>CM035818.1:45322025-45677025 GCA_020458035.1 Magallana ariakensis | reverse complement strand
TGATAAATTTCCTTTGTGTGATGTGATGTAAACTTGTGGAAATTTGTCCACGGGGTGTGGAAGCTCGTTTTCTCTCTGTGTGTTACCTGTAAAATGGACAGGTGTTGGACATCCACCAGGTATTGATTGACAGATGGGCACTTCTTGTAGTTCACTCATAATGATGGTTATATTTTCACTTTCTGCAGTGTCATAAACTCAAATCATTAATCAGAATAAAATAACTATCTTTCTCTGATGAAAGAGTTTATAACATGTCAACTGCTTTATGTTTTTATATTTCTTGATTTCATGCGCTAGAAGTAGGAGATTTTGTTCAACAATTTTGTTAGCATCGGTCTATGTACACATTCCTGTGGCTTATTGCTTGCTTCTAGAAATTTCACGAAACAGGAAAAAAAATCTATAGAATAGTTAAAGATTCATTTGAGGATAACTCCCTATCCCTTGTACAAATGGCCCAATGTGAACATGTTCAGATACTGAAAAACGAAGGAGATGTAATTGTCAAAGGCAGATTTATTGATCAACATGAGATATTGACAAGTCATGTATGACAGCATTAAGAAATTTATTGATCAAAGAAACAAATACATGCAATTTACATGATAGACGACACATTAGGATCAAATCTCCACAATTATTATGCTGGATTCTTGTGTTTTTGTTACCTGAGAGGTGCATCAGTACATGTATATACATAGTACTGTAATATGAACTGTTAGAATATAAATAAATCCAAGATCACTGAGAGATGTGAAATAACTAGAAATATTTGGCTGGAGAATATGTGACAAAATTAAACTACCGGTACTGCTATATTATACTCTGTACAAGTGTGTGATGGAAAAATCCATACTCGCATCAAATAACTACCTACACTTGGGCTCTTTGGAGAAGGTATAATGCATTCAGAGTTGTTTTGTCTTAGCTATAAATCATTTGTACCGAAGCAATGTCATGGTGACATCATTTGATGTCTGACAATCCTGTAAACTTTTATGCAACTGCTGTGCATTAATTTACAGAGGCACAGAAAATGATGGGGTCTTTCCAACTCCTTGCCACCCAAGTATTGGGCAAATGGCCCCTACACTTTTGACATTATTTTATTTTCCTTGATTAAATCAAAGCAAAATTTGCAAGCTTATATTTTCTGAAAAAATCTTCATGCATTAATTACATCTTGGTACCAATTTTTTTCTCCCAACACTTTGGAAGAAATCTGTTCATTTGGGATGTATGTGAACGAACAATCAACATGTTTACTGCCGCAGAAATCGGTCTTATGTGTTCCCAATTCTGTAAGTTTGATGGCACTCTGGGAAAATTGGAAAGAGTGTATGAAGAAGATAGAGTCTGAGAATGGTATCATGCTATAAATAAATTAATCCTGTTCTGTATCTACACTGCTGAAGCTTCTCTCAGGATCAATATGTGGCCGAGCCGATTATTAATGGCACACATACAATACACAGAGAAAAGGAGTATCTTTTTCCACTTGAATGTTGAGCTGGAGAATAGAGAGACAGAGAGAAAATTATAAAAAAACGATTGCTGTTTATTCTGAATCACTCTGTGAAAAATCCATATCGTCACTTCTTGTCTTTGACTATGTGACAATTGCTGCTGATCGGACTCCGAATACAGGAAAATACTGCCACAACAGCAGCCTGAATTACAGCTCGTGCTGATTTAACATGTTACTTCCTGTTAAACAATTTTCAAGAGAATATATAAATAAAGATTTGTTGATATTTGTCATTAATGCTGAGAGTAAGCAGGTATTCGTATTCAAAATACTGTCTCCTACCTCAACAAGGACATTTAACAAACACACAAATTAAGCAAAAACAATGTATACAAAGCATGAATGTTAAAAAACAACCATGTAAATAATATCTATATACATGTATAAATTTTCCATTTCTGTCACAATGAAGCATTTGTTGTATGTCTGCATTGTTTAAAATTGGCATTAGATTGACACAGTGTTATCTCAAATAGCTTAATAATCATTTGAAAAGAGAAATATTCCTCGACATGAATTAATTGACTTTTATTTTTGGTTCTAGGTACTATGGAAAAGAAAGACAAAAGTTCCCCCAAACCAAGTCACAACCTGTTTGACAATGCTGCTGCCAGTAGTCTCCTGGGTGAGTAAGAGTGTGCATTAATTCCGAGAGATGTAAGGAAGCCAGTCTGTGGGAACAATGAACACGGAATGCCTCAGAGCAAATCCTGGAAGATGTGTCATTAGAACTCTGTGTAAATAATGTCTGATTAAAATTGACGAAATTATGTGGTAAATGGTTGTGCAATGCAATACATGTAGTAGAATTCTTTAAAAAATCTGGGATACAATGGATGATTTAGATCATCATATCATAAGGAGATAAAGAAGTCAATCCATAAGAAACAATTCAAAAAAAGATAGAAAAATCACTCAGAATTTTGGATTTTAATTATGAATCATCATCAAGATATGCCAAAATATGCCAAATTATCATGTTTTACAATTGTCATGGGATGAATGATTCTTCAGAATTGAAGTCTTTCTTGCCGTCTTACCTAATAACACAGAGTCAATGTTAAAAAAAAATTATGATGAAGTTTTGTGGGTAATCCCCATTTCAGTGATTTTTTACTGGTGGTTTTTCCTATTTTAGAGACTAAAAGTATTTCTGTTTCTTGATATTCTGATGGTTTTTTTTTTATCTCTACAGATTCCAAACTTATTCAAAATAAAAATGTTAATAAAAAAAACCCAGAAAGCAGAAAGACACATTAATACATTTTTTTTTTATAAAAATTAAAATGTACTTTTACATTATATATATATGATGGAGAGTTCTTTCATTTAGATATTGGTTTGTTTTATGTACAAACAGAGCTCTGTATGTTGTTTATAAGACATGACTGCTAGTAGTGACATTGAGTGTAGAAGTACAGATGTATAGTCTTGCCTCAAGCTAGGTCTACACTTTCTGTTCAAGTAAATGCCAATGTTTTGAACAGGCCTCCACAGTCAACTCATTAGCAATCAGTACCAAATATTGGTCTCGTACTGTACAAGTTGTACATGCTGCATGTAGCATACCACTATATTAGTTTATGTGGTGACTTTTACAGGTATCAACTAATCAACTCAGCTGTGTACAGGTAGAGTGCATTGTTCTTCTCTTTTACAGGTGTCCCCCCATTTGGCCTGCCCTATGCCCACATCCCCAGCACCTTCTCCCTCCTGGGTCACTACCCAGCCTTCCCCATGTCCTCCCTGTTTGGGGAGCTGGGGGAGAGGGGACTAGCCAGTCTCCCACCTGGTAAGAGCATTGTTGATTACGATACAGCATACCTATTGTCATTTTACCTATGTGATTAAAGGCTTGCACTTCACTTCTCATGATGATATCACTGCACTTCACTGGAGTTGAATTTTAATGATACAACTTATGATTCATTTATATATATATTTTGCATTGCATAATCTACTTGGTGAGATTTAATATATTGCACATTGAATTAACCTAATTAGGAATTGATTGAATATATACTGTATTAGAATTGAATTTGAATAGTACCATGGCATTCATTTAAAAAATAAAAATAAACTTTGCTCATTTTTGATGGATAAAACTGTAACTGAGCATGAATATGAAGTTTATATGCCAATAAGGTTACCATATGAATTAGTAAGATTAGTGAGGGAAAAAATTGAGAGAGAAAGTGGAATTAAGACTTATTATATACGATACAGTGTAGTTTTCTTTTGTCTAATTAAACTCTTTAGGTGGTGCCTTGTGGACTTACGGGGCCTCAAACTATGATAACAGATATCCGGATTTCTTTGCAGGCTCGCTTCTAGGTACAAGCTTCACAAGTCCGCTTTTTAACCTGGAGCTTCCCCCCAATGGGGCCCCACTCACTATAAAAATCCCAGATTTTACAAACATAGAACTGTCAGACAAAGACAGTAAGATATTGACTCTTTTATCTACTAGAATTAGCTATCGGTGTCACCCATTTTTTTTTCTGAGTTGAAACCATGATAATTATATGCCACATCCCTTTATAGTTTAGTTTGTTGCTTCCAGATTGGTTTTGCTTGTAGTCTAATGTAGTGATGCCCAAACATTAAATAAAAAATCTTATTGATATTGTCATTTTGATGGAATATAGTGTATTTAACATTTGGTGTGTTATACTAGTAGATATTATTTACATTCACAGTCAATATTTTTTAAAATGGCATTGATGTGCATAAATACCTATTTATCAAGCAACCTCCAGATTTTGTTGAATTAGGTTTTCCCCAATTACTGTAGTTCAATTATCATTTGCAAAAAGAGTATTTCATGTCATTGCATACAAATTTCATTTTCATTGCTCATTAATGGTAAATGTTTGGCCAAATAGTAATGTGCAATGACTGTCTTCTTTTCCTTTTAATTAGATTTTTATTCTCATTATCTTTGGATAAATTCAAATTAAAGAAAACTATACTTCTGCAAAAAATAACTTGATAAATTTGTATATTGTAGAATTGTCGGGAAAACTAGGTTCAGCCAGTAAATCACATTCCTCATCGCCCTCTTCCAAAGAGTCATCTAAAGCTTCACCCAAGACTGTCTCCAAGGCAACCACCAATGCTGCTACCACCTCCTCTAGCATTTTCAGCAACAGCACTAATGGCAGGAAATCCAGCACCACAGTTACCAGTGGTGGGGGTAGTCTAATGACAGGGAAAAGCCTGAAAGCAGGGCGCTCCTTGCTAGCAGGCAACAGTCTTTTAGCTGAAAAATTTAAGAAATCAAGGTTGTCGTCTGCTACCTCACCTAGTCACACAGAGACCAATGGTACATCTTTCTTATCATCCGAGTCACCCCGTCTAGTTAGTCCAAAACAAAAGCATGCAAGGGAGGAACAGGTAGGAAAATTCAATCTTCTTTGTAATTTCTATTTTTAGATTATTATGAATTTTATCAACTCGAGGACACATGAGATGTTTCTCAATTTTAGATAATTTTCCATAAAAAATTATTCCTTATACATTTGCATTTAAACCAGTTAATGCCCAAAATTTCAGGGTACATTACCAGACCATTTTTGGAGTAAGAGTATTTTGGATATTCCTTATAATAGCTTACAAAATGCAATTATATGCTTAGAAATAAAGCCATAGTAATATATTTCCCATTGAAACTATCATAATAATATATATCACATATTACATGAAATTTATTTATGGAATTACATAGTCAAATTCTTCACATTGCAGAGGTAGGAAAAAATTTAGAAAATAATGGAAAATAGGTTTCATCTGACCTTAACTGCTGTTTATTTCTTCAGATAAGATTTTACTATAAAAAGCTCCAATTGTTTTAAGTTCATGTGAATAACACACATGAAAATCCAAGTCAACATAGAAATTTGTTGGAAAAAGAATCATAACTCCTCCAAGTCTTTTAAAAAATGAGTGTTGTACATTTAGAAAGTAAAAAATAAGTGTTTTTTGTATCCAGAGATTAGAAAATGGAGACCACCATCCAAGTGAAGAGGATCAGTCTGAAGATGAGTCTGTCTCAAATAGATTTGTTGTCAATGGCAACCAGGAGGATGAGGAGGAAGGAGTGGATCAGGAATTGGACAGTTCTAGGAAGAATGGTCCATCCATACACATTGATGGGCTCAAGAAGAAGCTGATAGCAGATCAGATCAGACAGAGAGTTCAGAACAAGCCCATACAGAGCATTAGACCCTCCATCATGCAACCGATGAAGCGTGGTAGGGGGAGGCCTCCAAAACAGTCACAAACAGATTCAGAGGATGAGGTTTGTATATATACACGTAACTTATTTTACTCAGTTTCATTGAAGGATTAGGAATGATTTAGTTTATTTCAAATGACAGTTTGCAATTCTTATAACTAAATAGATATTTCTCTTTAGCTGCAATTTTAAAAGTAAACGTAAAGTTTAAACATACATTTTGAAATGTCTTGTACAGCCGAAAGACCCAGATGCTCTGAAGGCTCAACTTAATGCTACTCTGCTTAAACAGGAACTCCAGCTAAAGAAACTGAGAGAGAAACATGAAAAGGAGCAGGAAGCTTTAGTGGTGAGGCTTAATCTCAATTCAAATAAAAAAAAAAATCTGTATTTTCTCTTGCAAAATCAAGTTGTAGTATAAGGGACATGAACTATATCAAAAGTCCTTTAGCTAAAAGATCAGGATAAATAGAGAAGTCAAGAAAGAGAGCAAAAAAGTTTTCTCTGCTTTGTGTCTACAGGCACAGAACAAGAATGATCTAAAAGCACAATTAGAAGCCAATTTAAGAATTCAGCAGATGGAAGTCAAACTGATGAAGAAACAAAAACAGCAGGAGTTGGACCTAGCTGTCCTGGTACAGCTTTGACCAGATATTTCTTTTCTTTCCCTTTCTCTTCCTTTTAAGTCATTTAATTTTTGTTAATTTTAATTTTTGGTATCTGCTTATTTCAGTATCAGAAGAAGCAGCAAGAGCTCCTGAAGCAAGGAGCAAAGGACAAATTGAAATACCAACAAGAGAAGAGTGAACAAAAGAAGAAAGAGTTGGAGGATAAGAAGAAGAAGGAGATTGAGACCACCATGAAGGTTCAACAGCTTCTGAAACTGTCTGAGAATGAGCGAAGGACTCGAGTGAGCGGGGACAAACCAGTCAAGGGGAGGTCACCCTCCTCCATGAAAATTAACCAGGTGTGTATTGTTACATACAGTGATAAAGGGAACAGTATTTTGTGTTGGTGTCATTATCATCAGGGCAAGCGTTAAACTGGATGTTGAGCTACCCATTGAAAATAAAGACAACAAAGAGGTAGTGTTTTTAATATCTAATATATCTGAATCAATGAATGCATATTATGTCTTTTATATATTGGTTTGTAGTTGTTGCAAGAAAAGATGAATGCCAGCTCCTCAAAGTCAGAAGCAGAGAGCAGTAACCAGATGACGGTTGATGAGAAACTGGAGGCTCAAGTCCGGGCAATGCTGGAGGAGGAGAATTCCATTATGTCTGGTGATTCGTCTGACTCAGACAGTGAGAACGAGAATCACGGAATGATGGATTCGATGAGCGAGATATCAGACTCCACCAATGACCACCACAGTCAGTATGAGGAGGCCGGGAGCTTCACGTCTAAAAGGAGCGCTGATGAAATGTCCGAGGGTGAGTGATAGCCATGTCCCACTGTATGATGAAGATACATAAGGCTGCAAGTAGCTATAAAACCGAGCTCACCATAATATTAATGTGGGCTTGCTTGATTAATTCTTCAATTCTTCTGATCAGGCAGCAATAGAAGATTGTAATCTTAACACTAGATCGCTGCTAATAATATTTCACTGTGTTTGTAGGGGGATCTCCAACAAAGAAGCCCCGTGTCCAAATGGATGAGACAGCTTTACAGATTCCTCTGGACAACGGCTTCAGACGCACGACCACCATCCATGCTATAGGCAAACGAGGCTTTATTGGGGAGGTTCTATACTATGGTCCCTGTGGAAAGAAAATGAAAACCATTCCTGATGTCATGAGGGTAAGTTATCCATTTGTAAGAAAAACACCGAGACAAATTAGCAACAGCTAAGATAATAAGTACAGAATTTATATGTGTAAGTTTTATATTGTGATAAAAACGAAAAAATTCTGTATGTATTTTCAGTATCTTGAAAGAAACAATATCAAGGAGTTTGGAAGGGAGAATTTCTCATTTAATACCAGGGTGAAAGTTGGACAGTTCTTTGAAGGACAAGCAGGAACAGCAGTGAGTAGTAAATACATAAGGAATACGTGGAGAATTTTTTATTTTCTCATTGATTTAGTATTGTTTATGGTAATCAAACTCCTGAAAAGAAACAATGTCTCTAAATTCTTTCACAAACCACTCTTGAATATTCAAATCATACTCTTATAGAATTTAATCAATTTTGTTCTAATAAAAGATTTTTAATCAAGAGAGACTGGTTTATTTTGTCCTAAAAAATCAATAAAGTAGTATAAAGAAATATGTTTTCTGCTATTTCTGGCAAGTTTTCCAATTGAAGTCAATCATATGAATTGTCTTTTTAAAATTTTTGATTCTTTTATCAACAGGAAATAGTGAAGTTAACTGATGAGCAAGTGAATGAGAGAATGTCTCTGATTGAGAGCAAGAGGCAGAAGCTGATGAAAATCAAACAGATGAAAGGAAGCAGACGACAGGAAAAACAAAACAAGCAGATACAGCTAGCGAAGCAGATGATGGAGCAGAAACTCAAGAAACGCATGGAACAGCAAGGTGTGTTAGTGTTTTGAGACGCTGGATTTGCTTGTCCTAAGACCTAATCAATATCACTCACATACATATAAAAATTTATGTCATAAAATCAAATTCTTTTATACAGTTGAACTTCGATTTCTCGAACACTGATATATCAAATACAATGGATATGTCAAAGTGATTTGTAAGTCCCAACCACTTATTTTTTAAGTATTTTACATTTCCAATACTCGGATATCTCGAAGTTTTTAAACAGTCCCATTTAGTTTGAGATAAAGATGTTTGACTGTATAAGCATTTATCTCTTAATAAAATATAAAGCAGCTTGACTAAGTTTGTGTGAATTGAATGTTGACAGAAATGGCTAAACGTGCTGCAGAGTTCAAGATACAGAAGAGAGAAGAGAAACAGAAGATGAAGGAAACGGCTCTTAAAATCAAAGAAAGTCGAGGTAGTGACCCCCCTACACCTCCCTCTACATCTACTAGTGACTGGCAATCACAGATGTATTGTCTACCAGACAACATCCTGTCATGTGATCCCAATGCCTCAGGTCAGATAAGTCACCATGGCCTGTCGTCTGCTTCAAGTGTCTGCCTTAATCCAGTGCTTTATCAATTTCATTCCAAGTTTTTGCTTGATTTGGCTTTTAAAACAAAATTTGCTTTACACCAGTACCATGCATTTTTCAACATGACAGCTCTTTATTCACTTAATTATTAAAATCTTAGATAAGGAGATCACTGTTTCACAATCCTAACAAACACTGCAAACGTGTAAAATCATGAAACATATTCGTATGATTACTGATTTTTATATTAGCTTTAAAAATATGCTTTTCTAGATCAGCCAAGTTTTTGAAATAACATCCAAAAATCTGCTTTTTTATGATCATAGTTAGCATGCTTAAAGACAAATAATTTCTGAATCAAAAATCCTCAGGCTTCAGTATTGATCCATTTTTTTCCCCCTCAAAGTGTTTTTGCTCAAGGTCCTGTGTATGAAATCTGCATGTTAACTTGTTTGTTAAAATTTGATGGCAATAGAGAAGGTCAAATTTCTTAGAGGTAATACTTTAGGAATCACATTCCTGACAGATTGGGATCATTTTGAAGTAGTACATATAAAGAACACTTCAGCAGGTGTATTAAAACAATATAAATTCATTAGGAATGCGGTTCATCAAAAAAATCAAATAAAAATTCAGGATAGAGACTAGGGATAGGTTTTAAAAAAAGACTACATAATATATTTCGGTATCTGAACCTACAGTTATGTTGGTATCTGAACCTACATTAATGTATTTCTATATGAAATACAGTGCAATGTCTTTAAGAAATATTTATGACAATGAAACATTCTGTAGGATAGATGTATGAAAATTAGTTTAACGCCACTGTTAAACAGATTAATACATGGATTCAAATACCGGTAACTGACTTTAGTATGCATTTTTCTGTGAATGTGTTAAATCAGTCCTTTTACCAAAAACTTGACCGAGTTTTGGGGACACATGAATGTAGGATGTTTGCTTTAAGATGAGTTGCATGCCTCTCTTTTGTCAAGATGATGCTAACCAGGCTTGTAATCTGTATAACTGGATTTTTCTGAGGTGTGGTTTATGTTTTTGCTCCATTCTGAGAATGAATGTGTCAACAATTGTCCTTATTGTCATCTCAAAATATAAATTGCATATTTTGCATACTAAAGGTAAAAATTTGTACCCAGATAAAAAACCAAGTAAAAACCAGTTATATGAAAACTATTATCTGTACTTGTTTGTTTGTTCATTTGTGCCTACATGTATTATCATATGTATTATTTTATATAAGTTAACGTTATTATCATTCATTTACAGTAACACAATAATGAACTGAGTTTCAAGGTTTCTTTAGATCATTAATTTGAATTAATTTTGAATATACTGTTATGTGTGACATTCATTAATCAATATTTTAACATCTTAATGATTTTAACTCCGTAATGATCATACTCAAATCCCAAACCTGTGGACAGAAATTGAAAAAAATATGCACAGCTGATTCATCTTATGATATCACCTATTTAAAAAAAATTATCAAGCTTGTAACAATTTACCAAAAAGCAATTTTTTTCTCATGAACAGCAAGTGAAAAGAAGATGCAGAAGGAGCAGTTGCGGGCCTTGCGAGAGCAGGAGAAGCAGCAGAGACAGGAGCAGATGAGACTCGAGCGCGAGATGCGAGCTCAGCAGATCCTCGAGGTGGGTACTTTTATGGCAACGTTCAAATTCGCTTCTGTATACAGCTCTCTGCTCGTAATCAAGTACATGTATATACCGCGATAAGTTTATTTTAGCCAGTATTACATTGTGAAAGGTAAGAAGAACAGAAAATCAGTGATTTAAATCATTTTGCTACCTTCACTGTTTTACTTTAACTTTTTACTTCTTATATAATCATATGGAAATACAGTAGTATCAATCAATTCAAGAGGGGCAGTTTTTATGAATTTCAATAATTTACAAGTTTTTGTATGGTAAAATACCTGTACATGCAAAGAAGTATAAATGTATCTTTAATTAGTTGGTATAAAATTTGTGAAAAATTGAGCCACCTTTGATAGCTTGAGCTTGAGCTTGATCCATCATGTATGAATTGTAGTCAAACATGTATCCCAAATATTGTACAATTTTTTCAGAGGTGTAAAAAGATAGTAATCAAGGCTGAGACAGCAGTATAAAATCTTTGAATTTGTTTATTTGTTTTTTTTTTTTTCCTTTCAATATTACTTTTGATTTAAAACACTATTATTACTTTGTGTTTCTCAATTGATATCATAATTATACCTTTAGTTAAATTTTTTGATTTAATGAATGATTTTTTGTTGCAAGTTGCAAATTTGCCGTAGAGAGCTAAGCGTTGTTGTCTGACACAAATACTACAGTACTAGAGAGAGAGAGAGAGAGAGAGAGAGATTATCTGTTGTACAATTACATGTATACTCTTATTAGCCCCTTCACGGTAACTGCGGTACTGCTCTTTTGCAGGGCAAAATGACATAATTTGGTGAAATATGACGTAACGTCAATTGTTTGATTTACGTCATTTAATTATCTACCTACTAAAATTTCGGCAACGTATATCAATTTGCCCTGCAAGGGAGCAGTACCGCAGTTATCGTGAAGGGGTCTATTTTGTTAAGACTTTCTTTTAGAGATATTTTATCTTTTGAATATTTGTTACAGTCTAACCTTTTATGGTATCATCTAGAGAGAGTAAGTAGGACAACTCTGTAGTACCTCCTCTAATTTGACAGCTAGTTTCCTCCCTTTGTTGCCCTTGATTTATACATGTATCAAAGGGCTGCCATATAGTTCTTGCTTTTATACATATATTCATATTCAGAAAATACTAGTATTCTGTATATCTCTCTTCTATTGTAGTTTTTTCTCTTTATTTAAAAGTACATTTATTTTATATTCATGTTTACTTTAGATCTTGACAGTGTAGTTTTCGAATGTATCTGCATTATAAATAAAGTATTATAGTATCAAAGAACTTTTGGCAAACCTATAATATGTGTAATGTAGGCGATATCTACAAAGAGCTTCTAAATTCAAAATGTTCTTTAAGTAGATTAATTGTAAAATCTTCATCTTGAGACATTATATATATATGATTGTCACTAATTAACTGATTATAAAGCAAAATAATTGAACACTGGAGCATGTGTACATATTACAAGCCAAAAGCAATTTATATTACACATATAATATTTAATGTAGAAATTCTATAGCCATGGATATCATAAACTGTATATATTTACAGACTATGAAGCATTCAATAGATACTACTTTATTTGCATGCTGCTTTAATTATTTTTGATGAATGCAGATTTGATCATTAAGTTGATAAAACTGTGTGAACATTGTAGTGACTTATAATAGTAAGCTGCTTTGTTCTCTTTGGCAAATTTGTTACTATGAAGTGACTTTGATGTGTTCCGTTTGTTATTGCGTGTCATTGTAAAAATGTTTTACCATATTCAACAGATTTGAATTTTAAGCCTTTTGTTTTGTGTTATAACTAGAGTCAATGAGCTATGTTTAAGTTGAATTGATAGGCAAATAGCTATATATCTTTTACTTCAGTTACAAGTATTTTGTTTTCTTCCTCATTGGATTGCAGAAGTGAATCCATTACTCTTCTTTAAAAATGATTCATGCAGGGAATGCAGTTTCTTTTTATTTGTTTCAATATGTTTTAAGTTGAAAATGTTGGACTAATATTGATTTTGATTCACATTGTAGTTTGATTCTTTGCAGGAGAGAGAAATGAAGAGACATCAAGCCATTATAGCTAAAGAGCAGGTTTGTTTCATACCAGCTTCTAATTGGTTATATCAAGTAAGTTAAGTACTGTGGTTTCAATATATTTGCATGGGTTTCAAGGATACTAAAAAGACAGTGTTCTTTCCAGATTGAAATACATGTATTTTGATGACAAATTGAGCATAATCCTCAAAAACTGGTCAATCTTAATTCCACAGTAATATTTTTTAAATGAGATCTACACAAATTCAGAAAATGTTGAAAATATTGATTTTTAGGAAAGAGAACGAAAACGACATCATTTCATGCTGGTCAAAGCCATTGAACAACAAAAGAAGCAAGCTGTAAGCTACTATTCCATATTTTCTCTTCTTCAATTTGTCTTGTCTCGCACATTTAATTCAATTTCTATGAGTGTCAGGTAAAATGTTATCTGTTTGTTTACTTACAGAAAGACAAGTTGAAAGAAGACAGAATGATGGAGAAGAGACTCCACAGAGAGAAAAAAATGGTAAGACATTAACTTTGACCTGAAATAGATCCCATTTTCCCTTGCCATGGAGTTGAAGCAGAAACAGCAGCCAGTATTCTCTGTTTCCAAGTTTACAGTCTAAATGTCTTTCTTTGATTTCAGGAACAGAGAAGACTGGAGTTACAGTTAGCAAGGGAGCTGAAGAAACCGGTGGAGGATATGGAGTTAAAGGACCATCGGGTAATCCTCCTTAATCACTGCTAAGCTGCAGTATATGTACATGTACTTGTACTTGACCAATGCAAGTGCCCCATCATTGCTTACAAATGGCCAAAGTAGCACACGAATATAATCAATCAGCCAAGTACTGTAAATCTGAATTACTTTTTATTTATGCTTGGAAATGATTTTATCCAAAGAGTTATTTGGAGTTGGATAATAATTTGATTCATTACAAACACTGGTTTTAATGTGATCTGTTTTATAACTGTACATGTATACATGATGACCTATTGGTTGTAGGGGTTGCCTGAGTTCAAGAGGATCCCAGGCTGTAAGCTGGACGCAGTGACATTCGGAGACATTCTGATGGTTCTGGAGTTTGTCCACAACTTCCAGGATGCCTTAGGCTTCTGTGAGTAAAACACCGAACTTTTAAAAATTCATATTTGTGTGAAGGACACCTATAATTACCCTGAACAAGCTAAGACCAGTGATTGTATATGTATCATAATGGTCATGATTCTTGTGTATGGAAACTTTCTTCAATTCCAACAGATGATTGATACATGTTTATCTGTTGTTGTGTATATGTATTTGTTAAAGAATAGAATCATTATTCACATGATATCTGAAAATTATTTCACTTATACCAAATATCGAAGACAAAAATGTGCCACATTGTATTATTATGGCATAACTTGATTTACAAGTAAAAACCTTACAGATGTTCTTAGTTATTGAAAATTTTACAAAACACCTAAAGATGTGAAACGATTTACAGTACCTGTGTTTTTTCATTGTTGTCATACATTTATGTACCGGTATATTGACAAGAGCCTGTTCTTTGTAGCGGAGGACACACTGCCGACCCTGAAGTCCCTCCAGGACCAGGTGATGTTTGCGACAGAGGAGGACGGCGAGAATTATATGTCCTTGACCTGTCACCTGCTGAAGTACGCGGTCATGGAGCCGGGCGTCCCCAACCCCAGAGAGGTCAGTGTCAGGTCATCTTTGTAGTTAACTTGGGAGGGAGATCTTATAGACTCAAAATATAGTACATACATTATCTTATCTGTTACTACATGTTTTATGCCCAGTGAGGTCAGTTCCAATGGGTTAATTTATATTTTGATTCTGATATACTAAAGTGATGGGGGTAGGGAAAGAGACCTTAATAGGCTCAAAATTTGTTTTATTATTTGTTGAAACAAGTATTTTATTCATATTTAGATTTCAAGAAAATCATTTTTAATTTAGCAAATATCATGAATATGTGCATGAACATGTATTTGTTTAAATTGGTGATGACAAGGTGTAAGGTCAATCACTAAACACTGCTATATGACAATGCTGTTGATGTTAGAAATGTTTGTTCTGTAGGCTACCACCTGCCTTGGACAGAAGATAGCAGATGTAGCCATCAATGAGAATGTTGTGTCTGAAATCCTCAGAATCTTCATCATCGCTCGAAATGGAAAATCCAATGAAGTAAGATCAACACAGATAATTCATTTAAAGTGTAAATTATAACATTTATTTGGTAAAACATGACGATGTAATTTGTCAAACAAATTTTTCTTGTGTTAAAATATATGTACCAGTATTTCATAACAACTATAACCTGATTTAATAGATTGTAAAGGATTTGTATTTGCAACTGAATGGAATTGTGTACTCTGATGTGATTTTTTTTATATTTTTCGTGTATTTTTCAGATGAGTGATTGGTTGAGTTCTAAACCACTAGAATCCCTGACCACCCCCCAGAAAGCCTCTGTCCTAGCATTCCTTGTCAATGAGTTGTTGTGTGGGAGACACATTGTCTCGTAAGACCCCTACAGTATATATTTAGAAGAAAGCAGCAAAATTTGTTAACCCTCATGTACTGGTATAACCTTTTGTTTGATTTTAATGTGGATGGGTACTTAATTTTTGTAAGCTGTCAGTGCATTTTTTAAGAAGAGATTTAAGAGTGCTATTTTATGTAAAAGATGTGATGGTTAACCTGATATGGTTGGAACAGACATATACGAGATGTTTATATTTCTATATGGATTATTGCTACAATGTTCACAGGGAGATAGAGCGACAGCTGGAACACATGGGGGAGATCCGCAGAGACAAGTGGGTCGTGGAAGGAAAACTCAGAAGGTGGGCCACATGGATTGACAGAGTTTTAAGGAGCATTGTGATAATAAACGCATCAATCTTACTGTTGAAAAATACAAGAGAGAATAGTTCAGTGTAATTCTGAGTAACAGCATTACTGTCAATTGATAAAATTGAGCATCAGTCACAGTATCAATGGAGATTTAAGTGTAAAGAAATAATGTGTCTGTGCTCAATTTATCAAAAGAGGTTAAGATTTATCAAAGATTTTTACTTAGAGGTTGCCTGCAAAAGCATTTAAATCAATATGTGTTTGTACAATTTCAGACTGAAGGCTGTTCAAAACAAGAAATTTAAGAGTGTGCCAAAACCACCACCACTGGATGGAGAGAGTACATCTCAGATGACGAGCAAGAAAGGCAGCGATGATGAGGACGAAAAAGAGGAGGAGAGTGGCAATGAAAGTGGAGGGGAGGATCATGCAGGGGCCAATGATGGGGACGGAGAGGTGAGGCCCCAGAGGGGAAATCCAAGTGATGAAAATATTGGATTCTATATTCAATTGATAAAATTGGATTGATGAAGTTTTGAGAACATCTCGATGCCCCCGTCAAAGTATATTTTAAGTGACAGTTAAACTTCAATATCTTGAACTAACTGGGATGGGGAGTTTTGTAATATACAAGAATTTTAGATATATAGGTTAAATTATTTATTTGACATTTTGATGTTTTTGTGCTTTTGACACCATTTATTTTTTATTTCATTTAGGATGAAGAGCCACAATCATATGAAGAGTGTGAAAAAGGAATTGAAAAGCTTCAAAAGGTAATATTTTTAATGTCAATGTCTGGCATTGAACACAAAGAACCCAGTGCTATTGACTTGATCTTCTTTTTATTGATTTTTTCTGTTTGCCTTGTTTTACAGCAACATGCTCAATACCGTGCTAAAGTGTTCAAGGCCTCACATAAGGTTCGTGCAATATCTTTGGGTCAGGATCGCTACAAACGTCGCTATTGGGTGTTACCGACTGCCGGGGGAGTGTACATAGAGGGACAGGAGTCAGGGTACTTTGATGAGGAAATCCAAGAAAGCTATGTCAAGCAAGAAGTAAAACAGGAAGTGAAAGAGGAGGTAAATGAGAAAGTGAAGGAGGAAGTCAAAGAAGAGGTGATGGATGTGGTGAAGCAGGAAGTCAAGTTAGAAAGTGTTGAGGTGAAAGAAGAAGTAAAACAGGAAGTGAAAGAAAGAAAAGACATTCTGAAGATTCCAGTGTACAAGAAAGAAATCAGGAAAGATCGGGAAGATTGTGAGGCAGAGAATGTGATAAAATCAGAAAACCTCTCTGCAGACCAATGTGATTCCAATCAAAATTCCAGTCCATCTGAGCAAACCCAAATTCGTTCATCAGAAAACATATCAAACTCTGTCAAACTGGAAAACTCAGTGCCCAAGTGTAACGGAGAGGATCTCTCTGTGCCGCCTACCTCCAGGTGCAATAGTGCAATGTGTGACAGCTCAGACACAAGTACCCATCTACAAAACAGTTCTTGTCGGAGGCCTGGTCAGTCTAGCTCCTCATCGGAGAGTGACATTAAATCCATCATCAATAGTGCTCACGCATCCCCATTGATCTCCCCTTACCCAGCTGCTCCATCGCCATTCTTCTCCCCGCCTATCTCAGGAGCTAGTCCTTCACTGTTAAGTGGTCTCTCATTGTCATCCACACCCACCTCATCCACCCCACTGCCAGCTCACCAACAACCAAAGTCCTCCACTCCCTCAGTGGAGGCCAAGCATAATTTCCTCAGCATAGATTCCCTACTGAAGAAGGACAGTACCTCTAGCAGTGCATCGCCCTCCAACAAAAGCAGTCTGTTCCCGTCCCCAATGTTCCCCTTGGTTCCTATGACTCCTGACCAGATGATGAAATCATTTGGTGAGAGTTCTACTCAGAAGCCTTGGTTCAGCATTCTACCCAGACTGCCCTGTGATGACCTGTCCATGACCCATAATTCCTCACAGTCCTCGATCCTACCTAGTCCGTTCCAGAACTCATTTTTATCCCCTCTCTCATTCCACTCTTTTCCCGCTCAGAGCCCATCCTTCTCGTCTTTCAATGTGTCACAGTTATTTGGAACCTCTGACTTAAGTGGAATGTCCCTGAATTCCACAGCACAGTCCAATGATTCGTTCAAGATTCCTAACACCCCTAGAACAGAGACGGACACTCCATCCACCAGTATACTGGATCAGAATGAGTCCCTCCTCAAGGAATTACAAGGAGAAGCTCAGCCTATTCCAGAAGGTAAGGTTCCAATAAAGAAAATAATTGGTGGTTCAGAGTAAGGCATATATACAAGATGTACATTTTATTAAAGTACAAAAGTTTACTGTTGTAAGAAATATGTAATTTAGTGTATATATATATATACATATGTACCGGTAAATCTGATAATCAAGTTCAAGAATTTTTTAAAATACTGTAAATACATTTAAAAGAAAATATTTTTACTTGTATTTCATAAGGAGCATAATAATATTGAAAAAAAAAAGAACTATTCAAACAATCTGTTAACAATTTTAACAGAATTCAAGAAAGGCTGGTGGAAGATTTCAGAAGAGGAGCATGTTCGAACAGTTCACAGGAATCTCCATCCCCGCGGAATTCGAGAGAAATCCCTGCAGAAATCCCTACAGAAATGTCTAGAGCATGCCTGTTCATCATGTAACCAGGAAAACAGTGAATGTAAGGAACTCGGATAAAGATGTACTTGTTGGATACAATAATTTTGTTCTCAATCTTATACATGTAATAGTTTATATTAAAAATCAGTTACTTTCAGTTTGGATAGATGTTTACATGCACTTGCTATACAATTTGATATATTGTACTTATACTGCTACATGTATTTAACAATCAATGAATGAATCTTTAAGGTACATGTACATTTAATTAAATTCATACTGTTGGTAGTTTTGAATATTTTGAATGTTAGCTAAGCCTTAAAGATACGATACATTGCTAATGTTTTTATGATCTTTATGCAGATTATAGTCTGATATCGGATGAAAGTGAAGAGGAAGAGGAGGAGGAAGAAGAGGAGGAAGAGGAGGAAGCAGAAGAGAAAGAGGAAAAGAATGCTGAGGATGAAGGGACCGAAGGAAGCAAGGAGGAAGTAGAAGACAATGAGGATGTAGAAGAGAAGGAGGAAGTAAAACAGAAAGGCAAGGAGGAAGACAAGAAAGAAGACAAGGAAAAGGACAAAGAAAAAGACAAAGAAGAGGAGGAGGACAAAACGTCTTCTGAGGACATCAGTTCAGAGACACAAGGTTATTATTTGTACAAATAAAATGAAAGCGATACTATTCTACTGATGTAACTCTCTTACTTAATGTAAAATGACATTGTTGCTAATATATACATGTATGTGCATTGTACAAATGTACCTGTGTTAAGACATTTAATTCCTTGGACATGTTTGCATACAATAATTTTCATGATTGTTGCCAAACTATGCTATAAACTTCGAAATTTCAAGTTACTTTTATTTCAGAAAATGATGAGGAGAAAATGGAGACAGAAACAGAGACTGAGATAAATCCTGAAGATGAAGTGAAACGATTGGCTAATCTCAGCCACCAGGTGGAGCTACAGGTCTTAGAAGAAGTGGAAAATCTGGAGGAAAGGATTGCTTCAGCTAGCTTACAAGTAAAGGCAAGGATTCTATTCTAATCAGTTTTGTTGTAAAAATTCAAAACTGAGATAAAAGCATAAATTTTTCTTGGCATACCAAAATTAAGTTTCACGTGTAATGTACAGTGTATGTTAGTGCAGTTTTCTGTTAAAATTTTGAAAAATGAGAAGATTTAGTCTGTGTAGACATGTAAACATAACTGAGCTTTGAATCAATAATTTGATATTTTAGGGCTGGAAAGTTCCCCAGAGGATTTCAGAAGAGGCTGATTTTACCTTAGTGGACAGGTTTAATCATGAAAAATTGGGTCCAAAAGAGAAATATCCACTGGATGCAGCTCGAGACAAACTTTTCTGTCTGGAACCGAATATTGAGAGACGCTACCTCAAACCACCTCTCTGTAAACAGTAGGTCATCTTCATTATCCCAGTGATTAATATAGTTAATATTTATGCCCCCTTCGAAGAAGGGAGGGCTTATTGCTTTGCTGCTGTCTGTCTGTCTGTCTGTCTGTCCGTCTGTCTGTCTGTCGGTCGGTTGGTCAGTCCACCAATAGTTTCAATTCATTTTCTTCGCAGAGGTTGCACGTATTGAGATGAAAATTGGTATAAAGATTTATTATAATATCTAGATCAAGTTCAATTTTGGGTACGATGGAGCAATTTTGGACAGAGTTATGCCCCTTGGACTTAGTAAAATTCCACTTATTTGCAGTTTCTGTTCATTTTCTTTGCAGAGATTGCACGTATTGAAATGAAATTTGGTATACAGATGTATCATGATAATATCTAGATCAAGTTCGATTTTGGTCATCATCGTGCAATTTTTGACAGAGTTATGCCCCTCAGACTTAAAAAAGTTCCAATTATTTGCAGTTTCCGTCATTTTCTTCGTGGATATTTCCAAGGGAGGGGGGCATAAGTGTTTTACAAACATCTCTTGTTTGTATTTTGCTGTGATACAAGCTTTATACTATGGGTATTGTTGTAGAGTACAGATTAACCTGGCTAACATTACGGCCAGCACAGGTCTGAATGATGAAGATGAGGATGGAGACCGGCCCTCGGACCACATACAGGTGTCCCAAGGCCTGATGATGTGGAGGAATGCGGTGGCCAAGGCCTCCAACCCCGCCCAGCTGTCGCTGTGTGTATCCCAGCTCAACAACTCCATATCCTGGGAAAAGTCCATCATGAAAGTGGTCAGTAATGCATTATTGTATAACTGCTTAAACAATGCAATAAAAATAATCAATTTTGGATAAATTCATGCATGATGTATCTTTCATACAGAGCAGCTTCTGTTTATTGCACATGTACAATAGATTGCAAGGTGTTTTTGACCATTCTGGTTCTTGCAACTCATGGTTATGAACATGTAGCTGTGGTACTATTACATTGACGTTTGTTTGTTTACGTTGACAGCTGTGTCAGCTCTGTCGGCGAGATGATAACGAGGCTCAGCTCCTGCTGTGTGACGGCTGTGATCAAGGTTACCACACCTACTGCTTCAAGGTCAGTCCACACCTCTACCCCACCACCCAGACAGCTAGTGTTAATTCAGTCTAAACAATATTTTATAATGAAAGCCATACCAAATAATTGTGGCAGCAGTCATTGCCTGTATTGGTCCTCTCCATACAGTTAGTGTTGCATGATGACATTCTTTATTTATAAGCTAAAGGCATAACAAGATTTATTTTGCTTTATTAATCTCAATAAATATATGTGTTATTCTTTTGTTTTCAGCCAAAGATGGACAATATTCCAGATGGAGATTGGTATTGTTATGAATGCATATCAAAGGTATGGATGTTTTATACAATATAAGAATTTTGCCTTTTGACACCATATAGTTGCCAATACGTTAAATTATATATTTAAATTATTATTTTTTTTTTAATATGATCCAATCTGATATGTTTCATAAAAAGGCTTTGTGAGAACATGAATACTTTCACTCTTTGCTAGGCCACTGGAGAGCCATGCTGTGTTGTATGTGGAAAGAGAATGGGCAGGATTGTGGAGTGTGATTTATGTCCCCGAGCCATTCATTTAGACTGT
Organism: Magallana ariakensis; assembly: GCA_020458035.1. Lineage (NCBI taxonomy): Eukaryota > Metazoa > Mollusca > Bivalvia > Ostreida > Ostreidae > Magallana > Magallana ariakensis. The sequence goes on along the minus strand of CM035818.1, from coordinate 45,655,851 downwards.
TTAAACCCCCCTCTACCTCGCATGCCCAGGAAGTGGGTGTGTCCAGCATGCACAGCGAATCAGGTCAGCATCTAATCAAAGTTATTGGTCATTTGAATGACATCCAGGTCTTTGTACAATTTTTTCAAAACTAACTCTCAATCAGTTTGACAAAATCTTTTTATTTTTTGACACTGAAACAGGGACGAAAGGGCAAAGGAAGGAGAAGTCCTAAAAAGAAGAACAAAGAAAACAACACCTCAGTGAGAGAACGGAAAGACTCTGATGCCGGCAATAAGTCGGCCAATGAGAGCACTCCGTCTGAAAAGCCAGAGAAGAAGCGTGGGAAAGACCAGGAGAAGAAGAAACAGGCAGCTGAGCAGTCAGAAGATATGACTGTTTGCAGGTAAATGGTTGTCTGAATTTTGTACATCCAGAGAAATACACACAAAATACACATCCAACTCACAACGGCACATGCAGTAAGATTTTGTTTTGGAAAAATTAATAATTGAGTTTTTGTTATTTGTTTTACACAGTCTTATGTGGAAAATACCAGCATTTTATTTAGCTTTTTTAACAAGGATTTTTTAATTAATTGGAAAAACATATATATGGTACTTGTTCACAAAATTATAGAAAATTTAGAATGCACTAAATGATATGTTGATTCGCAGGTTGATTCTGACAGAGATGGACAAGCATGATGATGGTTGGCCGTTCCTAAAACCTGTCAACTTCAAACAATTTCCAGCATACAAAAAGTACATAAGACAGCCGATGGACTTCACAACAATGAAGAACAAACTCAGGGATAACCAGTAAGTTTAACATGTACATGTACATGCCCAAGTTTCAGCAAATAATTAGATGTGTAACAGTGTTTCAAGACTTAATATGGTCCTTTCTGTTTATTTGTTGCTTAAGTGCTTTGAATTAAAATGAAATACATTTACATGTAAGGAAGAGGATCATTGCATTTTCTTTTTCTTTTCAGGTACAAAACGCGTGGTGATTTTGCAGCTGATGTGCGACTCATTTTTAATAACTGTCAGACATTCAATGAAGATGACTCTGAGGTTGGACGGGCCGGCCATAACATGAGGAAATTCTTTGAGGTGCGATGGAAGCAGCTATTGTTAACCTCACCATCCTCACCCTCGACCAACAGCAACGAGGAAAAAATGGAGGAGGGCGGAGACTAATGCTGCCACCTAGTGACCAATCATTTATTTATTCCATTAAAAAACTACATTTCTTTTTCTTATGCAAATTCTATTTATGATTTCATTGCAGCTATCAACAGAAAGTCTTATATATATTGATGTTGGCAGTTTTTGAATGATTATATTTATGATGTTGTGAATTGTTTATTAAGGAAATAAGTGTCTTAGACTATGATTAACCTCAGAGACTATACTTGTAGATGAATAATATTATGTTTCCTGGGCTCTATTATTTATGGTTGGAAAATGCTATTTTACAGTGAACTTGTAGATTTTGTACATAAGATGGCATTGATGTTTTAGTGTTTTCTCTGTCTGTATCTGTCTTGATACATTTACGTAACAATATTTTGCCATGATACATTCTGGTCTTGGCACTTTTATCTCCTCATTATTAACTGCACATTCAGCTATGTTGGCAGCAGTTGTAAAGAGAAAATTTCGTTTACTTATGAAAAATTCTTTTACCACCAAAGGGCACATCAAAGATTATGATTGTATGAAGGAACATATTTTTGTGGTTGTGATAAGGAAATCTTTTTTTTTTGTTTCGTTCATATGTCTCTGACTATCCACCAAGAAATAAGTAAATTAATGCCAGTATTCATTCAACTTTATAGAAATTGATGTGTTTAATATTTTTTACATTATTTGTAGCAATAATACATGTACGCGTAGCATTTTCTTCATGAATTTAAATCAAAGATTTAAAAATACATTTATTTCACGATTTTTTTGTACTTGGATTTTTAGTAATTTTTTTATTTTACACACTCGCGGCTGCAGACAATGAACTACAACAAATACATGTAGCTAGACGGCTCTGTTTTCTAGTCCCTTCATCGGTCATCATCGTTCACGGAGTACATTCCAGTGAAGAAGTTCACTCTCTTCTCTCAACATATCATTCATCGTACAGCTCAGCTGGCAATAACCCATTCTCATTTTTCACAGATCCTGGACCTGTTCCACATTTTTAACCTCTTATCTGCAGAAACTGTCTGGAGACATAGTCCAAGAAACAATTGTCTGCATTTTTATTCCTATTTTTTTGTCATTTTTCTGTGTTGTTTACTTTTATACAAACACCACAATGATCAATACATATTTTTTGTAAGCATTTTTTTTTCTCTTGCACAAAGTGAAAACTTCAAATGAATCTTGTTTGTATGAGAGCACTTTGCTTTGGTAGATTGTAACTGTGTTGTATAGCTGTGAAACAAGTGAATTAATATAACCAGTTGATGTGAAGATTTGTTAACATTGATATCTTTCAAATCAATAAAACTGTAATATTTAGAACTAAATACATTTACCTGAGTGACTTGTTTTCCCTAAGTTTTAAAATGAATACACATACTATTAGTACCAGTGTCATAAAATATTTTGATACTGTTCAACAAGTGAAGTTTATGGAATAATTTAATAAAAAGTTCAGAAAGGATTCCCAAGAACATGTGCTGTGCATCCATCAGTGATATATTAAAATCGATTCCTGTTCTTTAAGATTGTTCCAGATATCTCTGTTATACATATGACAGTCTAAATTTTGAAGTTTTCTGCCAAGATTCCAAGCCTTGTCTTTTAAATGCCACAGAGACACTGAATGTGATATGCCTATATTGGGTTTGATATGACATGGAAGCATTATTATTGTTGACAAACAAATGTTAATGACTTTTGTTGTCATTTGAACCTTTTATCTCTAGTGGGGTACGTATGATCCATTCCAAGCAAAAACCCCCTTAAAAAATGATGTCTTGTTTACTTTGTGACAATCAGTTGCGATAAGGTTTTTTTTTTTCTCTGAACGGCTCATATTGAAAGTTCAGGTGTTACACTGAATACTTTTTGATACACCAATATAATGACTCACCCCAGCAATGTACATGTACAGAACAAGTAGACACCATACAAGGATGTAGCTCCTAGCTTTCTACAAATACATGAACTACAAAAAAAAAAAAAACCTGACAAAAAACTAATACAGAGAAGAGAGAGCTGTTTGAATTCTTTATTTCACAAGGTACATACATTGTATGTGTCCTTCTGAGGAAAATAAAGCAAAGATTAACAACAAACCCAGCAAAGACACAGGACTTCAATGGACATTCTACATCAATATACCTTTATAATGACCCTCTAGAGTAAACAATAAATATCGACACACACATTTCCTCATACAACTTGAGGAGGGACACTTGCATATGGGTATGAGTATGCTAACTGTGCCTTTAATAACAAACACCATTATGAGAATTGTGAAACAAGGGTTTTTCTTCAAGGATTTTTATTTAAACTGTACCTCAATCCACAATAAAAGCAAATAAAATGCCATCTTTGAAACTTATGTCATAATAAATATACAAGGGGCCAAACAAATGGAATGGGAAACAAACGAGACTATTTTACGTATTAACAAAATTGTCCCATACATTTTATAAAATATAGCAAAACATTTTTCAGGAAAATTGCAACCTCCTGAACTGTCCACAAAAGATAATAATTTCAGAACAAAAAAGAAAATGATTATAAGCTTACCGATCACATACATGTACAGTGTAACTAGTATCACATATAATATGCTTAAAAAAGCAACATTGTTTTCAAATTTACCATGTACAATTTTGATGCACGTGTAGAAAAAAAAATCTCTCCATACAACTAATACATGTGCCTTCTATCAAATAGAATATTACCTAATCTGATTCTATTTCTTCTATCAATATAGAAGTCAGTATGTACAAGGATTCATCATTGCTAGTGAACAGAAAGATAAAAATGAATTAAAACCATCATCATAGATTTGACTTATCAAACATAACAGCTGAATCATCATAAGCAAATTATATTGTACATAAACACTGCATATACATGTAAGTAATAATGCAAGTACTTGGTATTAATGAATACCAGCTTTAATCCAGCTCATAAATATAAATACTCTTACAAGTAACAAAACATAAATCTAATGCTACCAATAATCCTTTCAAATTAGTACTAATCAATGTGCTCATGTGGAATTCGTTCCCTGTGCCTCTGACTGTCCCATGAGGCTAGAACGGCAGCAATGAACAAAAAGGTAAGTCCTATTAACATAAACGTTGAGGTGGCAGTGAAGAAATGTCTGTACTCAAATCGAAGGTACCACACAAAACAGAGGAGGAGGCCGAAGATCGGCAATACTACCACCCCAAAGTCAAAGCTGCCCTGGTTTTCTGGGCGTGGGGGTGGGGCCTGTTGGTTGACCTGAGTGATTAGACAGTGGACTACACTGTTGTTTCCTATGTTGTAATTCTGGAGAGTGTTGGAGTCATTGCGTAGATCCTGTCCATTGAAGATGAACCGCACCAATTTATTCTGAGAAAGTTCGGCGGCAAAATGGTCTCTACAAATATTAATTTAAAAAAATTAAGAATCAAGGTAATAAGCTATCATTGTATATTATATCTTATTCTATTGATGTTTCTTTATCAAAAAGCCTTGATTTTACAAGTCCTCAAATCTTAAAGTAATATTCAAAGTAATTTTCATTCTTCTACTGCCAGGCTATCTTTATATATTGCTTGTCATAAAGCAAAAAATATAAATATACCCGATACTCTAATCAATAAAAGCAGCTCGTTGATTAATTGACAAACTTAGTATTACCTTCTGAACTGGCCAATGGTTACATTTGGTGCTGCTGTGACATTTCTTTGGGTCTCATTTAGGTATTTCAACCTCACTGTAATTAACCCCGTTTCTGAATCTGTTTCTCTGGAATGGACAGTCTCATTTTCGGCTGACAATGGTACAGATTCTTGCTGTCTGTTAATGGGTTCTGTCACAGGACTTTGAACTGGTGACCCCTGCACACTAGGTTCTTGATTTAAATTCAAAGAGTCTGCCACTGTCTGTGGATTTGATATAGTGCTACTTTCATTTTTACTCTGAAAGAAATTCAAACGTCTGTGTCGCAGCTCTGTTTCATTCAATTGCTGTGAAGAATCAGTACTATCAGATTTAGTCTCCTGTGTCACATTTATATCAGTATTTGGGTTTTCACATGTCTCCTCTTCTTCGCCATTTTGACTATTTACAGATGAAACTTCATCTGCTGTGGTAGAAGATTGTTCATTGTCTAAGGTTGTTTCTGATTGTGGTATTGTGTTTTCTACTCCATTTTCTGAATTATTTTGACTGCTTGGATTAGGTGGATTGGCTTCTGGAGAGTTCAGAACCTCTGTCTGATTGGCATTTTCTGTGTTTCTATTTCTTCTATGGGTTAGTTCAATAATTATTACACTAAAAAAGGGAATGTCCCTTATGTTTGTCGAAATCCATGCCAAACAAATTATAAATAGGACTAACAGAATGCCCAAAAATATCGTCACTTCATCACCAAATCCTTCTATTAAAGACATTGTTCCTTTTTCAACCTTTATTCAGTTGAATTATGTATTATTGTCACCATCAGAACTCTGCAAACATAAAAAATAAATTTAAAACATGTTTTAGTTTCTTCATAAAATAAGTATTCTATCATTTAGAAATCAATTTACATGTTTAAATGTTGATGCACAGGCACCTGACGTGTATTTTTATATAGAGGGGTAGATATTTTTCGATATTTGACTTATTGAGCAACTGATTGATAAAAATTCAGGTGCCTGTGGTTGATCAGTTGATGAAAGATCTTATACTATTTCATGGTGCTTTCCACAGCTGTTCAACCGAACAGATGTGTAAAACAATAACTCTAATAAAGGAAATGAATCATTGACATAGACGCTATACAGGCGGTTTTTATATTGAATAGAAATATGAAATTGTTCTTACTCTTTAATATTCCAATATTATTCTATGAAAACGAAAGGTTTTTTTTCTCAGGAAGTAAAAGAAAATTACATAAAGCTTATCCGAATGGTAGAACAAATATTCCCGGATTGAAAATAGTAGATAAAAAAGGATCAAATGTAAATGTTTAATATATTGAACAAAATTATAGTTTTTTGTAAGTCTGAAAGTTTGAAATAAATAAATTTAAGCTTTATAAACATATACAAGTTTTATGAAAACTCATTTTCAAAGGTTGTCGTTCAGGATGATCTCCCTTTTACCGTCAATTAGCCATACCGTACTATCACATGATTATTATTGAACAAGATGTCCCACTCGGCAGTGAAAGGAAAATTAATCGCTGTCATCGGCGATGAGGTATATTTTGTCATGCGTTTTTAAATGTATTACACAATTCCAAAATATTTTACATACTTTTACATACACAGAGTAAGCAAACGAAGTGGCATGATGATTGACAACCAAGGAATGTTCTGTACCTGACAGCAGTACATACTGATCTCTTTTTATTTTAAAATGCATATTATCTATAAGGCACCATCATTCTGATGTCTTGATATTGCTTTTACTACGGTATTTGCAATTCCTTTTTTAATAAAAAATATATTGTCTTCAAATATTTGTTGGCAAAAAAATTAACTATTTTAAGTCATGTTGATACAACCAACTGTCATGACAGTTGTTGATTGTCAAAAGAACTGTTGACATGCATTGAACCTGATTCAGTTTCGTACATTTAATTCAAATCTTATGAAATTATAGTTCTGCCACCACTTGTCTGATGGTTAAAGCTGAACACTGCTCGTAAATAGAAACTGTCCGCCAAATTTCTTTTTCATCCCTGCTGTCCCTACAACCCCTATATAAGGCGAAGACCTCTAAACAGTTCAAAGTACTTTGCTGTAGAAGTCTCACCTGTGTGGACGTACATCAAAACTCGCTGTGTTACTCGTTCGCGATGAAATTATCAAATTTTACGCACTTTTTTCAAGCCAGGAGAATACTTATTTAAACATCCAATAAATTGGTGAATGCATTATTTACGAACAGAATGTGCACATAGAATTAGAAATAAATGCATAAAATCCAAAGACCACAAGAGGAATACTACACGTCGGCCACAAGTTTCAGGTGTGCAATCGGGTGTAACAAAATCGAAGGGTTTATATCTGTACCAGGTACCTGTGTGACGGTGCCTATTTATGAGTGGTGTTTAGCTTTAAGTTGAGTGACTTGTCAAGTCTACATGTTTATGCCACCTTGCCATTGACTATTAATGAGTTTCAAAATCAACAAAAAAAAAAACATGTCTTTGTGACTGTCATATTTGTGACATCTAGTAAACAGAAGTCATGTAGACAGAAGAATCTAACAAGTCTGCATATTTTATTGTAAGGTGTTATAATTATCTAAAAAGAATGCATACAGATTTACCAAAGTCACATCTTTAGTTGATAAATCAACTCACTTGAACATGTTGAAATCAGAGGAAACAGGGCAGGAGAAAAAATGATGGACCAGACCAGGATTTTAAACCTGGGCCCCCTGAATCTCTAGTCAGATGCTCTACCAACTGTTGAGCCATAATATGAAGTTAATATACATGTAAATATCTGACTTTTACATGTAAACCTTAAAGTCAACATAATTTAATATAAGTTGTGGCAGAACTACCTGTAGGCCATGGTGACATAAAATACAGTTATAATGATAATTAGAGTGTTGATTTACAAAGTCATGTATTGAACAGGTCTATGATTTGTTTTTCAGGACACCTGTACAGGTTTCTTATTAGGAGGTATAGGTGAATTGAACAAAAAGAGAGAACCAAATTTCCTGGTTGTCAACAAAAGTAAGAACAATGATATAAACCATTCAAATAAAGCAAAGTCTCCATTTACCATTAAAATAAATAAAGCTGCATATTAGATTTGCTTAAAAGTATTTAATATTTAAAAAATATTTAATATTTAAAAGTACTAAAAGTTAAAAATTGTTAACAGATAGTACATGTAGTAGAAATCCATTAGTTACAATTGTTCACATTTATATGTGACTTTAATAATGAGATACTGATCTGATATTGAAATTAACCTATTTCATTTAATACTAGAGGAGTGTTTAATGTTTGGTTTCTATTCCTACATATTTATATATTTTATGCCCTTTCATAACTTTGAATCTGTCAAATTTAACAAGTATAACAAATATCAGTATAAAAGTGATTAATTTTGTTCTTTAGATACCAGCAGACATGATATTGAGGAAGCTTTCCGAGGATTTCTGAAGAGGGACGACATTGCCATTATTCTGATTAATCAGACAGTATGTACTGTTGTATAGTTTGCTGGTAGATGTCAATACATTTAATTTTATTTATGATCTAGTACTGCTAAGCTTTGCTATATATGATTTCTGCCATGCAAAATTTCACTTCAATAGGACATTAATGTGTTATTCATTAATTGAAGTATTATTGGATTTGAATGATTTGTTCAAAATCTAATGTAACACCAGTAGCATACTTAACAAGGTCATAAGTTGTCTTCTCTTTAGATTGCAGAGGAAATCCGGTATGTTATTGATTCCCACGATCAGCCAATTCCAGCTGTACTAGAAATCCCCAGCAAAGATTCACCGTACGATTCTAGTAAAGATTCCATTTTACGGCGAGCGAAGGTAAAACTCTTGGTCAAATGTGTACTCCCACCTTTATTTATGTTTGTCAAAATAAGCAGTTCTTTTTAAGAATAAGTTATCATACTTACCAGAATTTAAGGGTTGCTATAGATATGTCAAAAGTGAAGGATATACAGTATGATGATTTTAGTACCGGTATATATAAAGTAGACTTATTATACTTGATTATGTCCCATACAGTTTACTGGTGGGGGGGGGCAATCCTTATTCCAGGCAACATAGTTTAATATTTATCAATTTTCCTTGAACGTGACAGTGACTTTAGCAGTCAAGTTAATAATAAGATCATAATGCAAGAATATTACATGTATAAAGCAATTTCTGGTGGTTTCTTTGTAGGGTATGTTTTCCGCTGAGGACATGAGATGAAGATTGTGAGCTGTAGAGTAACTGTGGTTTATATATGTATATATGTGTAGTGTATTTACTCGGAGTCTGGATGCACCATAACTACTGAATGGCAATATCAGCAAATCATTCAAGTCTATTTGTGATGAATTATAAACACTCCATTGAAATTATGATAAGTTCAGATGTGCAATCAATGAAACCTGGAAAATTATTGTATCTATGACAACTTAGAGAGTAAAAACCTATGGGTAAACATATTATTTATATACAAATTATTGGTAATATCTAGTCATTAGATGCTACATGTATTAAAAGGAAAAATCTAAAGACCATGTGTTTTGTTGTTTATTATGATTTCTCAGTTCGAAAACCTTGCAAAGCATTGAACACCAAATATGTAGCCAAGCAGAATAATTAGACATTGTCTGTAACTTGGTGGAATCGTTAGACACCGGGGGTGTCGCTGGACACAGAGTATGTACACCGAATATGAAACAAAGAGGGTATTGTAACCTACCAGAATAATTGTACACAATCCGTAACCTAGTAAAATGAATCATTTTATTAAAGTACATGTATGTAACCTAGCAGAATCATAGGACACAGAGTTTGTAACTAAGCAGAATCATTAGAAACAAGGTTTGTAACTAAGGAGAATCATTAGACAGAGTTTGTAGCTTATTGAAATTATTGCACACCGAGAACTACTAGTATTTTTGGAATCCCTTGGACATTGAATTTGTAAACTAGTTAAATCTTTGGAAATTTTGAAACGACAAGCACCCTTTCCCTACATACATGTAATTAAAAAATTCCTTTAAAAAAAAAATTTTAAGCATAGAGTTCGAGTTTTAGATTATCAGCTGTCATACAACGTGTCCATCACACATTTGTTTTTAATAAGAAAAGTATATTGTTCATTTAAAAAAAAAAAACGTAAAATAAAACAGTTTATATGCACGAAATGTTACAACAGTGAATGATCATGCAAAGAGCCATTGCCACCTCCCCTCTCAAGGATTTTCCCTGTAAATGCCCTTCCGACAACAGCAGAATGCTGAAGACATTAAAACATGCATTTGTTTACACCAAAAACCTGCAAATCAATCAGAACGGAACTTTTTCGTTAAAATCAATAAAGTTTGGCACGGATTCAAAGCTATTATTGATATATACCATGTCTATTACATCGGCTGACTGGTCCATTAAATGTCTTGTCACTGAATTAGATCCACCAGGAAGGTAAGAAAATGAGGACAAATACATTTCTGGAATATTTGGACTCAGTGTACAGAAAGTTGACAAGATGTTATGTATAGAGGTAAGATATTCTCCTATCCCATTAACAGTCAAAATAAGGTTAATATCTGCATGTGCATATTGTGTTGCTGAATCCAAAACAATTCTGATCATGACTTTTTTGTAGACTAACAGTTTCTCCATACATGATACAATTAAAGCCCAATTTAAGAACCAAGCAGAGAATGGCGAACTAAAAATGATTATGTATATGCCTTTAAATCTCCTTTGAATTTATTCCGTAAACTGAAAAAAATTTAAATCTTACTGGGTAGCAGGCCTGCTGGGTAGATACATCGAGTATGACGCTTTATGTAGACAGACAAAATTCTCATCTACCAAACCATATTACGACAGAGTTCAACATTACTTAAATTGTAGCTGTTACTAGTGCGAAATGATTCAAGCTGGCCACAGTTGCTTTACATACAGAATAATTTTAGATCATTGTGCTACTAGATATTTTAAATACAGCACAGAATCATAAGTTAACGATTGGCAAACCTACTCAAGAATCGCCCCAGTTACATTTTTTTTTTGCTTAAAAAGTTCTGCAAATTTGAGCAAAAATATAGCAGTTCATTGACTAAATATATTTAAAGGGACTTGGACGCGATTTGAGCTCAATTTTTTACAAAATTTATTTTTTCATTTTTAATATCTAGAATGGTCCATATGGATGTTTTTAATGCTTTGTCAAAATTTGAAAGTCAAATATCGAGTTACAAGCGAGTTACAGAGGTTAAAATTCTTTGTTTTGTAAACAAAGCCGAGTCCTGTTATTGTTTACATATGTCTTGTAATGGTAAAAGTTTCAATGTAATGTTGCTTTTTGTTGTTGATAAAATTATTTATGAACACATTCAATGAGTTTATCTTGTTTCCCCATGTGATTTTGTCAAAGAAATGGTAATTTCTTTACTTTACATTATTTGTAAACAAATATAAGACTCGAGCTTTGTTTACATAACAACGGCTTCTTTCATCTGTATCTCGCTTGTAACATGACTTCTAACATTCAAATTTTGGAAAATCATTCAAAATACACAAGTTTAAAACTATTTTATACATAAAAAACAAAAATAAAATTTTCATCTGAAATCGTGTCTAGGTCCCTTTAATGCATGTATTATTAATTTCCTCCCATTTTGATAACATATAGAATAATTTTGGTGCTTGTTTCCTTACAGGCAACTGACGTGGCTTCCGTTATGACCGAAACCCTTTACGACAGACAAGACAGCGGCTATCCAGAGAGCCTGATTGCCTTGGAAACACAACATATTAGGAAAAACTACAAAAAGCTAAAAGAGGAAATGGAACCAAACGAAATTCTTGATTATCTTGTTCAGTACGATATTCTTGACACGGATGAAAACACACACCTTCTGAAAGAATGCCGAGCAAGGAAGTGTGATTTCATTTTGCGTAAATTGATAAAATATCCAGAGAAATTTACCAAAATGATGGAACATATAACCAAGGCTCGTGAGTGCGGCTGTTTCCGGTACATGTTATGTTCAATTACATATGCAATGGAAAGTTCAAATGACGGTAAATCAAAATGCACTTTCATCACGAATTACTAGTACATGTATCTTACGAGTCTGAGATTGTATTGAAATAAGTTGAAGCCTTTAAACTTAATCCCTTTAAAGCCTTTATTTCATTTTTAGGCTTAGAGTCCTCAAATCCAAATCTATGCAATCTGAAACACCACGGGAAACATCGAGAGAAGCTGTTGACAGAAATAAGTAAACGTATTAATGTTGAAAGTTCCAACAGCATTTTAGATGATTTCCTCCAAGAGGATCTTATTTCTGTGGATGAGCATGAGGAAATATCACGCATTACAAACAAATATGAAGCGGCGAAAAAGATCCTGGAATATAGTGAGAAAAAGAGACTCAAGTCCTTTTCTCGAAAACTGCTCTCCATTTTGAAATACTACAATTTAAATGATCTAGCTGAGAGCCTTCAGCAAGATGAAGCGGCGGAGGGCGATACTACAGGTTGAACAAATGATTTAATTAATACTAGTAGATAGCGTATCCTGACTTTTAGATAAATGTTTTGATATTTGATCCTATAGATATGTGTTTTTCATTTCCAGGCAATGAAATACCACTTACAGTTGATATGGTGGATGGAAGGATGTTCCTTTCTACCGCAGGTAATTGCAACCTTATTTTACATACAGTTATTAACGTATGTTTTATTAATATGTATCATCATTTTTGGCCATAGTGTACATATTTACTATTGTGTTGGCAAATCAAAGTTCAAAGGCTAATCAATATTTTAGTACCCTTACCAAAGGAATATGCATGTATGTAAATCCTAGTTTTAAAAAAATATTTCTAATTAAAAAATATTTGCCAAAAATTTGTTACACTACAACATATATTCAATGACTTTAGATATGTCTTTAGATATGTCAGCTCCCAGCACTACTGTTAAACAAGTGGAAATGAAAATCACGTATGTTGACGGCAGTGAAAGGGTATACAGAGCTATGATTCAAGGAATTTCAGAATCAGAAGAAATGATTGTCCAAAGAACACACTCAACCATTGACCGATTATCCGAGGGGTCCATTACAATCTGGCTACATACAGCATCCAGCGACGCAAAGGAAAAATTGAGACATTTCATAGAAAGTGGAGATATTTCCAAACTATTAGAAAGTTTGTTCAAGACGAAGGGCGTTCGCAAACTCTTGACAAAGGATAAATACAAAATACAAATTGAAATCAAAGAAGTTAAGGATGCAACTGAAGGTACATGTATAATGCAATACATGTACATGTCAATTTAATAAATTTCTTGAAATACAATACATTGCATTATGATTTCTTAATTTATCGAATCATTGATACTCAATTATGAGACGGCAGATAATTTTCTGTAGGCATGCCATCTTCATTCTTCATCACGTAACTAAATCTTTATTTTGAGGTTCCAAGCCGACTGCATTTCTACCAAAGAAAGAGTCTGGCACGAGATACAAAACATGTTTGGACCGATGTGAAAGCTTTTTATTGGAAGAGCTAGAGCCAGGATGTTTGGTACGCGACACAGAGGTGGGCCATGTCTTCAGTCCTGTAAAGGCGGGAATAGAAAACGTGACAAACAGGACGGACCGAGTGAAGTTGTTATTGGAACATCTTAGAAAGGAGTCAGAGGAAAAGATTAAACTTGTATTGGACAGACTGAAAGAGAAAAACAGATTTGTCTATGATAAACTGTTTCCAAACGTGGAAAAATTCCAAGATTTAGGTGAGTATTCATAGTAAAAGTAATATATACTAGCGGAAAAAAGAAACTGTGCATTATAAAATTTAGTATAATTTTTCTATATCTATTTTTTGTATTTATAAAATTTAAACAATCGATAATGGTATTGTTTTTGACAATATCGGATGGTAACCGTCCGGGTTCACGGACTTTTTTATGGTTAGTGAGCACCTGTTGTTTATTGAAGAATTTGTATGCACGAGTTTTACGGGCCAATACTGTTTGGAATAAGAGCTGTAAAGGATTTGTTTAAACTTTTTTTGTTAAGGAAATCACTTTAGTTTCAACAAAATTTACCCCTATGTCATGCCACGACTCAACGAAAACCAACGTAATCGTGCTGTTGGGATGCTGCAAGCTGGAATGGCACAAAATACTGTAGCAAGACACTTTGGAGTTCATCGGAACACTATCCAGTCATTATGGAGACGTTTTCAACAATCTGGCAACACCCAGGATCGACCGCGCTCTGGGCGACCTCGTGTGACGTCACGTCAACAGGACAACCACATTAGACTTGTGCACCTGAGAAATCTTTCCAGACAGCAAGTTTGACTCCCCGTAGCATTCCAGGGTTTCGACCAATTAGTCCAAGAACTGTGCGTAAATGTCTGCGCGAGCAAAACATCAGACCAAGACGTCCAGCGGTGCGCCCAGTACTGCTTCAACGTCATCGTATCGCCAGACTAGCGTGGTGCACACGACATCTGCGATTCAGAATACAGGACTGGGCCAATATTCTGTTCACTGATGAATCCAGATTTCATTTCGATAGCAGTGACGGCCGTTGTAGGGTGTATCGTCGTGTTGGGGAGCACTACCAGGACGCTTGTGTTGTGCAACGTCGACAATTTGGTGGAGGTAGCGTTATGGTGTGAGGTGGAATATCAGCACGTGGAAGGACCCCTCTACAAATTGTGGAAATCTCACCGGCGTACGCTATCGAGATGAAATTATTCAGCGTCATGTGATACCCTTCATACAGAGACATCAAAATCACATCACTCTGCGGCAAGACAAACCAAGGCCACACGTTGCACGTGTAGTCAGGGACTTGTTTGTTCAACAGAATGTCGATGTCTTGCCTTGGCCAGCTGTTTCCCCCGATTTGTCGCCGATCAAGCACGTCTGAGATGGAATGGAAAGACGTTTACGCCGTTTACCAAATCAGCCAGTGACATTGGCTGATTTAGGCCAGGCTTTAACCAACATCTGGAAAAACATCCCTTAAGCATTTCTGAACACTTTTGTGGCATAAATGAGGCGTCGCTGTGAAGCATGCGTGAACGCAAATGGTGGTCACACGCGTTATTAATTTTGTTAATTCAATTTCAAATAACAGTGACTTTTGAGTGTGCTGAAATTGACGTTATTCGACGTTGACATTGATGTGTTATGAGATGTTGTTACGAATAGATGTGTTAACAGTATTACAAAAAATAAAATTTGTTCATTGTAATTTTTAAATGTCTTTTTCATATATTAAATAATGCACAGTTTCTTTTTTCAGCTAGTATACAGGTACCAACGAATATTTCTGACAAAATAAAAGAGAATAATTTTTTGCGTACATACAGTGTAACCTTGACATGTAATATTTAACCACAGAAAGTGTTTTGTTCACTTATACTTACTCCTAATCATCGTCAATGGTGTCAATGTAAGTCTTTTAATTAAATGGAATAATTTCCGTTGTAAAATTATTTGAAGCAATGTTTTCAGACATTGAACAGATCAAGAGTAATATTCTGGACAGTTTACCGGAGATATTGGGGGCGATAAGTGTCGCCGCACTTCAGACCCCATTTCTGAGTGCTGGGATCATGTCTAAAGAGGAGCTCGACTCACTACGCAGGAACAGCGAGTGTGTTCGAACAGAAAACTTACATTTTGTTCAGATGGTTTTAGAAAGAGGAGATGAGGCCGTCATGATTTTTCTTGTCGCCCTTGAAAACTCAAGTGGAATGGACATACAAAGACTTTTAAATAAAACGGAAACTCTCCATGTTAGCGAAGGTAAAGCAGTAACAAAAATTATTGAGCAATGCAAGACTTTTAAATTCCAAATTTTTAATGACTTTAATTGAAGGACAAGTTGTATTGATAATTTGTGTTCTATTTTATAGATAAAAGAAGGAACGCAAAAATTGAATATGAAGCTTTTAATGAAGAAAATGGATTATTGTTCCAAGGAAACTTTTTGCTGGAGCTTATGTCAGAAGGTAATGTCTGTAATAAGCTAAATGATCATCCGTAGATCAATGAAAATGACAAACTTGTGTTAAAATTAGATAATTCTGTTCTTAATCCAAGACAAAACCAAAAATATGAATGCAGAGCGTCTGTGTGTCAGAGAGGAAGAACCACAGCAACACATAGAACATCCGGGTCCTGAACATCTGGGCAGTCAGTCCGAGGAATCCACCTCCTCCGACAGTGTAAGTATGTTAATAGTGTATTATTTATCCTTATGCTCTCTCTCTCTCTGTCTTTGTTTGTCTGTCTAACTGTCTCTCTCTCTCTCTCTCTCTCTCTCTCTCTCTCTCTGTTTGCGTATCTTTGATTTGCGCCCATCAATGTTATATATTCTGAAACACAAGGTACGCACATACTGTATACATAGTATAGTATACATATCAGATATTTTAACATTTTACCCGCGCTATTAATGAATTTCTTTCTTGATCTGTCATTCTTTTTTCTGATATTTAATGTTTAAATTTCTTTAGTATTCGTCTTAGTCATTGAATATTCCCGTATGACCGATATTATAGGATTCTAGTGGCATCATGCAGAGAGATGTATCGAGCAAGGAGTCACGGATTAAAGAATTGGAATCCGACACATCAAGTATACTCTCGTAAGTAAACTATCAATTTAATTTAAAATGGCGATATTTATTGTAAGTTGAGCGTTCACCAGTAATCTCGAAGAATAAATGATTGCTATGATAAAACTTTTATTATTCAACTTCTTTTCATCAGAAAACTGACAAGAAAACTAGGAAAAGTAGAATACGTCGTTGATATACGATGTATATTATCAACGCGAGGTGTTAGCAAAAGTGCGCGAATGGTAAGTCCCAATATACTCCTGATATATAGACCGATCTTATAGCATACTGTAATTATGTGTTTAAATTTAAATTGAAAAGTGTTTCTTCATGACAATATAATGATTACAACTTATTAAAGAGTTCCGGAGTAAATGTCTTTAATTTTATGTGAACCATGATTTTTCTTGATGATCCCTGCAATAATTATTCTATTTCTAACTAACTTATATAGGAGAGAGTGAAGAGGAAATATCTTAAAAAGTACGACGCAATTAAAGAGGAGGTTTTAAAACTAAATACTGTTTTAACAAAACTGCAAAGTCTGAGTAAGTTATCATATACCAGATGAAAATGAAGGTGAATAGAACTTCGTATCAAATTCACTTTATAATGTCTGCAATCATCCTTAAAAGCAGGTCGCATCTTCAAGGATAAGGTTGGGGTTCTTACCAGTTGGAATGATGATGATAAGGATGATGCTGCTGCTGGTGATGATGATGGCGATGATGATGATCATAGTGATGATGGTCATGATGATTATGATGATGATAATGATGATGCTACTGCTAGTGATGTTGATCATGATGATGAGCATGATGATGCTACTGCTGGTGATGATGATGGCGATGATGACGATAATGAGCCGCCAGTTATAGAAGATTTGTTCGAGGTTTGATTTTATATTACAGATTTTTTAGAGAAAGTAGCTGAGTTTAAGCCGATTTGAGAGCACATTTTAGTTCTGATTTATGTGGTTTTTATTTAAGGCTCTATCGGAAACAACTCTTCGTTTTAAAAGACAGACGTCAGATTTGGTGGTTAAATCGACAGACGAGGGTACGTAATTCTACATATCAACAACACATCTTAAACTATCATAATATTAATAAAGATATAAAATGAGATATATAGATCTGTAGATATTTAATATAATATCAATAGAATTATTAACGCTGAAATATACAGTGTAGGACAATAATAAGAGGGCATTGTAGAAAAAAACCACTGTAATGTAAAGCTTTTGATTTGTTTTAACTCGTATTCCAATCTGTATGACTGTCTAGACAGTACAATGGACAGTGATGAGGATGTACAGGAGGATCTAAATGTTCTCAGTCGAAAATCTTCCAAATACCAGAGGTGACACAAGCTTAATAACCAAAAAAAAAAAAACACAAAAAAAAAACCATGAATGCAAATTGACGGAATTTTAGTTTTTGAATGTGTTTTATTATATTTAAAAACAATTTGACATTTCAGCATCTTAGTGGGAAAGTTGCATGAGCTTGAGATTGTGCAATCTGTGATGAACATTTTCCGAGACATATCGGAAGAAGAGATACAATTGGTAATTATGAATCAGTTTTGAACGTTGAATGTATGCTGACAATTTACATTGTTTTAGCTCTGAACTTCATAATAAACGACATATGCATGAAAGTCAACCACGAAAACAAGAAACAAACATTACAATGTATGAAAATTATCTGCAAAGTATTTTACTCAAAACTACCTTACTGGTTGTTAATGTATTGATTACTGTATACAGGGAAATATTCGCCCCCGTTTATTTTCGCCCCTTTCGCCCTCGTTGTTTGCGGGCGAATTTAAACTGGGCGAATTCCAACGTCTCATAATATCTCTTTTTAAACACAACTGTGCCTAGGCAAATTCAAGGGCGAAACTGTTTTTAAAAGTAGAAGGACGAAACTTACACGGGATGAAAATAACCCTGTATACAGTATCAATTTTGTTTTTGTTAATTGAAATAAAATAACACGTTTCCGGGAGGAAAATATCAAACACCTGTGTGATTATAAAATTATCACAGGGATATACAAGAATAGAACTTACAGGTCGTGCACATTACATGTACCTCACGACATGTAAGTTCGATAATCAATTAAACCAGTGATCTGAAAGTTTGAGACATGTTAAAATAATAAATAATAAAATACTCTCTATACTCTAACAACATATTTTCTTCACAGATGGCAGTCAAGAACATACTGAACGAAGAACAGTATAAAAAGCTAGAAAAATACATTATCAAGCTTCAAATCATCAGCAACAAAATAGAGGAAGCCACAAGTTTCGCCAAAGTGGCGTAATAAATGAACCTGTCTTTGTATGAATGCGTCGGGCGCATGTAAATCGACTCCTTTCACAATAGTTATGGTTTACTTTATAAAGTTACTGTACGCTTTAAGCAATGAAATGCAGCAAAACACATTTCATGACACAATTAGGAACATGGTATCTGCAGCTTAATTGTGTTATGGAGTTAAAAAGATAATTATTGGAATAACCAGCGCCACAAACCCGGAGACGGCATTGTAGGAACAGCCATTGGGGTTACGAAACCATGTGTTTGTCTCGTTATTGCAATTTTCCGAGGAGCAAAACTTGAAACAGTCGTTGTTTGGATTGGAGCAGGAACAGCCATTTGGGTTACGAAGCCATGGGTTTGTCTCGTTATTGCAATTTTCCGAGGAGCAAAACTTGAAACAGTCGTTGTTTGGATTGGAGTAGATGCACTCGCCACCAACTTTGGCAGGTTCGCAACCGCGCAAGACGGAGTTGATCTTTCCAGTTTCTGTTAAAAAAAAACCCCGAAATGTTAACTATTTGCAATCGAAATTTTTGTGCCGTGAATCTTAATATTTGTGACAGACGGTATACTGAGTATTTATTTAAACACGGAATACTTACTCTCGTTGATTTGTTTGCGGTGCGAACAAGGCCAGGTAGAATTGCAGTGAATGAACGTCTTAATGGACGCCGTGTCATTCAGACACCGGAGGTCCTCCTCATGTGTGAAATCAATGCCGGAACACGACAGGCAGGTAAAGTTCTGTACACCACTGGACCAAACAACTGAAAGACAAATGTTGAGAGAGAGAGAGAGAGAGAGAGAGAGAGAGAGAGAGAGAGAGAGAGAGAGAGAATCTTTAAAATAATGTTTAATCGTTTAACATACTGTCATGTTGTGAATTTTGAATTTACCGAGTGGCAGTAAATACAAAATTGACAACGGTAAATTCAAAAATCACAACATGACGGTTTGAGCCCGATATGAAATCAAAGCAATATACCCGGTATATGAAATGTATTCAACATTTCAGTATATCTATTACTTATATGTCTTTTTATGCTTAAAAATCTAAATATCATTACAAGATCGGAGAATAAATGATATTATTATAATATAAATAAGTTACCTTGTACTAGTAATGATGAAAAAACGAAGAGGACGGAGGTTTTCATGTTACTGTTCGACTCCATTGCAAGCAGAATACGGGGCTTCCGGATGCCGATACATACAGTTTAAGCTTGAAATCGCTAGATGGTTCGGTAACTAGAATTTGTACTGAATGAGACATCTTCCCTTATCACGAAAATCGGAGGTCCACGCCTTTCTGGGTGTTTCGATGGACCGCAGTTAGTCTGTGAAGTGGTTTTCTCGTCTTATCTCATTAATTCGATTTAATTGTTTAAAGAATTAAATCGCTTTATTAGAGAGGCCATTGTTTGGGTTTTTTGGGGTATTAGCATACCTCAGTAGTTACTTCGTCAATTAGTCAAACCCCACTGCACTTCCTTTTCCTTTTCATTGACGGAGTGAAGCAGACGAGAAATCGCTTATCCAGTTTGAAATCTGTTTATTTTAATTCATTATTGTAAAAACCAGTAAATAATTGTAAATTGCTGAAACTTTTTAATTACATGTATTTGCCATTTGGGTTGCTAAATCGCCCTATTTTCATGGGTCGGTAACCATGGTTACAAATGTAACCAGTAAATAATTGAAATTTATACTGTAATCTTAAATTGTAGTGCAGCCATGGCCATTATTCACCAATAAACATTAAAATTATAGTTCTTTGGTTTTCTCTAATAATACAAATCAAACATTACGGCGATTAGAGTAGGAGTCACACATGTTTCCGATATTTGAGATTTCGTGATTTGATCTGATTCGCAAACAAACAAACAAACAGGCGCCAAAGATTCATTGTTTTCAATCATTTACTTTAAAAATGTACATTGTGTGTAACATTCACAAATAAATAATGCAACTATGAGACCTTACATATGACAAATTTAGCGAAACCTGGACAGAAACTCGAAAATCATCCTAAAAGACTTGCAAACACACAAACAATCACAACAAGAATTTATTGGTTTTGTGTGACCGCCTTGGAAGAGTCGAAGTTATCACAAAAAGTCACATGGTCTGTACCAACAGAGATGTTGTTACATGTACATAAGCTGCCCATGCAGGAATACGTGCACGTGACAAACCCGTCATTTTCGGAACATCCATTTTTGGGATAGTCTCGGCAGGACCGAAATACTGAATCTACTTGTTTTGTACCTGAAGTGACATGGAAAGTTGCTCATGATGAAACAAAGGTTTTATAAATTTTTAATAAGTAAGATAGAGAAAACTTATATATTTCATATTTATACATTAATATTTAGATATTTTAAAAAGAACAAAGCAAAATAAAATAAATTGAGCTAAATTTCCATTTGTCTTCGAATAATCTATAATTTATATAAACCGAAATACCCCCCTCCCCCACAAAAAACCCCCCAAAACCTGATTTCCCTCAAAATTGAAATGCGTTAATACCAACTTGTTTTGTCAAAAGAAAAATAAAGTATGTCGTCTCACGTATATTAAAGCGTTCCTCTGTGTAGCAGTAGTTTTTGCAGGGACGGGAGTCATCGTGAATGGATATTTGTTCTGTATTGTTCACACACTCCGTCTTCATCCATGGCTTGTTCACGGTGAAAGAACAAGTAAAACATCGGTTACCGGTCGGAGTGGTTACCATGGCAACCAATCCTGAAACAATATAAAATTGACTTCTGTTAAATTTTAAAATACATCTTTCCTTTATAAAATAAACACATAACAACACACGCCCCACTGAGAAAAAAACTATCCATCCAGTGAACCTACTCTTGGCGCAGGCCTACTCAACTTTCCTAGATAAGGAAAATATACCAGACACATGTATACTAATTTCTCCTTTTATATAAAGTGAAAATTTAAATATCATAAACAATGAGAGGGTGGAAATCTCAAAAGACCCTGTTTTTAGTAAAAGACATTTTGATCCCCAGACAATGAAATACCGCTTACAGTTGATATGGTGGATGGAAGGATGTTCCTTTCTACCGCAGGTAATTGCAACCTTATTTTACATACAGTTACATGTATTAACATATGTTTTATTAATATGTACCATCATTTTTGGCCATGGTCTACATATTTACTCTTGTGTTGGCAAATTAAAGTTCAAAGGCTAATCAATATTTTTGTACCCTTACCCAAGGAATATGCATGTATGTAAAATCCTAGTTAAAAAAAAGTTGCTAATTAAAAAATATTTGCCAAAAAATTGTTAAACTACAACATAATTATATTCAATGACATTTAGATATGTCTTTAGATATGTCAGCTCCCAGCACTACTGTTAAACAAGTGGAAATGAAAATCACGTATGTTGACGGCAGTGAAAGGGTATACAGAGCTATGATTCAAGAAATTTCAGAATCAGAAGAAATGATTGTCCAAAGAACACACTCAACCATTGACCGATTATCCGAGGGGTCCATTACAATCTGGCTACATACAGCATCCAGCGACGCAAAGGAAAAATTGAGACATTTCATAGAAAGTGGAGATATTTCCAAACTATTAGAAAGTTTGTTCAAGACGAAGGGCGTTCGGAAACTCTTGACAAAGGATAAATACAAAATACAAATTAAAATCAAAGAAGTTAAGGATGCAGCTGAAGGTACTTGTATATGTACATGTCAATTTAATAAATTTCTTGAAATACAATACATTGCATTATGATTTCTTAATTTATCGAATCATTGATACTCAATTATGAGACGGCAGATAATTTTCTGTAGGCATGACATCTTCATTCTTCATCACGTAACTAAATCTTTATTTTGAGGTTCCAAGCCGACTGCATTTCTACCAAAGAAAGAGTCTGGCACGAGATACAAAACATGTTTGGACCGATGTGAAAGCTTTTTATTGGAAGAGCTAGAGCCAGGATGTTTGGTACGTGACAAAGAGGTAGGCCATGTCTTCAGTCCTGTAAAGGCGGGAATAGAAAACGTGACAAACAGGACGGACCGAGTGAAGTTGTTATTGGGACATCTTAGAAAGGAGTCCGAGGAAAAGATTAAACTTGTATTGGACAGACTGAAAGAGAAAAAACAGATTTGTCTATGATAAACTGTTTCCAAACGTGGAAAAATTCCAAGATTTAGGTGAGTATTCATAATAAAAGTAATATACAAGTACCAACGGATATTTCTGACTAAATAAAAGAGAATAATTTTTTGCGTACATACAGTGTAACCTTGATATGTAATATTTAACCATAGAAAGTGTTTTGTTCACTTATACTTACTCCTAATCATCGTCAATGGTGTCAATGTAAGTCTTTTAATTAAATGGAATAATTTTCGTTGTAAAATTATTTGAAGCAATGTTTTCAGACATTGAACAGATCAAGGGTAATATTCTGGACAGTTTACCGGAGATATTGGGGGCGATGAGTGTCGCCGCACTTCAGACTTCATTTCTGAGTGCTGGAATCATGTCTCAAGAGGAGCTCGACTCACTACGCAGGAACAGCGAGTGTGTTCGAACAGAAAATTTACATTTTGTTCAGATGGTTTTAGATAGAGGAGATGAGGCCGTCATGATTTTTCTTGTCGCCCTTGAAAACTCAAGTGGAATGGACATACAAAGACTTTTAAATAAAACGGAAACTCTCCATGTTAGCGAAGGTAAAGCAGTAACAAAAATTATTGAGCAATGCAAGACTTTTGAATTCCAAATTTTTAATGACTTTAATTGAAGGACAAGTTGTATTGATAATTTGTGTTCTATTTTATAGATAGAAGAAGGAACGCAAAAATTGAATATAAAGCTTTTAATGAAGAAAATGGATTATTGTTCCAAGGAAACTTTTTGCTGGAGCTTATGTCAGAAGGTAATGTCTGTAATAAGCTAAATGATCATCCGTAGAGCGATGAAAATGACAAACTTGTGTTAAAATTAGATAATTCTGTTTTTAATCCAAGACAAAACCGAAAATATGAATGCAGAGCGTCTGTGTGTCAGAGAGGAAGAACCACAGCAACACAGAACATCCGGGTCCTGAACATCTGGGCAGTCAGTCCGAGGAATCCACCTCCTCCGACAGAGTAAGTATGTTAATAGTGTAGTATTTATCCTTATGCTCTGTCTGTCTGTCTGTCTGTCTGTCTGTCTGTCTGTCTGTCTCTCTCTCTCTCTCTCTCTCTCTCTCTCTCTCTCTGTTTGCGTATCTTTGATTTGCGCCCATCAATGTTATATATTCTGAAACACAAGGTACGCACATACTGTATACATAGTATAGTATACATATCAGATATTTTAACATTTTACCCGCGCTATTAATGAATTTCTTTCTTGATCTGTCTTTCTATTTTCTGCTATTTAATGTTCAAATTTCTTTAGTATTCGTCTTAGTCATTGAATATACCCATATGACCGATATTGTAGGATTCTAGTGGCATCATGCATAGAGATGTTTTTTTTTAGCAAGGAGTCACGGATTAAAGCATTGGAATCCGACACATCAAGTATACTCTCGTAAGTAAACTATCAATTTAATTTAAAATGGTGATATTTATTGTAAGTTGAGCGTTCAGCAGTAATCTCGAAGAATAAATGATTGCTATGATATAACTTTAATTATTCAACTTCTTTTTATCAGAAAACTGACAAGAAAACTAGGAAAAGTAGAATACGTCGTTGATATACGATGTATATTATCAACGCGAGATGTTAGCGAAAGTGCGCGAATGGTGAGTCCCAATATACTCCTGATATATAGACCGATCTTATAGCATACTGTAATTATGTGTTTAAATTTAAATTGAAAAAAATGTTTCTTCGTGACAATATAATGATTACAACTTATTAAAGAGTTCCGGATTAAATGCCTTCAATTTTATGTGAACCGTGATTTTTCTTGATGATCCCTGCAATACTTATTCTATTTCTAACTAACTAATATAGGAGAGAGTGAAGAGGAAATATCCTAAAAAGTACGACGCAATTAAAGAGGATGTTTTAAAACTAAATACTGTTTTAACAAAACTGCAAAGTCGGAGTAAGTTATCATATACCAGATGAAAATGAAGGTGAATAGAACTTCGTATCAAATTCACTTTATAATGTCTGCAATCATCCTTAAAAGCAGGTCGCATCTTCAAGGATAAGGTTGGGGTTCTTACCAGTTGGAATGATGATGATAAGGATGATGCTGCTGCTGGTGATGATGATGGCGATGATGATGATCATAGTGATGATGGTCATGATGATGATTATGATGATGATAATGATGATGCTACTGCTAGTGATGTTGATCATGATGATGAGCGTGATGATGCTACTGCTGGTGATGATGATGGCGATGATGATGATCATAGTGATGATGGTCATGATGATGATTATGATAATGATAATGCTACTGCTGGTGATGTTGATCATGATGATGAGCATGATGATGCTACTGCTGGTGATGATGATGGCGATGATGACGATAATAAGCCGCCAGTTATAGAAGATTTGTTCGAGGTTTGATTTTATATTACAGATTTTTTAGAGAAAGTAGCTGAGTTTAAGCCGATTTGAGAGCACATTTTAGTTCTGATTTATGTGGTTTTTATTTAAGGCTCTATCTTCGCCGGAAACAACTCTTCGTTTTAATAGACAGACGTCAGATTTTGGTGGTTAAATCGACAGACGAGGGTACGTAATTCTACATATCAACAACACATCTTTAACTATCATAATATTAATATAGATATAAAATAAAATGAAGCTTTTGATTTGTTTTAACTCGTATTCCAATCTGTATGACTGTCTAGACAGTACAATGGACAGTGATGAGGATGTACAGGAGGATCTAAATGTTCTCAGTCGAAAATCCTCCAAATACCAGAGGTGACACAAGCTTAATAACCAAAAAAAAAAAAAAAACCAAAACAACAAAATAAAACCATGAATGCAAATTGACGGAATTTTAGTTTTTGAATGTGTTTTATTAAATTAAAAAACAATTTTACATTTCAGCATCTTAGTGGGAAAGTTGCATGAGCTTGAGATTGTGCAATCTGTGATGAACATTTTCCGAGACATATAGGAAGAAGAGATACAATTGGTAATTATGAATCAGTTGTGAACGTTGAATGTATGCTGACAATTTACATTGTTTTAGCTCTGAACTTCATAATAAACGACATATGCATGAAAGTCAACCACGAAAACAAGAAACAAACATTACAATATATGAAAATTATCTGCAAAGTATTTTACTCAAAACTACCTTACTGGTTGTTAATGTATTGATTACTGTATACAGGGAAATATTCGCCCCCGTTTATTTTCGCCCCTTTCGCCCTCGTTGTCTGCAGGCGAATTTAAACTGGGCGAATTCCAACGTCTCATAATATCTCTTTTTAAACACAACTGTGCCTAGGCAAATTCAAGGGCGAAACTGTTTTTAAAAGTAGAGGGGCGAAAATTACACGGGATGAAAATAACCCTGTATACAGTGTCAATTTTGTTTTTGTTAATTGAAATAAAATAACACGTTTCCGGGAGGAAAATATCAAACACCTGTGTGATTATAAAATTATCACAGGGATATACAAGAATAGAACTTACAGGTCGTGCACATTACATGTACCTCACGACATGTAAGTTCAATAATCAATTAAACCAGTGATCTGAAAGTTTGAGACATGTTAAAATAATAAATAATAAAATACTCTCTATACTCTAACAACATATTTTTTTCACAGATGGCAGTCAAGAACATACTGGACGAAGAACAGTATAAAAAGCTAGAAAAATACATTATCAAGCTTCAAATCATCAGCAACAAAATAGAGGAAGCTACAGGTTTCGCCAACGTGGCGTAATAAATGAACCTGTCTTTGTATGAATGCATCGGGCGCATGTAAATCGACTCCTTTCACAATAGTTATGGTTTACTTTATAAAGTTACTGTACGCTTTAAGCAATGAAATGCAGCAAAACACATTTCATGACACAATTAGGAACATGGTATCTGCAGCTTAATTGTGTTATGGAGTTAAAAAGATAATTATTGGAACAGCCAGCGCCACAAACCCGGAGACGGCATTGTAGGAACAGCCATTGGGGTTACAAAACCATGGGTTTGTCTCGTTATTGCAATTTTCCGAGGAGCAAAACTTGAAACAGTCGTTGTTTGGATTGGAGTAGATGCACTCGCCACCAACTTTGGCAGGTTCGCAACCGCGCAAGACGGAGTTGATCTTTCCAGTTTCTGTTAAAAAAAAAACCCCGAAATGTTAACTATTTGCAATCGAAATTTTTGTGCCGTGAATCTTAATATTTGTGACAGACGGTATACTGAGTATTTATTTAAACACGGAATACTTACTCTCGTTGATTTGTTTGCGGTGCGAACAAGGCCATGTAGAATTGCAGTGAATGAACGTCTTAATGGACGCCGTGTCATTCAGACACCGGAGGTCCTCCTCATGTGTGAAATCAATGCCGGAACATGACAGGCAGGTAAAGTTCTTTACACCACTGGACCAAACAACTGAAAGACAAATGTTTACGTGGAGAGAGAGAGAGAGAGAGAGAGAGAGAGAGTATTTAAAATAATGTTTAATCGATTAACATACTGTCATGTTGTGAATTTTGAATTTACCGAGTGGCAGTAAATACAAAATTGACAACGGTAAATTCAAAAATCACAAAATGACGGTTTGAGCCCGATATGAAATCAAAGCAATATACCCGGTATATGAAATGTATTCAACATTTCAGTATATCTATTACTTATATGTCTTTTTATGTTTAAAAATCTTAATATCATTACAAGATCGGAGAATAAATGATATTATTTTAATATAAATAAGTTACCTTGTACTAGTAATGATGAAAAAACGAAGAAGACAGAGGTTTTCATGTTACTGTTCGACTCCATTGCAAGCAGAATACGGGGCTTCCGGATGCCGATACATACAGTTTAAGCTTGAAATCGCTAGATGGTTCGGTAACTAGAATTTGTACTGAATGAGACATCTTCCCTTATCACGAAAATCGGAGGTCCACGCCTTTCTGGGTGTTTCGTTGGACCGCAGTTAGTCTGTGAAGTGGTTTTCTCGTCTTATCTCATTAATACAAATTAAACATTACAGCGATTAGAGTAGAAGGCACACATGTTTCCGACATTTGAGATTTCGTGATTTGATTTGATTCTCACACAAACAAACAAACAAACAAACAGGCGCCAAAGATTCATTGTTTTCAATTATTTACTTTAAAAATGTACATTGTGTGTAACATTCACAAATAAATAATACAACTATGAGACTTTACATAGGACAAATTTAGCGACACCTGGACAAAAACTCGGAAATCATCCTAAAAGACTTGCAAACACACAAACAATCACAACAAGAATTGATAGGTTTTGTGTGGTCGTCTTGGAACAGTCGAAGTTATCACAAAAAGTCACATGGTCTGTACCAACAGAGATGTTGTTACATAAGCTGCCCATGCAGGAATACGTGCACGTGACAAACCCGTCATTTTCGGAACATCCGTTTTTGGGATAGTCTCGGCAGGACCGAAATACTGAATCTACTTGTTTTGTACCTGAAGTGACATGGAAAGTTGCTCATGATGAAATAAAGGTTTTATAAATTTCACATAAGTAATATAGAGAAAACTTATATATTTCATATGTATACATTGATATTTAGATATTTTAAAAAGAATAAAGCAAAATAAAATAAATCGAGCTAAATTTCCATTTGTCTTCGAATAATCTTTAATTTATATAAACCGAAATACCCCCCCCCCCCCTCCCCCACAAAAAAACCAAAACCTGATTTCCCTCAAAATTGAAATGCGTTAATACAAACTTGTTTTGTCAAAAGAAAATTAAAAAGTATGTCGTCTCACGTATATTAAAGCGTTCCTCTGTGTAGCAGTAGTTTTTGCAGGGACGGGAGTCATCGTGAATGGATATCTGTTCTGTGTTGTTCACACACTCCGTCTTCATCCATGGCTTGTTCACGGTGAAAGAACAAGTAAAACATCGGTTACCGGTCGGAGTGGTTACCATGGCAACCGATCCTGAAACAATATAAAGTTGACTTCTGTTAAATTTTAAAATACATATTTCCTTTATAAAATACACATAACAACACACGCCCCACTGAGAAAAAAACTTTCCATCCATTGAACCTACTCTTGGCGCAGGCCTACTCAACTTTCCCAGATAAGGAAAATATACCAGACACATGTATACTAATTTCTCCTTTTATATAAAGTGAAAATTTAAATATCATACACAATGAGAGGGTGGAAATCT
This sequence comes from Magallana ariakensis, assembly GCA_020458035.1. NCBI lineage: Eukaryota > Metazoa > Mollusca > Bivalvia > Ostreida > Ostreidae > Magallana > Magallana ariakensis. The sequence continues at coordinate 45,626,629 of CM035818.1, read as the reverse complement.
CAAAAGACCCTGTTTTTGGTAAAAGACATTAAGAGGAATGAGAATTGTAAAGTTAGTGACTGGGATTGACTTAAACAACGTACATGTAGCTGAAGGTCACTGATCTCATTCACAGGCACTCGTTGGTAGAAGTCTGAACCAAAATTAATAGAGAGAGAGAAAAAAGAAAGAAAATACACGTGGGCTTTACACAAAGACGTGTTAAGCCATATGACAAAGGAAGTTTTATGGAATATGATTTTACACAAATATGACCTGCTATGCCCTTGACCTCTGACCAAGAAAAGTTGGTTCAAGGTTATTAAACACTCTCTATTCACTCGAACACTCCCTGGGTTTAAAGTGTGATTCTGACTGTGCCATGCAAAGATTGGGAAATATGCTGGGATTTTACACAGCAATCCATATGACTTTGACATCTGACCCAGAAAGCCGGTTCCAGGCCACTAGACACTCTTTTACCCAGGTATACTCTTTTGGTGATGACTGATAGGATGAATGTGAAAAAATGAACTTGGTTCATTGTCACTGCACAACCCTTGCTCATAAGCTCTCTTTTGGTAAAAGTTGATCCAAGAGCAGAAATTATTTGCATTTGACAAGAATTTCATACAAAGATGTAATTAGACCTTGAACTTCGGCCTTGACACGTGATTTACGATCACTACACATCTTTCACTTAAGAAAATTTATAAAGTGACGCTTAAGCCAAAATGGACGAAGCTATAAAAGAGACAAAGTGTTCGCTATAAAAGAGACACAGTGATATTTGATGGACAGACAGACGAACTTGCTGATAATTATAGGAGACTTAATAAACTAAATTCAAACGGTATACAAATAAATTGAAAAGTTAAGATACACCGAAACTTGCGCACACATACACAACAAATACACAACAAAAAATAATGATATAAGTAAAGCTCGTACGAAGAGAGAAAACTCGAGCTACTTTACTTATGTTCGCAGATTATTAACGGTTGTTTTTTACTTGTTCTAAAAAAAAAAAAAAAAAAAAGAACTTCTAGAAAATTTAATGTTTTAAATTAGCAGCTTTCTTTCAATGCAGTGTCTCTTAAATGTTTGAATTTAAGAGTATTAGTAAGAACATGGTACAAAGTCTTAAAAAAAACCAATTCGCAAACTAAATCTTTATCAGAAATAATAAAGTCAGATTAAATTAATTATAAATATAAGCAAATAATTAGCAATCTTCTTACAGATACATGAAAATCCTGTTTACTTATATAATCATTTGTACATTTATACGACAATTTTAAAACATATCGAAGGACTTATGAAATTAAGAAGTAAAAAGACAAAATTTAAAATTAATTTACTTAATTTTTTTCAATTTGTATAAAGTTTAATTCAAGTTAAATAAAATTAACTTTAGAATGTCTTGATTAATTATAAAATAAGGATATATCAATTAAAATGAATACGATATATTTTAGATTCAAGAACATCGTTCTAATATTTTAAATAATAGTACATATGTTTTGAAATAGTAAACAATATTTACCGCAGATGTAAAATAAAAGTATCCCCGCGACAACCATTCTCATGTTATCAGAAATCACCTCGAGGTAACAATGCGCTCTACATTTGTTTTGACCGAAGTTAGTTTGACAACATATGAGAAAATTTCATATCAACTTTCACTGTTTTCCAGGGGGACATAAAGGGACAGTGTTAGCTAATGGCTGCACTTTTTTAATACCCATCGGTAGTTTTGGACATTGTTTTCCTTTCACGGAAGCAAAGTCAAAGCACTCAATTCCATTAGAGACCGGCAAGTGTGTCATCTTCTGCCGAAAAAGAAAAACAGCACTTCATTTACCCCCTAATTTTTCCCAAAGGGATCAATTTGTTTCAATTTCTAAGTCAGGTTCCAAGGTAAATCTTTTCCCGCCCCGGATCAGAATGTTTGTAAACACAAGGATGGCGGTCTCGAAGATAAAAACCATTAGTTATCGCTTTGTACATCCGACCCCGAGAAGAAGCCCGAGATTAGTCCTCGTGGCTGTGTGCCCCCACTAAAGCCCTTGTTGTGTTGGATTTTTATTCAATGCTAATCAAAGCCTGTGGACAAACTAATGATACGTTTCACGGTTTCTCTGTTAATTTCGTAGTTTTCTTCCTGTTGTGCACAACATTGAAGCATAGTTATGTTGCAAAAGAAAATAAATCTCTTCCCTTCTCCAGAATCTGAGCAGTAATGAAGATTTAATAATGAAGGGAAATGGAACGAGATTGGAATGCAAGGTTTGGTTTCATGTAAATAGAGCAAATGTTTCATTTAAATGCAATTGACCTTTTAATTCAAACAAATGTTTCCCTGGGGAAATAGAAGAAATTAATCGTAAATTCCCACACTTCGGTACCCCACCTCTTCATGCATTTGTAGATAATAATGTTGAAAGTTTAAAAGTGAAACCCGAGGCGCGCATCGTCCATATCCAAATCCTTCATATTGGCACTTTCGTTTGGTAGATTTATAAACGAATTTATAACTTTGAAAATATTCTATATCGATGTAAACAAGAAAAGACACCCCCTCCCCCAAAAAATAAATAAATAATATTGACAATTTTATGAAAAGTGTCAAACATCAGAAAATGAAATGCTTGTGAACGGCTTCTCTGATGTATGCATGGGCAGCATTAGCAATAAGCAAGAGCAGCATTAGCAACATGCACAGCATGGGCTGAACCCTCAAATGATTGCAGAGTCAGATCGCTTTGAATTTTGAGAGTGTGTCTTTAAAATCAATTTTATTTACACCACTCAACAGTATTATTTAATTGATATCTTTAAAATAGTTAGTCAAACATTTAAGTCAATAAATAGCGCGTTATAAAAAACTGAAGACAATACTGGGACAATGTAAGATTTGACCTTTGCTAGGTCTCCATTCAAAGAGATAAGAATCGTATGATTCTATCACGCCACTTAATCGACGAGGACCTTACAGTGAAAAAGGGATTTTGATATAGAAAAAATAATTTTCAGAATAAAAATAAAAAGAGAGGATAATTTTTACAATTTATTTAGTTGTCTTTTTTAAAAATAAATCTTGTGTTATGAAAGAATATCGAAATAGAAAATAATCCCCAACTCGACGCCTCTATATAACTTACTATAAATATTGGTGTATGAAATTTATCGATGGAAACGAATCATTACGTTATAGAGAACAATGGGTATAGTTCCTCATCTCCTCATTCTCGTGTGTCTCTGTAAGTATATTATGGATATAGTTCCTCATCTCCTCATTCTCGTGTGTCTCTGTAAGTATATTATGGATATAGTTCCTCATCTCCTCATTCTCGTGTGTCTCTGTAAGTATATTATGGATATAGTTCCTCATCTCCTCATTCTCGTGTGTCTCTGTAAGTACCGTATATTATGGATATAGTTCCTCATCTCCTCATTCTCGTGTGTCTCTGTAAGTATATTAATAACAATGGATATAGTTCCTCATCTCCTCATTCTCGTGTGTCTCTGTAAGTATATTAATTTGCGTCTGTTTTGCCTAGCCACTGAACTTTGCAAAATGATCAAAACTTTCCTTTTAACAACAGGAAAATCATAAAACTTTGTGTTCACATTATATAAATAGTGCCTGTTTGGGAGGGTAACAGTTGAAATTATCATCCCGAGAAAACCATTGTCAACCAACGCTCAAACATGCACTATTTATTTTATTATACTGAATGTCTTAATTTTAGAGAAAATTTTAATACTTTTATATAGAAAAGACGTAAATTATACGGCGAACCGTACGCGCATAATTTACGCGCATGTAACAATTCGTTGTGTTACCCGTTACAAAGTTTGTTGCTAACGCTGAGGGTAATAGCACGGATTATTAACAGCGTCAAAACCAATCAGATTTCAGTATTTAACATGTATAATAACTATTTATTTCATAGGATTTTAATATTATACCTCTTATCAACGTTATACAGGTACCGTGTACATATTTATGATATCGTTACATATTTATGATATCTTTACAAAAGATTTTAAGAAAATCTACATAATGTAAGATTTAGACAAACGTCTAAATAATAATTGAATAATTATAACTTTTCTCTGTCAAAAATTGTCAAATCAGTTTCTCCCCAAGTCTATTTGACATTATTACACTTTCCCCATAATTACTAGCATACATATTTTCACCCAAAATGAGCCCTAGCAATAAGTTTACTCGAAACGCTTTTGAAATTTATAATTTCAACTTGAATTTCAAATATATCAAAACGCTAATTTGCATAGTAAAAATATTTTTTGTTTTGTTTTTAGATAACAGAACATAGTTACGAGCTATAAAGAAAAAAATCGACACAATGTTTCTCTCGTAACAATCAAAGATAAATGAATATCAGTAGTATATTGAATAAGGTAAACAAAGATAAATAATGTACATTGAATTGTGAAAAAATGAAGGAATTTGCGAAATCTACATTGATTAATTAGTTGTCCTTTGATAGTATCTTAAATGTTTCTAAACGTAAGGTTAAACAGTTTTAAAACAAAACATAAATAAAGCAAAAGGAAAAACAAATGTTTATTAATTAACTTGTTAACACATTCATTAACAAAACCAGAGAAACTTTATACAAATGTCCTGCAATCATATTCATTGATAAAAAAATATTATCATTAATGTAAACGGAAAGAGTTTATTGGGTTCAAAGGTCGTGTTCAAGTCTTTGAGATTGGTGTTATACACCAGCTAGTACGATGAATATACCAACTATTCAAAATACAAGATTACAAAGTGCATTTCTAATCAGGACTTCTAAATTGGATATTGACCCATCAGTACGAACTTTGAATAAAAACCAATCAACACACGGTCTCCTCTGTATTTTTAGTGGGGTTAGCAGTAGGTGTCCCTTGCAATTCTGACGGGGTGTGTACCAGTAACGAACTCCATTGCGCCGACGGGTATGTCAAAGGCTGCCACTCAGGATTATGCACATGCGAACATGCTACATGTAAGAAATTCCCAAATTGCCGATAGTAACAAATTTTATTAGGTCCCAATTTAACATAAAACCACAGTATTTAACATACCGTTCTCTTTTCCAGCACAATCTTGCAACTTTGTCAACGACTGCCTGAAGTTAGGGCAGTGTAACCTCCACGGAAGAGATGGTTTCTGGCATTGTGTTAATAACGTGTGCAAGTGTTTCTTCTTCTAAATATGGACTTTTCTAAATTTTTTACGTGTGTCTTTATCTGTTTTTCAATAAAAATTTAAATATATGCTATTGTCTTTTGAATACCGTATTACAAGAAAACATTCTACATTTTTTCAATCATACAGTTTCGAAATAAAAGACCAACCTTTTAGTTTGATGTACGTATTTGAGTTTAATGGTGGTCTTTACAAGAAAACATCTTTTACTCTGTGCCAAGATATCGTTAGTGCTTACTTTAAATTTCGAAGATGATTGTATCGAGCATCTCATAGATCAAAATCATTTATGTCATTGGCGGCAATCTATACCGGTACATGCAAAAAATGGTACGTTGATATCAAGTTCGTGTGTGAGGAAAATTCAGGGTAAAAGGGTGTCCACGTTTGAACCACCTGTAACAGTATTGATTGACAATTAAATGATAATACAGATATGAGAGAATCTCGTGGATCAATAGTATTGTATCCTTATTACGAACAGAATCATTTTTTAAGTAACAATAAAATTAATACGCCGTAAATTCTGTTCATTCTAAGGAGCCTGAATGACAACACTATGATTTGGTTTAAAGATGGAACTACTAATGATATGTTTTATAACCTTTCAAGATCAAAATTCAAACGTCGTCCTAATCCCTACTCTTGGCGTCGTAAAAGGTGTTGAAAGTTATTGAAAATGAGACTATATATATTTATTTTGTATCATCAGGATTTAAAAAAGATGAATTTTTTGTTAGCGCCCACAAGGGATATAAAACTCGCAACAGTTATGATGTTGGGAAAGGATTAATTGTAAATTGTCTGAAGAATTTTTTTATATCGGCCATTTCCACAAGATATGCAAGAAATCTAGTGAGAATAGTCAAAACCAATGTTCATTTTTGCGCGAAATACACTGCAACTGTTTTGCATTTACTGAACTGAATCCTTGATTGGCCAAATTGAAAATTTTCGTAGAGTTATAGTTTTGCAGCATTTCAAAAGTTTGACACTGATGATAAAAAATGTTTTCGTTAATTTAAACGAACTTAAGTCTCTTTATAATTTTCCTGATTTTCTTTTTTTTTGGGGGGGGGGGGGATAGATGGGTTTTTTTGTGCAAAGTGTCTTCTTTCTCTTGTTTCTTCCCAGGTGAAATAATTGATAACTATACGATAGCTCGTATATCGTAGATATAGTCTATCTGAAACCAGGGGCATATGTTTATTAGTAAGTACAACGTTTTTTTTCTGAAGATGTATCTACAGTACTTTTAGGAACCAATTTGCTCTTAAAACGATCTCTTGTTTACTCTAAAATTGCAAGAGCCTATTGAGCTGATTGACTTATAGTCTGAATTTCACTTGGATATTGTGAGCACATGGCTCAGTGGTTATGAGCATTTGGCCAGTAACCGAAAGGTCACTGGTTCAAACCCCGCTGTCGTCACTTGATGTCGTGTGTTGTGCAATAGACAAGGCACTTAATCGACATTGTCTCAGTCTACCCAGCTGAGATTGGGTACCGGTTTACGCTGGAGGTTAACCTGCGATGGACTGGTGTTCCATCCAGGGGGAGTCAATGACTCTCATCCGCTTAGCACCACCAGATAAGCATCGGCCCTATGCGACTTCATGGCACGGAGAAGGAATAATACATCATCAAAGTACAACAATGCTTACATACTAAATGAATTTACATTTTGGTTTATTTCAACCAACTAAACTGCTGGCGTTCGTGTGGGTGTAGAATATACATTTACACTGGTGGTCTGCAGAACAGTACCAGAAACCGTGTACTCCGCCAACATCAACACACTGTCCAAGATGGAGGTCCTGTTCTCCGTGTATGCAATCGTTCACAGTATGACAATCTATGGTATGAAAAACCAATCATTGAAAAACTGGTGCAAAAGAGGGAAACTCCATTAAATTAATTAAATACGTTCTTACGGACTGAGTTATGGGTGCATGCACAGTATCCACCATGGCAGCTTGGTCTATGGCCGTCCGTACAATTAACGCCTGCATCTACACAGTTCGGGTCATGGGTGTCGTCCGCATGATGGTAGTCATGGCAAAGCAGCCCAACCCCGACTACAGAGATAAAACAGTTTATGTCTCACACACACTGATATCCCGGTTTTTTAATATTCTACGCCAGTCTGTTTTGTCGCGATTAAGTCATAATCCACATAATTCATATGAAAATATTTGAAAATCTCTCTCTCTCTCTCTCTCTCTCTCTCTCTCTCTCTACTGACACTGAGAACATCGGCACTCTCCGTGGACACATATAGAAGAGGCGCTCGTGGTGCTCGGACACAGTATGCTGGTGCAGTGGTGATGGCCGTGACACGCATGTTCAGCCTCCAGAGATGAGTCCACTGAAATAGTCAAGCGTTTATCTGTCTTTGAAAAACACCAAAGGACATGGCTAAAACCAATCAGCCCAGTTGTCGAAAAGGTCTGAGAAGTTGCGATTCAATGTCAGGTCAGTCATGTAAAGGAATAGGGCACTAGCATTATCTAACCTAAAATCTTTTGAGATAAACAATACATGTATAATTAAACGTTGTCTTATATTTTTTTGCCCTTTCCCATTTTCAGCATAGTAGCGTAGCTTAGTAGATTAATGTAAACAGGCAAGTAATTTTGAGAACTTTTGAGATTTTTACTTTTTTAAAGAATTTTAAAGTGCATTTTATTAAGGAATAAAAAATCATTCTTTGAGTACCCCAATTATACGTCATTTGAAGTTATTGGACTCTACAGTACAAAATCGAAACGTAGTGTTATCACAGGCAAAGACACTGAAAAATGTAAATATTAACCAATAATACTTTATTTCGAGAATTTGGAAGGGTAATATATTTCTAATTTTACATACTTTCTTGAATATTTAAAGTATATCTGAAAGAAATCCATTCCACTGTAAGTACATGTAATTAAACAGTAGTCAGTTTCAAAGACTATCGTTACTGTATGTTTTTAAGGATTCCATTCCACTGTAAGTACGTGTAATTAAACAGTAGACAGTTTCGTTATTGTACGTTTTTAAGGATTACGTTTACTCAAAATGAAAAAAAGTTCCACTGATGATAATGAAAACGCATCTATTGTGTGTTATAGACCTTTCATTGTAGTGTTAATTTTCACTTTCAAAAAAGTAGGTCAAAGACCTAAATTTTGAGAAAATATAAATATCCCAGTCCGATTTTCTTCTATCAGTTTTAAAATCCCTACCCATTTTTGATTCAATTTAACAAAAAATTAAATGATGATAATATTAAAACATTAATAGTATTAATCTAATTATATTGACCTTATTCTGCTGGCATGAAATTTATATGAGGTCAATGATCAATTTTTGGGGGGATTTGGTATCTGTTATCGTTTCTAAGCATTTTCAATATTTTTGTAGTGTGTGCCATTCGATTATCTAAATGAATAAGTGAGATAAAACCAACAGAAAATATGCAAAATTATCTTGACTAACAAATCAAATCTTAACTTTTGAAATTATAGTACTGCCAAAAATATTTCAGTGAAAATTAAAATTTGAAAAAATTTGTCTGAATTTCCTCTGTTCGGTTAAAAGTCAAATTTGTTTGAGCCCAATTCCATAATATAGTAAAAATATCGAATGTCATGTCAATAAATATTCATTTCGATAATAAGTTATGTGTTTAGAACAAATTTTACTCATGACAATACTAATTAACAATCCGAATTTGGGAACTCAAACCCTGAGTAAACAGCATTCTTAATCTTTCTTATTTTTTTTTTGTTTTCATCGTTTCTATATATGATCATGACATTTCATCTGAAAAGAAATGTAAAATAAAGAAACAACTCATATAAAAATATTAGAAAGAACAGTTATATTTAATCAATGCATTTTTATGAAAACTATTTGAAATAACCATGATTTTTGTCTTTTAAGCTCAAAATACTCAAAATAACACATTTTTAACCCCAGACGGATTAATTTAATTCAATATATATGTGAATTTCTAGAATACATTTATATGTCGGAACTATAAATGAAGAGATGCAATTCAAAGTTTGTTAGCCATTTATGATATACATGTAGGAAGACAGAAAATCTAAACAATATTGTTAACAGTTGACCAAAGCTAATTTTCAAGATTTGCAAGAATTAAATAAAATAATGAAAACAATGTTGGCTCATTGGGGGCTAGGTACTAGTAATAAGGTACTAGTAATAAGGTCGGTGAAATAAGTACTATAGATCATGTGAGAACTAAATGTGTACAAAACGTCAGCATTGTTTTTTTAACTATTTGCACGTTTAACGTTCATGTACCTGGAAATAAAGTTATGAATTTAATGCTTCCACAAAAATAATAAAAGGACTGATTGAATATTTGAACTTACGATAACAGAAAAAGAGAATGACCATCAAAAGGCGCCCCATATTGCAGTCGAATGGAATTAAGCGCAATAACTTAAAACAAAGGTACATGCACCAGATGTTTTCTTCAGTTAGATCACACCATTATTATAGCCAGTCATATTGCGTTATGTAACAAGAGAGGAATTGATAGACATTGTCTTATCAAAGTTCAAACTGCATATTTTTAGGTGTTGTTGAAGTTGTCGGTTTACTTTTGTTATTTGGGTTTTTATTAATTAATAGGTGCTTTATCTAATTAATGAAAGTTGACATGACTTTCTATTTTTTAGGCAGTCTTCCTAACGATATGTCTTTGAATTGCTTTTGCATTTGATGAAATGTGTTTGTTTACGAAAATACATTCTTGAACCAAGTATACGAATCATTTAGAAAAAAGACGAATACACTGAGAGATGGTTTAGTAGTTATTGTTATAAAATTAACCATTGTTGTTTCACAAGGCCCCGTTAGACAATACAAAGTGCTCACGGCATGCAGGGTGCATTTCATTAATTCTCTTTATATCTAAAAAAGAAACCAAATCTCTTTTACAATAAATAATATTTATTCTTTAAAGATAATGATAAAACATTTCAAAAAGTACAAAATTAGAACATCAGTAACACTTATAATACTTGTACGTGGATACAATAAATGAAACACTACCTAAATTTGCTTTAATAATGAATAGTTTTAAATACAGAAAAGGAAATTAAATATATAAATAAATAATAATCCCATACAAACGGTCATTCGAATAAATTTGTGTAAAATGGACAACGCCCCACTTCCGGGTGCTGTTTGATGGGCTTGAGTTTGAACTAATCGAACACTCTCGTCCTCGAAATTACAGAAATCACCCCGGCAATGCTTCTGACAAGTGAAGTCATGGACGCTGTCATTCACACAGCACGACATGCCACAGTCAAACGAGTCGGGCACCGAGCAGTTTCTGTACATGAAATATATCTTTGTTCTATCTGTAAACAGAAAATAAAACAGAGCAAGATTAATTTTCATCCATTTATGAAAATATGTATAGATAACAGATGCAAATAATTAAATAAAGTTTTATATTCATTTTATTTTCCAGATGATAAATGTTGTGTTAAATTTTCTTTGATCGTTTTGTTTTACAGCATAATTTATGGTTTAATTACACGTTAAACAAAGAAAAGGTCAACCACAAGGCTAAATAACAGCTGAGGAAGAATTTCATAAAAACAATCCTTTATGTTTACTTAATGAGTCCAGGAATAAATATGAAATACTCAGAATCATTCTAGCTGTTTTGTTTTATGAAAGATTGGTGAAAGAGCAAATTGTTATATATTTTCCCTCACTCATTGGGAACCAAAGTCAATAATTTTTAACGGATATACACTCATCTTTGCAAATTCCGCACGTTATCATGGCTATCGTTTGCAAATATCAAAAATATCAAGATGAAATCGGCCATGGAAGGGAGCAGGTGTCCGTAGTCCTTTAACTATCTTTTGTATGCAGTGTTTTACTATATACACTGCCTTTTGTGTGCACCGGTTTACGATATACACTGCATTTATTTTGTATGCACTGTTTAAAGATATACACTGCATTTTGTATGCACTGTTTTACGATATACACTGCATTTGTATGCACTGTTTTACGATATTCACTGCATTTTGTATGCACTGTTTTACGATATTCACTACCTTTTGTTTGCACTGTTTTACGATATACACTGTTATTCGATATTAACTACCTTTTACATACACTGTTTTATTATATTTATTACCCTTTGTACTTTGTAAACACTGCTTCTGTTTTGCGATATACATGTACACTAACTTCTGTATACTCTGTTTAAGCATGTATATACTCTTTTACAATATACACTACGTTTTGTATACATTGTTTTACAATATGTACTGCCTTTCGTATTCTACACTACATTTTGTATAAACTGTTTTAAGACGTACACTACCTTCTATATACACTGTTTTACGATATACACTGCCTTATGTATACATTGTTAATTTTACGATATACACTGCCTTTTGTATACACTGTTTTACGATATACACTGCCTTTTGTATACACTGTTTTACAATATACACTACCTTTTGTATACACTGTTTTTGTGACGCACGTCTCGGCGGCGCCCTGTCTACACTCCCGGACTCTGACGTTGGTAGCGTTGCCGGGACTTGTGACGCATCTGTAGTCACTGCCGTCATAGTTCATGTAGGAACACTCATAGCACTTAAACCAGCTACTAGCTAGACATCCTTTAAAGAAAACAAAATCTCATGTAGGAATACTTTTAAAAACCAGCCACTAATCAGGCGTCCATGAACAGAAAATATCATGTAGGAACACTCATAATACTTAAACCAGCTACTAGCTTGAAAGCTTTCATTTAGGAACATTCAAAGGATATAAACCAGCTACTAGCCAGGTAACATGTCTAAAGAAAATCTAGGAACACTCATAACAAACAACCTTTACTGTTTTTCCCTCAGCTACAATTTATTTTAAGGGTCCTCCAAACACCTGGGGAAAGTTCTGCATACAAGTCCATTTTTCTAAATTACTTTAAGATATGGACTTTTAGCATGTGTTGACTTAAAAATGAGCAAAAATATTTCAATTTTGGGGAAAAAAGTCAACTTTTTAAATTTTACCGCTGTTCGTGAAAATAAAAGTCCCTGCTGTATTCGAACTCGGGACCTGCGGGTTGGTAGACCGAAGCAACATCCATCGCGCCACAGAAATAGACATCAGATATTGGCGATATAAACTATTTCACAATGCGCTAAAATCGCCATGTTGTGACGTTCTGTCATAAAAAGGAGAAGTCACGGGGTGTCGAGGATCCTTAAGTTGCTCTGAATTTCTTTTCCAATATCATTAAAATTTAGTACTGTTTTATTTGAACATTCAAAAAATTAATTCGAGCCGAATTGAAGTTGAAAGCAGTGATTTAACAAAATGTATCAATCGGTACATAAACATATAGGCCTAATTAACGATGAATTTTTGCAAATAATGGTCAACAAATTACCCTGCAGATATGCCTTAAAATTTTAGATATGATATATTTGACCATAAACTATTCATTAGTAAAGAAAATATCCAAATATCTTTAACTTGAAATTTGAATATTTTCCTTTATCTTTTTACAGAGCTCTTCATGCAAAGGAGATTACTAAATGACCACGACCGTCGAGCCCCCTTAGATACATGTATCTACTAAATGACCACGACCGTCGAGCCCCCTTAGATACATGTATCTACTAAATGACCACGACCGTCGAGCCCCCTTAGATACATGTATCTACTAAATGACCACGACCGTCGAGCCCCCTTAGATACATGTATCTACTAAATGACCACGACCGTCGCGCCCTCTTAGATACATGTATCTACTAAATGACCACGACCGTCGAGCCCTCTTAGATACATGTATCTACTAAATGACCACGACCGTCGAGCCCCCTTAGATACATGTATCTACTAAATGACCACGACCGTCGAGCCCCCTTAGATACATGTATCTACTAAATGACCACGACCGTCGAGCCCTCTTAGATACATGTATCTACTAAATGACCACGACCGTCGAGCCCTCTTAGATACATGTATCTACTAAATGACCACGACCGTCGAGCCCCCTTAGATACATGTATCTACTAAATGACCACGACCGTCGAGCCCCCTTAGATACATGTATCTACTAAATGACCACGACCGTCGAGCCCCCTTAGATACATGTATCTACTAAATGACCACGACCGTCGAGCCCTCTTAGATACATGTATCTACTAAATGACCACGACCGTCGAGCCCTCTTAGATACATGTATCTACTAAATGACCACGACCGTCGAGCCCCCTTAGATACATGTATCTAACATAGTTTGCATTAATTTTTTGTTTCTTTCAGATCTTATATTATTCGAGCCCTCTTAACATGGTTTGCAATAATTTTTGGTGTTTCTTTCAGAAATTATATTTTTCTTATCAGTATATCACAATGAAAATAAGGATATACTTAATTATTGTCAATCATATTTAAATAATTTCAAATGTATTCAAAATATTCTCTTTAACTTCAGAGGGCTGTGTGCCAACAGTCCGTTGAGCAGGAATGTGTGTTTGTCGATGGCAGAGCGTTACTGACGGGAGAGTCGAAAAAGACTCTTAAATCTAGCCATATAGTCAAACCATATTGGTGACAATATTAAATTTATTAATAAAATGGATAAACAAGGCATAAATATTCCTGATTCTTGGTATACCAATAATGTAGACTAATGAGAATAAAGCACATAAAGTTTTATAAGCAATTATAATACTCAAAGTGTGACTACTAGTAAATGATAAATACGTTGAATTGAACTAAAACGTTGCCAAATATTCCTCAAGACCTTTTCTCATACATGTATTAAGAATATGGAAACACGGGAACAATAACAAAAAATTCCAAGGACCTTTCAGGGTACTTAGACATTTTAAAAAGTGTAAAGGCATGCAATAATCATAATGACCCAGGTTCTAAAGGACTCAAAAAGTATCCTGAAAGTATTGAACAAATTTTGCTGAGAGGGTTTGCGCAACATAACCTTTATGAGAAAGTTTAAGTTTACTAATATATAGGCTATACAATAATAATATAAGCAATATTTCTCTAAAATAAAATAGCGAAAAAACAAACGGGGAATAATATAACAGATGGACAGACAGACAGAGAGAAGGGAAGAAAGACAGACGGAGAGAAAACCTGTAAACTCTTCTAGGGATCTCATAAAAATAATTAAACGCAAAAATCGTTCTTTTCTGTGATATTTTAGCAAAACATTATGTAAAAAAGATATGATCATGATTTCGTCATGCATAAATATGAATTGCATTTAGTTGTTGGTATGTACACATAATCAAGCAAGTTCAATTATTATAATTATATAAAGATCTAATTTTGAAGTAGATTTCATACTTCACAAAGTAACTTTCTTTTGTGCAAACCAGTTAGCTTAATATATATTATGTAGTCCATATGTATTCAGTTTTACGTAGCTATAAATATATTAAACTGTAGTGTTAATATAATATTCTTTTGTTGAAGTGTAAAGTGAAGTAATATGTACGTTCTGCAGAATCTGTAATTGAGCCCAAGATTTTAGGTCAAACAATGCCCTAAACGTTCGATGAATGAACGAAACTATAAACCACGAACACATCCATTATCATTTGTCCACATTACATATGTAAATCCTGTTTATCGTCCTAGACCAAGGGTCATGGATTTAACATGTGGCGGAAAAGTTAATGAGAGATTGCATTGCAATAAGTGACAAGTAACTGGTAGACTTTGCTATTTAGTGCTACCTGCATTACATATATTAAATCGGGAATTATGATTGGCTAAAGGAAAAATTTTTATGGAAAAAATATTAAAAGCAAAAATCTGACATTAAATATATTTAGTTAATTTTATTCGCCCTCAGCTCATGAAAATTTAATTGAGAGAACCACAGATGGTTTGCAAGTTAAAAGATTATCATATTCATTCAGGTTTAAAATTTTGGTTAAAAATACATTCGAAAGGGTTGTTTTATGTAACTCCATGTAAAAGGGAAACATTTTAAAATTTGCCTATCTTGTCTTCATTGGTGTCTAAATTAAAACATTATTCCCATTGATATTTGTCGCAGGTTTTTTTCAAATTACTGAAGCTGTTAAAACTACCGATCGATCAAACGCCATCGCATCGTTTCAAAGAATTCATGGCATTTCACCATATTCCACAGAAAGAAAATCAATTTTAAAACATCTATCTTATTTACATTTGTTATTTATGCACAGAGAGATAAACAAAATGTGTTACAACAAAGCAAGTCGTACCTTTACTTAATCTGAAATATCTGTAACTGAAGTCAGTTCGTCTTCCATGTTTATGTCTACAAACGTACGTGAGATTGCAATTGCAGATGACTAATTCACAGTCTTTGAAACGCTTACCTGACACAAAGAATCCACAGACGATCAGAAGTGAACAATTTCTGTAAAAGTCCAAAACCGATCGCCAAGACATGACTGTCAGTTTCGTTAAATTTAAGGTAAATGAAAAGAGGACATCCAAAACACAAGACCACTGAAAAATCCCATGCTGTTTGTTGATTAACCTGTCATTCGGGCGGGGCCCCTTAGGGGATAGAGAAACTAGTCGGTGCTTAACATTGTAATTGCATTCGTTGTAACACACAGTCGGCAAAACATGGATGATTATGATCCTTATGTCGTTCATTAAAACGACATTTTTTGCATTATTTACAACGCATGGAAAGCTGTTAATGAATCAACTTCCCTTCAAAGCACCCGGCTGTGTTTTATGTCACTTTCTGTAGTTTCCGGAATTCATTTAAATTAACCTTAATAGTTATTGCAATCAATTGCAATTATCAGACCCGATCGCTGGTTTGTCAACTTAAACTTTATGTCTACAGATTTTCCTTTAAAAGGATTGAATTTGTCAATTAAGCTATTACATTGGAAGGATTTATTTTTCTTATTAATGATTTTAATGATGTCCATCAACTCGCTTGTCAGAATTCACTTTTTTAAGGCTCTTGCCTTGGGCATAACTGGCATAGCTCGGCACCTAAAACTTGAACAAATGTCACTGCTACATCCCGATTTATACATCACATGAAAGAAAACGTTTTTCTTTTTTTGCATAAGAAATATCCTTCAATCATGAATTGTTTTGCTTCCGTGTCAAACAATTTTAGTATGTTATTTGCATCTTCAATTGCTTTGATTAATTGAATTTTTTTCTGGTATTCTTAAAATGTGTACATGTACATTAAATATTACTTTTAATGAAAAAAGAAAAAAATCGAGAAAGTAATATCAAGGATTCAAAAATAAAAACACCAACACATAAAATGATTGAAGCTGCGGGTATATTTTCCTACAGATACACTAATTAGCAAACAAGCTAAATCATGGACATGAAGCTACAGTACGAGTATAACATTTAAATTGATATAAACATTTAAAATATATGTTGTAAAATAAAAGATGCATAGTCAGAGACAAACTGCACGTTCGTAGAACAAAACGCCAGGCAAATTACTTTGGTTGGAAATGTAATAAATAATACAATACCCATAAAAAATCACCAATTACATGTAACTTGCTATATTTTTGAAGCACATTTTGATACCATTCATTAATTCAATCATTCTTATCCACTTTAGGTTTTACAGCCCATCAATATTCATGTAGATACCATACATATTCCATACATATAAGCATACTTAAATTAAGGTAACAGATTATTTTGTAATTTTAAACTTTTATGTATGTACTTTACAAGATTATTTATAATTTTAACATTTTCTAAGCTAAAACGTTGCACAAGTTTGACCATTGAAGAACGCCTCCAAACTTAAGGTTTACTATATATTTTACGAAAAATATCATACAAAGGACATATTCATATCAAATGAAAATCTTCCATACAATATTACAATATATACATTTTCTTTGATTTCTGTTGGTTCTATTGAATTGACCAGTCTTAACGCAAAGTGTATGAGAAGACAATCTAATTTTAGAAATACATTATCAACATTTCGGGTATCTATTTCTTGACCCCTAAACACAGCATCACAAGGAATATTAAACAAGCAAATATTTAAAAATTTTTTAGTACCAAACATTCAATGAATGGCTGAAAAAATTTCAATTTCAAATAATTCATACTAGTATTGAAGGGGAATTTTCGGTGCATCTAAAACATTTCACCATCATGATATGAAAATTATATTAGATGCAGAATAATAGTTCTCTAAGCATAAAGATTCATTAAGTACAATAGACCCCGAAACAAGTCCCAAAGCACATCCCGTGAAAATAAAATGCATCAATGAAATTGTCCACAAGAGCTGAATGAGCTCATGGCATGGGATGTGTACAATGTACAAGATTGTGTAGCCAATACAGATTTAAAAATCAACCCAAGGATATTCTTTAACCATATGAATGAAAACTAAATGGCGACACAAGATAGACTGTCGAGGAAGTCGTTCCTATGAACCACGCTTGGATACGATTGGCGCAAAATCAAGGAAACCCAGGGAAACAAGTAATGAAATGTGGGCGGATAATAATGTCAAACACCAGATTTGACCTCTGAATGTGACGTAAATGCACCGAGCAGTAGTAACTTACAACTACGAATACTAACAAGTTGTTTAGATCAAGCTACATAGGAACAATATTAATCTTGATGCCGACTTAACTGGTGGAAAAAATCTTTAAAATTATTATGAAAAATTTCACATGAAAACGAATTCAATTAATTTAGCCATTAGTTTTGTGATAATTTATGTTAGACTGCTATCAACGGCTCACCGCTGATAAATGTAATAAATACCAATATATATTTTGATATCTTAATCATTTATATTATCTTTTTATGAAAAGTTTACATCAAGGTACAATTCGACTGGTTTTTGCACTAAATAATGAATACATGTGCATAGCATTATGTTATTTCTACCATATAATAAAATGTTGCCATAGCAATCGGTTAGGCAAACAAGAGGCCTAAGGCCACATGGCTTACCTGAGCAACTACATGTATAGCCTTAACTCTGATAAAATCAGAACAATATATCTTGACAATTTAGTAGAGTATATTTTGTTTAAAAAGATCTTTAAAATTTTCACATATTTTTGTAAAAAGTGTGCAGTCACCTTGAACTAAGTTTCAAGGTCAAATGTTAATGGTTCATTGCAGATGTCTAGTTCTTTATTACCCCCCCCCCCTAGAAAGAGGGTTTCATTTTTTAAAAAACAAAAAATGATACTCCCTTAATCTTGGGGTAATTTGTGCTAAGTTTGGTTAGAATTGGCTCAGTGGTTCTGGAGAAGAAGTTAAAAATTTGAAAAGTTCACAGATAGAAGGACAGACCGAGACAGATGCCGGACAAAAAGCTTTCAGGTTAGCTAAAAACATAAGTTTGATAAAATATGCTCTTATTTTTTTTCATAGAATTTGGTAATCATTGCATGATGAAACAAGAAACAAAGACATAAACTGATAGAATTGAACGAAATTGTTTTAATGTTTCCATGGTACCGGTTGTCTATATTTCTTACCTATATCCAGTTATTTGTAAACCAATATTACTAACACTCTTAATGCATTGATGATGTTAAATTTCAAATATTTTCTTCTCAAAAATACAACATTTACACATATTTACGGATCATAGTAAGAGTTTATTAAAGTTTTAAAATTGTAAAATATACACTTTTGTTTCCACAGAATCATCAATTATGAGGTAACTTCCCCATCATGTTTTGATTGTTTCTGATAACAGAAGACCCAGCCACATCAGGATTGGTGTCAGTTTGTATCAGTCTGTCCGCAAGAATTTTCAGGGCATCACCAACAATGCCTCATTTCTAGGTTTTTTCCAAAGACGTTAACCAAGTACTTTTTAGCCTTTTGTACAATAAAGAAAAATAAATACTTTTATTTGCCAAATATATTATTCAATAGTTAAGGTGTGGTGCTTTAATACTTTGATGAAGATTTATCACAACAAATCTAATTGAAATAAATATTCAAACAGAAAAAGTGTGTTTTTCAGTAAAAATCAAGACCATTTTGTCCTCAGCTGGATGGGTATGTGTATCCATTGTAACGGAGTTGCCTTGCAACCAACTTTTGGTGTCTTTATGATATGTATAATATGCATCATATTAAAATTTGAGAAAAATCGGCGACTCTGCGTGCTGAACCTCCTATACAAGTGTTTAAATGGTTACAGAGAATGGCTTATAAACAATTCAATAAAACAATTGTATGAATATGTAATGTTTGAATATTTTATCTAACCATTTGTGGTTAAGCACAAACAAGGTTAATATATCTGCTATTGATAGAGCAAACGTAGATTATAACCCAATATGATATTTTTAGTGCCGATGTTTGAGATTATAACCTAATATGGTTATTGTTTACACAGTTTAATTTTGTACTAGCAACGTGCTACTGTTATGTTATTCGCGCAAATCATACGGTATAATATTGACAACCCAGGCTATAACTGTACGTTATAACATTGTTAGTACTTTTCAGCCAGTTGAAAGGCGCAAGAAACAAAAAATAAGCTGTTTGTTTTAATAATAGCAAAATGAATCTAATTGTAAAAAATACAGTAAATACATGGGTATACGGTATAATACATGTATTAACAAAATATTGGTGTCAATTAAAAAAAACCCAACAAAATGTACCACATTATTGATATGTCGCCATTTCTTTTACGTCGCAATCGCGATCAAATGATTGAATGAGAACTTATAAATCATATTTCACGGAGGAGCAAATGAACTAGCCAATCCAAAATTAATTATTTATTCATGAAGAAATATTTCTTTGAATGAAGCTGAACTCATCTGTCAGTTACGAGTGATCATGACTTATTAAGATAATAATTCAACACAAGTATCATGATGTCTTTGCATTAGATATGACTTTCGTTATAAATAACGGGCATAAGACCACGAATTTCCACATTCTTTTCATAGCTGTAATTTGTTTATATTTTCCAATACATTTTAGATGTCAATGAACTGGTTTCATGTAAATAAAATACCTCCCCCTCTCTACCTAAACAATGACAAAATTAACCCAAGGGCAAAATACTCCCCAAACAAAATTGATGAGCTGACGTAATGTTAGACAAACGGTTGTAAACATGTCTCGATAATGCTCGTTCATATTTATTTTCTAATTTTTAACGATAATAAAAATGGGAAAGGAACATTTGGAATCATTTATAGACAGAACTGCGTCCTTTAAAGTAAACTAATTTTATCTTCAATTTTTTACGGTATTGAGGGAATATTAATATACGAAAAGCATTGCATTATTGGTTGTGTCTGCTGTAGAAAGAATATACGATGTTTATTGTTCAAAGCCGTCGTCAGAAAGAGTTTATCGTTTTGATCTATATTTTAGTGGCATTTGTGATTTATCTTCAGAGTACATCTTACAACAGATATAAATCGATTGTTGAGGTATATAAAAACCACAGAGCAAAACAAACAAACAAAAACTTGTTCGGACATCCTCACATTTCTGGGCTTGCTGTTAGGTTCCTCGCTTATAAGTATGAGAAACATTACCACAAGACTCGGCATCATAAGTAAAGATTGCATCTACACTGTTACGTGAAACATATATATTGTATGATATTATTCGTGAGAAATATATAAAAACCCTATTTTTTCATGAGATTTACAATGGTCAAACGTTAATTAAAGTATTTGTCTATTTTTCTGTTCCATATGCTTATATGTATGGAGTAAGTATTGTGTCTACATGAATACTGATGGGCTGTAAAGCCTAAAGTGAACAAAGAATGTGGGAGGAAGTAAGAAAAACCTTGAAAAATAAAATTAAAATAGAAGATTTAAGATTGTATGTGAAATACATTTAGCCTTGACATTGTCTCTGAGGAACGTTACAATAAGTCTTGATATCGTGTGTGAGAAAGACACAACAAGTCTTGACATTGCACATGTATGTAAGGAAGTTACAATATACGTAGACATTGTATGTAGAAGTAAACATGAACCTTGGCATTGTCAAAAGTGTTTAAGGTTGATAAATTATCATAGGTTTTAGTCTGAATATACCTTAAATTGTTCATTTTAAGCCCACATCTGAAAATTGACATAAAAACTGGAAAGTTAACCTATCTAAGTATGATATTTCACTTATTTTAAAAGCTAAGAATGCCATTAGTCAGTCTATCTTTGAAAGCAATTGAGTTGTTTTTGAAGATTTGTTACAATAGGATCATGCCAAAATAAACTAATCTGCTCAAATGAATGTCATAAGACGATACATGTTTGGTAGAAAATTATCGGTTGAAGATACGATTAAAGTTTTTAGCTCACCGGAGCTGAAAGCTTAAGTAGAATATTAATTCTGATCACTGTTTGTCCAGCGTCCGTCTGTCTGTTAACCGTTTACATTTTCGACTTCTTCTCCAGAACCACTATGCCGATTTCAACCAAATTCGGCACAAATCAATCTTAAGATGAAGGTAAATTAAAGAACAACACCCTCTTTAAAAGGTAGATAATTATGAATAATTAAAAATTTGTTAGTATCTTTCAGAAATCACCTTCTCAAAAACCAAATGTTGAAACTTGTGTGGAAGCATCCTCAGGTAGTGTAAATTCAAGTTTGTTCAAATCATGATCCCTGGGGGTAGGATGGGGCCTCTATATGGGGTTCAATTTTACATAAGAATATATAGAAAAAAAAACCTTGTGTGATACCATCCTCAGGTGGCGTAGATTCGGTTTTGTTCAAATCATTATCCCGAGGGTAGCGTGGTGCCACAATGGGGGTGGAATTTTTACATAGTAATTTACAGAGAACAATCTTTAGAAATCTTCCTCTCAAGAACCAATCGGTCAGAGAAACTGTTACTTGTGTGATAGCAACCTCAGATAATGTAGAATCACGTATGTCAAAGTCATTATCTTCGGGGGTAGGGTGGGGCCACATTGGAGGGTCGAAGTTTTAAATTTTTTATCTATCTCAAAAATATATGGCATTACATGTACTTATATGCAAGCATTTTGACATATTGTTAATTCTTAATTGTTTAAACGTGGATCAATGGACACTTCTTGGGCCCCACAAGAGATTCAAAGTTTGATGTAGGTTTACAGACATATAAACAGTTGTTTAAGATCTAAAAATTGTAATGCTCAATACATGTATATGATGTGACTATAAAATCATCCTGTTACAAAAAAGGCTCAATGTTTTACATGTGAATATCTGGAGAAATATTTGAAAATCTTTTAATTCAGGTTTATTCTACTACATTGTCCAGATATTTTGCATATGACTGCATAAAGCTTTTTTTATTATCATATGGCTAGTGTTGCTCAGATGAGCTATGTGGCCCATGGGCCTCTTGTTTTAAAAGTGATATGAAAAACATTGAAGTGTCTACATTGTCAATGACTTAAAGCCATCATTAAAAAATTGATCTTGCTTTCGTTTTATATATTGCAACAATACAAGACGTGCTAATAGAACATTGCCAACAACTAGTTTTGTCAAATTGATTAACTATGACAATGTTCCAGACATAGCTTTAAAAATTTCATTTAGCAGATGTACTTTCATACAAAAGTACAAATACGTATAATATACCGATATAAAACACGTCGATATTTAAAGGGATTCTGACGCCAATGTTCAAATGGAATTTCTGTTAAGGATCCTCGATATACCAAAATTTTATTTGATGGATCGATTGAGAATCTTTATTGAAATATGATTCCATAAAACAGAGATCAATATCGACTTTTAGTTATTTTATATGAATTTTTTTTTTTGTATTTTTTTTCAGTGAAACAGGAAAAACATTTTTTGCGGACGAACATGGTTTTTTAGAGCTTAAAACTTGATGACAATTAATGTGTAATATGATTATAAATAAATTTATTCCAAAGATCGTTTTGTCAAGTGTTTAATTTTTTAATTAAAAAAATATTTCTGAAAATCAAAATTGTAATTATATTATATCTTTTTAATCTATGGATAAAATTTAAAGAATAACATATAGTCACATAAAGTATTTTCTAAACAATTATATTTTATTAAAGAAATTGAAATGAAAATGCGAAATTTTTGAAAAATTGCTATTTATTAAATTTGAACCGATCCCGATTGAAAAGAACTGACCCCGATCAGAATTATTTTAAAATTGAAATTTTACAAATAAACTGCAGTTTATTCTGAGTAATTGATATAAATTATAAAGTTGGTAAATGACCAAAACATTTTACAGCTAAACAATCTGATTTTTTTTCTTCCAAAATTGTGAGTCATTCTAACATAATGTGATTTCGTTCGGGATCAGTTTAATAACAATCGGGATCAGTTCGATTTTAAGATTTTCCAATTTTTCTTTAATTTCACTATTTCGTTTCAATTTCTTGTTAAAATATGATTGTGCATCAATTGTTTAATGTGAGTAACAGTTTATTTGCAGTTTTTATCCATAGGTTTAAAAAATATCTACAATTCTCGTTTTTCATTTTCATAAATATTTTTTTACAAAAAAATTACTAAGTTTATATAGCCGTCTTTGATATGTATTTATAGATAATTGTACTGTGCATCATTAATACCAAATTTTTAGCTCTAATATATCGTGTTCGCAGCTAAACCGATGCTTCCAATTTCTTCCCAAAAATACAAAAAAAAAAACAAACAAAAAAAAAAAACAAAACAAAAAATTCTATAAAATAATCAGAAGCCGATATAGATGTCAATTTTGTATAATCATTTCTCAATAATGATTCTTCATCGGCGAATCAAAAATTACTTTGGTGTGTCGAGGATCCTTAAATTTGAGGGAATATTCCGAGTGCAATTTTAATCAGTCATCAGCAAACAACGACGCATGCATATTTATAAGAAAACATCATACGAAATAAGTTTTAATGTATTTAATATCATTTGTGGTAAATGAACAATGTTAAAATCCTCAAAAGAATCAAATTCTACATTTCACTATAAAAAGATGAAAATATAACAAACAAAGATTTTCATCGTTAAGTGCTTATTATAGCTGGAAACAGATAAACCGTACAATTTATCAATTAGTTTTAAATAACAAAAGAGACAACCCCTTCTCCCTCCCTAAAAAACAAAAAAATAAAATAAAAAGAAACTAACGGAAACCATACTAAAAATCATTATATTCGAGTAATTTTAATGAATTTTCTTACTAACATGAATGAATGTATATTGTCAGTATACGTTGCTATTTAATTGAAAGAAAGATAAATCTGAATTATAAACTTGGATTTCATTTTCCTTTCTGCTGGAAACAAAAATGTGAGCTACGTTTGTTTTAAGGTTAAAGGCCTTTTTGCATCTTTATGGAGTGTGTCTTTCAAATGTTCAGTTAAAACCACATGATGGCAAATGATTTGTACATAGGTAAACCTGCCTTAGAGTAGTTATAAGATATCCTCGATTCACATTTTACTTAATTGCTCGAAATTTATAAATACATCAGTGTTCAAATGATGTTCATTCAAAAGTATGGAACATTTCCAAGATTTCTCAGTCGAAACGCCCCCGTTACTTATCAGGTTTCAATACACGGCTAAAAAATGTTATGTCTACGGAGATTTTGTATTGCAGCAAGCCCGGAGGATAATGTTGAAAAATTGCGCAAGGCATTCCGAGTAACTTCCGAATGGAGAAAAGATGTCAACATTCCCCATTATAATTCTCCGTAAGAAATCTTTTTTCATTCCTGTGATTTTTTTCGCGTGAAAAATAATAATGTGTCAATGAAGATATCTTGAAAATTTTCCCTTTCATCGATTTCAATTGCACTTCTTTCACAAGTATGTATATTTTTATTAAAAATCGTCCAAATGTGCTGCATAAATATCTTGGGACAGACTAAAGATTTTGTACATCACAAAGTTCGCACCATATTTTTTTTCTTCAAGATTTATAACTGATTACAGATTATACGTACCAATAAAATGAAATAAAATGATATGTTTAAAGAAATATCTAATTTTGATAAAATGTAAAAAAAAAATTATAAGTCTAAATACATGTGTTGAATTAAATTCATATACACAAATATAAATGTTTTTTTTTTTAAAGAAGTCTAACTATAAAAACTAATGAAGTAACCAGAAATAGAACATGTTGATGATATTGAGCGTATTATAATATTACTTTCTAAAAAATGAATATTTTTAGTTTATCTGACTACATCTGATGAAAAGAGCTCTTATTAATTCACGTCATACACCAGTAGAACAGGATTTAGCAAAGATATATTGCCAAACAATTCTTGTTGACAAAAATTTAATGTGTGCTTAATTTTCATTTAAATGCTAAGGATGAAACTATAAGAAGCATCATGGACCAGGTACAGAGGCTTAAAGAGGCGGACCCACCCTTCGGACCTCCGGTCGGAGTTTTATCCTGGTTGTTGCACAGATCGTTGTTGGCGTTGCATTCGTTTAGACAGGTGCGCCAGTAGTTATCAGTAGAGCAGCAGTTCCTACCGCATGGAAGATCCACCTGTCTCCCACAGCCCCGCGTGATGGAGCGAACTTTCAAGACATCTAAAAAACACAACCATTCAAATATGTACACAAAGTAGTGTTGATATTATGTTTAAGAATTCAAAGGAAATTTTCATATTAAGTAATTTAAAGAAAAGGGGATTGAAAATTTCCTTCTTTACAGAATCAGCTTTTCAGAAGGTTTAATAGTTGTGGCCAATTTTAGAGTTAGGGTTAGAAATCAAAGTGGAGGAACTATATACAAAGACGAAGGAAACTTCTCAAAATTTAAAGAAGAAATATTTGGATTTTTTCTTTACTTATTGTTAATTTAAATCTAACGTTAAATTTGGCTTATTTAATATTTTAAAGTAGATTTTATGGGTAATTTGTTGACTTTTTATCCAGCCACCTTAATTTTGTACAAATCTGACTTTTAAGAGCATTGCAAAAAAAAAAAAAAGGTCAAAAGTTATTTTCATTTCTTTCGTCCCCTTGTTTTTAAAGACAGTTTTGTTATGTCTCATTCAATAGTTGTATAATTATTACCTTTATGATATATGGTCTTCGTAAAGCAATAACCATCATCCGGGCATTGCACAGTCTTAGCTGTAGTGACATTGGCAGGGGCGGTAACACACTCGTAATCACGTTTTATCTCGTTCTCAATGTAGGAACAACTGTAACAAATTCGTCCATTCACGATAGATGCTATAGTATGAAGAAAAAAGAAGACAATGTTCAATTTAGCAATATAAGAACGTTTTACGAAAAATAAATACAATTCACATATACGTTAGCAATTCTTCAAAGTTTTTTTTATTTAGACAAGTAAAGAAATGCGAGCAGCATATTAATTTTTTATTCGTTGTTACAAAAACAATAACGGTTGATTCAAGACCATTCCCAGTTGAACATGAGCTTATTTTTGAGACTTTATTTCTATTTGTGTATATATTTACATGCACATTGTCCAGATAAATCCCTTAAGGCTATACATCGTATATATATGTCAATATAAATAGGCGAACCACACTGTCCCTTCACAGGATTTACAGTCTTTGTGATTAAGGTGCATTTACTGGGCAATGCATGTATGGCTTTCCTAACTTTAATTGCAATGGAGTACTGTATAAGTGATTCATCAAAAACCTACCAACAAAATCCTGTTTGACTATATACAGTTTTATAGAAAACATTACATTATAGTACTTACAGAGGGAAAGGATCAGGAATAATCCGATTGTTAATTTGAACTCCATTGTCCGTTGCCCAAGATAGTCAAAAGAAAATAACGACAGATTCGTAGATTGTTATCATTTAATATATATCATTTACCCAGCGGCGCAATTAAAACAGATATAGTAAGGAGATTGTTTTGTTGAAAACACCTGAGAATTCCTTGCATTGGTTGTCATGCAATGATGCGGAACGAAGGCGACACAGTCACGTTACTTTCAGTTTGTAAAACGTAGAAGTTGGGAATGATCCATGTTCAAGCTTTCCATGAATCACGCATTTCCTATTTAAACCCATCCTTATTCTTCCATTCTCAGCATAAATGTGGTCTTATTGTAGTATATAGAAATACTATGCAGCGATATGAAATGAAAAGATTAGGTTTTTCGATTTTCAGAAAACATGTTTGATCTCAAAATAAGATAACAAATGTAAAAACAACATATACAAAATACTACTTTAAATAAAATCCTCGCTTTTGGATATTTGAATTTTTGTATTACGATCCACCAACGATATATATTTTAAATATATACATTTATTGCATGATGGTGAGGGAGGTATTATATAAATAGTGCCTGTTTGGGAGGGTAACCGTTGAAATTGACACCCCGAGAAAACCATTGTCAACCGACGCTCGCTTCGCGTCGGTTGACAATGGTTTTCTCGGGGTGCTCGCTTCGCGTCGGTTGACAATGGTTTTCTCGGGGTGTCAATTTCAACGGTTACCCTCCCAAACAGGCACTATTTATTTTATTATACTGAATGTCTTAACGGCGAACCGTACGCGCATAATTTACGCGCATGTAACAATTCGTTTTATCGGTCCGTTGCCAAGCGTGTTGCTTACGCTGAGGGTAAGAGACGGATTGTCAACTGCGTCTTAACCAATCAGATTTCAGTATTTAATATGAAAGTATAATAAGAAGTTTTATTACCCCTAGAAAAATTATATTTCATGAGGACAACGCTCGGGGGAAATACAATTTCTCGAGGGGAATAAATCTTCATTTCTCCTTCACAATCATTCAATAATTTTTTTTTTATACCGAACGACATTCGATGACATAGAATATATCGGGTTGTAATCGTTTTTAAGCTTTTATACGTCGTGAATGTTTACTGGAATCATTCTATTTTAATTTTTCAGTTTTCAATCATTCAAATAAAGTTAACTTTAATATAAGTTGATAAAACTTGAGATTCAATCATTTGATTACATCGTATACCCCTCCCTGGTATTTTGTACGCATGCATGGTATGAAAATTCACGAAGCAACCGAATGGATCGGACTTTATGAACAATATGACGAGACAGGGAAAAATAAAATATCATTGCCCTGACTCTCTACCCAGAACCAATTAGAAAATGCGTGATATAAAGTTCTGACACTAATGTATAATAATTTTCAATGTCTCATCTAAAAACAGTTACAAGACTACTACTCCCCGTTTATGCATACTTTTACGGGGATGGCTGGTTCTATTCAGAGTAGCATTTAAATTATTAATTTTTCAAGATTTTTTCATGCATTAACATGAAAATGCTCTACCACTGGTCCTCTTTTCACAGTTTTGAAAAACTTGAATCACTTTCAGAATGCTTGCGTAATAAAGAAAATTACAGCATTCAAGTAATATATAGGCAAATCTGTTTTTAAAAAGGTGAGTTTCTTCCTATGAAGAACTTCATTTCCGCCGTCCGAGGATTTTGTCTATTTAGTTCCAGGGAACCCTGGATCTACACTTTTCAGGATACATAATGATTACATGTTTTAAAGATGTATTTTGTCACGGTAGGCACTGGCACGATAAAAAAAGCACTGTTATACTAGCATAGGTCTAAAAAAGAAATCATGCACCGAAACTTCAAGACGTTCTTGCTATGACACGCCAAATTCACAAAAATAAGCTAAACATAGCTTCACAGTCGGACCGTAAACTATAGTTAACGACGTTAATTCATATTTAATTACGGTAACAACTGTAAACCATACTAAACGCGATCATCTGTGTCTCAAAAGTGTGAACAATAGTTAACACAAACAATAATTTGTGACTGCAGAACACAGTGTATCTGATAAATATAGATTCACGTAACAACTTTTGGGCATAGTTAACGAATGTGAATCATAGACTAAGTTAAGATGTGTTCTATTTTTATCAGCAAAGTCTATTGTTAACATTTATTTACAGACAGATAGACTTAGATTTATTTAGCATTCGTAAACTATAGTTTACAACCGTTGAGTATGGTTTTACAGATGCTCAATCTAATTAAAATTAGACGTTCTGAATCCGCTACCGCTTCTCAAACATCTAACAACATCCCATGCATGGTCACGTCTGTGTGACCTTTCAGTTAACCAATGAAATCACGACTCCGACTCTTTGGCTGAGGGCTCAGAACTTTTTTATCGACATACGTAGATGACCGAGATGCTTAAAGCGAAAGAAAAACAAAAATGGCACAGCCCATGACAACGAGGAAAACTTGTGTTTAAGATGATGCCTATATTATATGTGGATTTTCGTTTGTCCAATACGAAAAGACAGCTGATGGGACTGATATTATTCACAAGTTCTATCAAAATAAACTAAAACTGAACACAGAAAGGATAGATTGTATACGGAAAGTAACCGAAAGATCGGATCTCGATCTCGAAGGGTGTAACGCGGGCGTTTGTAGGAAATGCTTCAGAAATGTCGTCCAAAATGCACCCCAATATCTCTTCTTGTTCCTTTTTAAGCTTTTTAACGTTGAATAACTGAAGTACTTCTTCGGACGCCGATTTGAAACTTCCGAGTTGATTTTAGAAACACGAATCTGATTGGATAATTCTGAAATGTTTATTCATATTTGAAAGGTCACACTGACGTGATCCTGCATGGGATGTTGTTAGATGTTTGATAAGCGGATTCAGAACGTCTAATTTTAATTAGATTGACAGATGCTAGTTAACGAATTGTTAACTTTAGTTTACGAGATTACAGTCGATAATCCTAGTTTATTAACCGTGAAACTATGTTAAGCTCACTTTTGTGAATTTAGCCTGCCAAGCTTGCTGTCTTTGGTAGTTGTCAAAAGATACAAGAGTATAGATTTTAAATTCTTTTAAACACAACTGGGTAGTGGAAGTCGTCTCAGGAATTGTTTTCAAGTTCAGTGACTGATCGTTGTAAATGATGTAGAGCTCCTTACATGCACTGAACTTGAAACAATATCGTTCTCCTCCCCGCTTGGTCTCAGAGAAAATAAAAATCATACTTTTTATATCTTTAACACAACCTGAGACAACAGATATTCTGGGTGTATTGAATTAGCGGTACAGGTTCCCTACCAGTACCAAATTTCTTAAATAAATGCCACTTTATGTGCTAAATAGATTTCGAGAGATAGATACATGTATTTGCAGCTGTGGAACTTAATATTATTTTACTTTTTTGATATAATATATGATTGACATTTGACAGACTTTTGTAAAAGGGTAGTGTAATGACGTGAAAGAATATTATGTGTACAAATTGTTAAATGTTAATTAAGTTTGGTTCTGTGATCAAAATACTTTAACGCATGGCGTAACTTAGTTAAAAACGATGACGTACGCAGCCTGGTGTTTTTTTGATAGTCTAAGGTTGAGCATAGTGGACTACAATACTGTTACCAGCTTCATCTTAGAAATGGCGCGAAAATCGGTTAATGATCTACTCTTCAACAGTCTCGCCAAGAGAAACAATTCAACAAATAGAATGAGATTTTTTCTTACTTTGTACCTTGGTATGTTTTCAAACCTACACTGACACTATTCTTCAGTTCATTTTCGTCAACTGACTAAAGAACTTTAGAAGAAGTCCTCAACAAAACCATGTACCGCTCTCTTGTATGTGATGCCACCTGTCTTTTTGTAACACCATTCTTTCCTTTGTGACATCGCTATCTCATTTTGTGATACCATTATCGCCTTTGTAATACCACCATCTCATCTATGAAACCACCATTCTCTAATATTTGTTATAAATGTTGAGTTCAGGAAAATAAGATTCAATCAATTTTTAAACCAAGACAATTGATCTAATTCTTGTTTTTTTTAAACTCCAGCTACATGTACATCTGCCTTCTAGCTAGTAAGTGAAGGCTACAAAAAAGTTGTTCATGGCTGATTTTGGTTTTTGATGCCATTCAGGTTAGGTTTCAACAACATCTAGTAGAAATTTCTGACAGTAATCCTTTAATAAGTTATTGATGAAGTTTATTTTTCTGACATTCTACAGAGTTTAAAATAATAACATCCTCTCCTCGCTAAGACAATAAATATCACGAGAAATTCTTCAAATGTATGTAACTTTTTGTTTTTCTATGATAGGTTTAACACAACACGGTTGTTTGCAATTGGGTTCTGGATTTTATTATTGACTTACGACACAAGTATATCAACACCATACAAAGTGCATGCAATATTATCAACATTTGATAACAATTAATAACACATATTATAAATTGTCACATTTTCAATCAAGATATAATCATTTATCTTTCATCAAATATAAAACTAAAATATAATTATCGATTTTGATGAATTCACTGTTCAGAGAGAAATTACTTTTAGTTCAAATTCTAAATAAATACAACCGATACAAAAGTAAATTACCCCAGTTGTAGACTCGGGCGACAATGAAGATCTTTGTTAATTAGGCCTAAAAAAATGGTTTGTTTCCGCTTTCCCGACCGACCCTAGTTTTTACCCCCCCCCCCGACTCAAAACCTTTTTTAAGGATTTTTAATGGAAAATCGTTTATTTCCGTTTTTATCCGATTTGGAAAAAAATTACTCAAAATTTTGGTCACAAAAACGCTTGAAGCAGTAACTCTTTTCAAATCAGTGTAACTCAAACGTTTTGTTTCAAAATGGCTGTATGTTTCCATGTGATGTGTTGTAGATTTTAATAATGCTCTCATCGCTGGTAGAGGAAGTATCTGATATATAATATCATTTTTGTGTTTTCTTAAGACCAGCTTAATAGTCAGGAATGATATCAAAAGTATTTCTCATTTTATACCATTCAGCAGTGTTAGTATCTAACCGGCATGTATGGATACTGCAATATTAAAGGGGAAAAAAATATTTGAAAAAATAAAAAAAATTTCCGACCGACCGACCCTACTTTTTTTCAGCATGAAAGCGGAAACAAACCATTATTTTTTTAACCTTACGAGTAGTAGTATTCATATGTTTATCTTACCTTATATACACAGTCATGTACTAATTTAATCCATGTACAATAGACACATGCATAATGATTTTTCAGGTCAGATTCATTATTATGTTACTATATAATACTGAATAAAATTACTCAGTGTGATTTAATGAAAACAACCTGATAATCTTTATTTCAGTATTTGATAATTTTCTTTTTCATATACTTATCTATTCTATTTCATATTTAAATTACACTCACAAAATTTTTCACATTCTAGAAAATATTAATAAGACCTTGGACTGTTTATATTAAGCGATTTTTAGACTGCTAAAGTTGGCTTAATTTATAGAAAGACAATTTAAACTCTCAAGGACTTACATGTACCAAAAAATTGAAACATTATTGAGATGACCACAATGAATGCCACTGGCCTCAAAACTAGTTTCATTCTTTAATTTGTACTAATAATTTTTTTTAAATGTTAAGGAGGCTGGGGGGTCAGCACATTAGCCATCATATCTACCTTAAATTATTAGATATGTTTTTAAAGGTCGTATTATTATTTAGCAAAGAAAGTATTTCATATATTTTAGCTTTAAAATTTTATTATTTTGAAATATTTTGCTATATCTTCATCATGTTTATTCAGAGCTCTTTTTATAAAGAGGATCGATAGAGTCTAAAATGGACCCGACCATCCAGCCCTTTTGATTTTTTATTATTTTTATTTTATATATATTTTCAACTTTTAAGCAGATATTAAAATATTTTAATTTTTTATTTATTTCATTTACAATTTATAACATGTAATAGAATAACATATCACTTTGGTACAATTCAATTTTATTAAAAATTTCTCTTAATCCTATCATATGAAGCATGATTCTCAATAGTGATGTTTTTGCCATTTTTTCAAGTATTGCAATGTAAAGAGTGGTACAGTTCTTTATTTGCAGCGTCTGTAAGATCAAGGTTGGAACATAAACACACAGTTTACCACTTCTGTGGTAATACTGACATTGTATTTACATAGTCTAATCACATATGCGTTAGCCAGTCATGTTTGATATACATCATACCAGTTGTCATAAATGATTGGCAGTGATAATATCGTGTGAATACTTATCTCTTTGGTCACTGTGTCAATATACTACATGTAGCATTTCAGCTGTAATTTCTAATACATTTTAGTACTTGGTATTAAGCAGTTGAATATGATTTAGAAAAAAATGTTATTTTAAAAACTTTTATGGCAATGTGAACCGAAGTGCGAGTGATTCTAAGGTGTATAAGAAGCGAAAGTGCAGTAAATTTGCAAACAGTTCAACACATCTTTCTATGCTTTTGTCATTAATGAACTGGCAACACGCAACGCATACGCATTTTGAGGTATATGAGAAAGCTACATCTTCTGTAAAAGTTAACTTAACATATTACCATAATGAACGATCGGTATCAAAAAAGGACTCCTACTGACAGGTTATAATCCCCGCTGAATTTACTGATGCTGTAAAGCAAGGAAACAAAACATAAATATTAGTTAGCATGTTCTTCCTTCCCATCAACCCCCCTCCCTTGAAAATATATCCAGTTTATGGGCATTTTGCAGAAATTTTTTTTTTTGACAAATCGGGTCTGGACGTGTATGATAAATGATTGAAACATGAAACCTTAACAAAACACCGATAGTATAGATCCCTAACGTAATAAAATTAGTCGATTGTAATATCAATGTTTTATTATTGGGACCTCAAACTATTATAAGACGTAGTTATCAACAGAATATTCTTTGATTGTAGAGTTTTATATTACCTGGTTCATACTGCGACTCCAGATAGATTGTGCTGTTTGGTGTGCAGCTCCCACACCATCCAATGGCGAGGCAGTATATCTGTGATGAATCGGCAGATCTGTCAAAATTTAGAATTTCAGTTTTCCATCCTGACGTTACCCAGGAAACCTTTAAACAAAGTAGAAAACATTTCTGTTTATAACAAATCGATTTGCTGTAAGATACGGTTTTTGTTTCTAAGCTTTTACATATTAACTACCAATAAACATTTACAATGTACCTATAGCTATAGAAAAACTTACCGAGTTGGCAACAACTACCCCTGACCCGCGCAGATCGATTTTAAGCTCAGCAGATATCGTACACGAATACAAGGCATATGTTTTGTACCACCACGCTTCGGCTGTACAGTCAGTAGTGGTTCCAAATGGTTCGTTATGATTGGGGTCATCGCTCACACCGGTTGAGGTAGCAAATGTAAAATCATCCTGAACAACGCCCATCGACTGCAAAATAATACAGTTGTATGTTTTTAAAGAAATACAGTTGCAGTTTAAACATCTTATAGTCCTTTGAAAGACTGGTGGTTTTATTAATAACCATTCTATACCATTGTTTCCATAGTTATGTTATGAAATGACAATGCAAAATGGTTTTCAAAACGTATTACCGACGTGCAGTGGTATAGAACAAATAATATGCTTAATTAAGGTCTAAAACTGATGCAGTAAAAACGAAATTTTTCACACAAAAGAATCTTAGGTGGATTAGATACTACATGTAGTAACACTTTGAATACTTTGGACACTTTAAAAACTATTTCGTCTTCGACGAATAATAAATTTTATTGGTCAGTTCCAGCACGCTGGTCATTGGTAGAGGTATCCCAAAGGATAAACAACATGCCGTAGGAAAATTTCGATAATCAAGTACATGTACATGAAATGTGTTAACACAAATACACATAATTATGTATATAAAACAATTTATTGTACCAAAAAGAGGGTCTAAAAAGCTTTAAGTCATGAAAAATGGGCGAAATAGGAAATGGTCGAAATCTCAGTAAAACCACTATGTAGAAAATTTTACATATTCTGACTAGTAATTTTCCCCAGAAATTGGTGATTGGCCTTATAAGGAGTGAATATAAGGTATTTGTGCTGAATGGGAACTGAGGAAATTCTAGTTACAGAGTTCCGAAGAAACTCATCCCCTGGATACAGTGAATTGTATTATTCTGCCTCAGGTATGCAGATAGTTAACCATTTATTTTATTCGAGAACTTGGTAAAAAGCTACAATCAAAACAAAATGCTAATAAGTACATAATCAACACAAATATGACACAAAATTATACATTTCCACAATTTCCTTAAGACAGTATCAGGTTCTGAACAGTTCATGCATTCAGCACACATCATGTAGAAAAACTCGCATATATTGCAAGCATACATATGTTTGACCTATTTATGACAATACTGATGGACCGTAGATTAAAGTATTAATCTAAATATACAATATCATGAATTATAACTATTAGATGCACGTTAACAAAACTAATTTCTGTTATATTTCGACAACAATCTATTGACAGGATACATGTTTATGGTAAAACAATTCATCACAACTCGATACAGTATGCAGCGATTGGTAAATAAACAACACATCCATATCGCATTATGAGTTTCGTAAAAACTAGATGTAGATAGCAAATATTGTAAATACTTACACCGTGGCGAACCAAAGTAGTGTGTGTTTGACATAGCGAACAATGGGGCCTGACCAGCGTGACTGTTGTAGCGGGAAAAAGTGATGCAAATATCGTGCACACCTCTAAATACAGAAGAGTTCTAACCTTTCTAATAATTCGTACATAAACTGATTCGCACAAAAATGATTTTTATGAACAAGCAACAACACACTCCCCGCCTGATATCTGTAAGATATCACTATTACACATATTGAAAATAAAAACCAGACAAATCAGATATAAAAATTACATGAATTGAGTTTGCCTCATTACAATGAAATAGATGATAGAAAAGTACCACATGTACTAACCATGTAACATATAAAATGAAATTCCTATACAGTTAACAGCGGAATCACTTCACAAATTGGTCTGACTAGAGTAACAGGTTTGTCATTTCTTAACAACTTTATCTGAATTTTCCTAACTAAAGTATCGTCACTCTGAAATGTTTTCTGCACGACTGCCATAGGCCAACAGTTTCTGGGACTGTCCTCTTTCACCAACACAACGTCACCTTCCTTGATGTTCGGCTCTTCACTCTTCCATTTCCTGCGTGGCTGTAGTAAGTGGAGGTAGTCAGATTTCCACTTCTTCCAGAACTGGTTCGCGAGACCTTGCACACGTTTCCACTCAGATCTTAGCATGTCCTTTACACCGATGTCACCAAACTCTGGACAGTCAAAATCAGAAGAATGTTTCTGTGTCAGCAGTACGTTGGGTGTTAGCACGAACGGATTATCAGGGTCGGACGACACAGGCGTCAATGGTCGGGAGTTGATGATCATGGTCACCTCTGCCATCAAGGTGCAGAGAACGTCATGAGTAATATTCCGGTTACTTGGTTCCATCAGCATTGCATCCAGGATTCTTCTTACGAGCCCAATCATCCTTTCCCAAGCGCCTCCAAAGTGTGATGAATGTGGGGGATTGAATATCCACTTTGTCCCAGAAGCATATAAGAACTTCTTTAATGTGTCCTCTTCAATGCTGATGGTATCAATTTTCAGGTCGTCTGTTGCTCCAATGAAATTGGTACCTCTGTCTGACCGAAATATCTTAACCTTCCCTCTTACACTGGTAAATCGGCGCACTGCATTGATGAATGCTGAAGAACTTAATGAATCAACTACCTCTATGTGAATCGCTCTCGTCACTAAGCATGTAAATAAAACACCCCATCGTTTGGAGGATGCACTCCCTCCTCGCGTTTTTCTAGTGACGACCTGCCAGGGGCCAAAGACGTCAACACCAACATTGGTAAATGGAGGTACAGGTTCGAGCCGGTCAGCTGGGAGGTCAGCCATTTTCTGTGCCGCAATCTTTCCTCTCAGTTTCTTGCAGATGATGCATTTGTAAATGACTGAAGATACAAGTCTTTTTCCTCCTGTGATCCAGAGTCCTGCAGATCTGACAGCGCCCTCTGTAAGGTGACGGCCCTGGTGTTTCAATAGGTCATGGTGATGACGTACTAGTAGGGTAGCAATGTGATGAGACCCTGGGATAATAGCTGGGTTCTTCTCAAAGTTATCTAACTTCAGTTTGTTGAGTCTCCCTCCTACACGTAGGATGCCTTGCTCGTCTAGGACTGGACCCAGTGCTTGAATCGTGCTTCCTCTCGGAAGGGACTTGGCACTGCTGATACATCGAATCTCTTCGCTATAAACACTGTGCTGTACTACACTTATGATGAAGTTTTCAGCTTCACTGAAGGTAACAGACTGGTTGTCTGACATCTTCTTCTTTCCCCTTTGGCGTGCTCTAGTTTTCAGAATACCGAATGCACGCACCAGACTAGACCACTGAGAGAACTGCTCAAATCTGTCAACAATACTTGGTCCTGACTTAGCTTCAGGTACTGGCTTAACTTCGGACAAGTAGGTATTCACATCAGATTTGCAAGTATTCAGGTTAGAAGCATCATCAGGTTCTAGCGACTGTCTCATGAGAAAATCAATGGGTCCTTGTATCCAAGCACTGCTCTGAAGCTTGTTAGCCGCTATGCCTCTGGTCCCAATGTCAGCAGGGTTGAGTCCTGTAGGAACGTAATTCCATTGCTCTGGGGTCGAATGCTTGAGTATTTGTTCAACTCGATTCGAAACATAAATGAAAAACCTTCTCGTCTGGTTGGTAATATATCCCAAAACTACTCTACTGTCGGAGTAGAATTTCACAGAGTCAAACCTAATGTTCAAATGTTCATTGGCCAATTGGTAAATTTCAACTGCGAGAAGAGCAGAGCACAATTCAAGTCTTGGTATCGTATGTCCATGAGAGGGCGCAACTTTGGTCTTCCCAATAACAAATCCTACGTAGTGTTTGTTTTCATCATAAATCACATGAATGTAGGCGACCGCAGCAATTGCCTTCTCAGATGCGTCACAAAACACATGTAGCTTGATACGAACATTCCCTTGCAGAGAACATGGAACATACTGACGGGGTATGGATACATCTTGGAGATCGGACAGCAACCTTTTCCATGTCTGCCATTTCTGTCCTTCGATGTCGATGAGTGGCTCGTCCCATCCAGTGCTTCCGACAGTCAGCTGGCGTAGTATCAGCTTCCCTTCTATCGTTACTGGTGCGGCAAATCCTAAGGGATCGTAGATGCTGTTTATCACGGATAATACTCCACGACGAGTCAGGGGTTTCTCCTCGCTGGAGATCTGGAAGGTAAATGTATCAAGGTTCATGTTCCAGTAGAGTCCTAAGCTCCTTTGTACAGGTAAGTCGGCTGATAGTTCTAGGCTCTTTAGTTCCTTCGACAGATCGTCTGGATCGAATTCTCGTACGACATCCTTGCTGTTTGAAGCAATCTTATGTAGACGTAAATTACCATGAACAGCTAAGGCATGTTGAGTTCGTTTCATAAGGTCTACTGCTTGTTTCTCTGTGGGTACAGATATCAAACCATCGTCTACGTAGAAGTGTTTCAGAACAAAGTCTGTGACGTCTGGTCCAAAGGAATCCTTAGCATCTAATGCAGTTCTGTGCAGACCATACGTGGCTACAGAGGGCGATGGCTTATTTCCAAACACGTGGACCCTCATCCTATGCTCTATCAGGTCTTCGTTGAAGTCATTGTTACGGTGCCAGAAGAAGCGCAAGTAGTTTCTATGATCAGGTCTGACATAGAAACAATGAAACATTTGCTGTATATCAGCTGTTATGGCCACTGGCTCCTTTCGGAATCTAATGAGCACTCCGAGCAGACTGTTGTTCAAATCTGGGCCAGACATCAAGACACCGTTCAAGGAGAGTCCACGAAAGGTAGCCGAAGAGTCGAACACTCCTCTTATCTGGTCTGGCTTGCGAGGGTGATATACGCCGAAGACTGGTAGATACCATACTTCTTCCTCCTTGTCAACAGGTGGCGCTACTTCAACGTGCTTATGATCAAAGAGTTTCTGCATGAAATCAATAAAATGTTTTTGTTTCACATGATCCCTCTTAAGACAAGTATCAAATCTGTTGGCTCTGTCCAAAGCCATGGAACGGTTATTTGGTAAACGTGGGCGCTGGCTCTTAAACGGAAGTGGGGCCTCCCAGTTTCCGTCCGAGTTCTTTCTGAAGTTTCTTTCCATTTCCTCTAGGAAGATTCTATCTTCTGTAGATAATCCTGGCTTGTTGTCATCAGGAGTAAGTAAAAATGTTTTATCATCAACATCCAGAGGTTGCTTGGTAAAGCTATTTGGCATAGGGGAATCTTTAATCACGAGTTGGTTCTCGCAAGGTTGTAGTAAGGATGGTCGTCCATTGGATAATACAAAGGTCTTGTATACATTGATGTCACTACTTCGATGCTGAGATCCAAGGCACACGTCACCAACCACAGTCCATCCTAACGGGGATCGAAGTCCAATCGGTGCATCAGGATGGCCAGTTTTCTGATCAAGAATGCGGTGTACATACGGTACGTCTCTGCCGATGAGCAACAGGATTTGGCACTGTTCATCTAAGTGTTCAAGCTCAATGTCACTAAGATGCGGATGATATCTTGTGACATCCGGCGATGGAATTTCTTGTCTGTTGTTCGGTATATTGTCACATTCGATGAGAACAGGTAAGTCTATGCACACATGGCGATCGCAGGATTCCATCACAAATCCAGAGGCACGTCGACCAGAAGTTACGAGTTTTCCATTGCACGAGTTCATGATATATTCCTCAGGTGGAGAACAAATCTTGAACATGTCGAAGAACGAACTTCTGGCAAGAGATCGATTGCTTTGGTCATCGAGAATTATGTACATTTTCACACGGGTCCTCGGATCTTTGCTGTGATGCACAAACACAGGTAAGATTTTGGCACACGACTTCCCATAGGATATATTCCCGCAGACCTCAGTGCATGAGGACTCTACCACAAGTGGATCCGATGGAGTTCTATAGGTGTTTCTCCCTGAATGAGTTCTCTCCCCGCCATGAACTTTAGAGGGGTTGTCTCCATGCATAACCGTCACATGCTTGTCACTACCACAAATGGTACACTTAATCTTTTCCTTACAGTGTCTACTTTTATGCATGAAGTCACAGCACTTAAAGCACAACCCCTTTTCTCTGAGAAAGGCCTTCCGGGCTTCTAATGGTTTGGTTTGGAATGCGCGGCACTCACTCAGTCGATGGCTTGTTCCATGAATAGCACAGACAGTGTTGTCCCTCGAATCCGAGGAAATTTCTGTCCTTGCAGTGGTAATTCGAGTCTTTACAGCTAAGGGGGACGAACGAATGAACTTCTGCGGCGTACTCATAGTTTCGGTGAAGGAGAAACTTGGGTCATTCCTAACACGACTCATTTCCCTTACAAAGTCAACAAAGAACTTAAACGGTGGAAAGCAATGCTTGGTCTCTTTGTAGTTGTATGCTCTTGTGACCCACTTTTCCCTCATGTTGTGAGGTAGCTTTTCTATGATTGGATTAATTCCAACGGAAG
Organism: Magallana ariakensis; assembly: GCA_020458035.1. Lineage (NCBI taxonomy): Eukaryota > Metazoa > Mollusca > Bivalvia > Ostreida > Ostreidae > Magallana > Magallana ariakensis. The sequence goes on along the minus strand of CM035818.1, from coordinate 45,585,957 downwards.
AGTCGAAATATGCTAGAAGTGGCTTGTATGCTGTCTGTTCCTTTAAACTTAGAATTTCTGTAAGAAGATCGGCGAGTTCAAAAAGTCTCTGTGTATCCTTGTTGCCAAGTCTGGGAAATTTGGCAAGCTTGTCCTTTAGTATGCTTTCAATCATTTCAGGTGCACCATATCTTTGGTCCAATCTCTCCCATAGGAGACGCAGAGCCTTTGACGGGTTGTCTGTGTTGGCGGCCCGGATACTCAAGGCATATGAGCTGGATTCTGGCCCTAACCATTTCACCAAAAGGTCAAGTTGCTCAAAATCAGTAACGTGTAAATCGGTGAGAACATTTTTGAAACTCGATTTCCATACGAAATAGGTTTCCGGTTTGTCACAAAATTGATAGAGTCTAGAAATCAACAGTTCTCTCCTTAAGAGGAATTTGGAAATATCAGGAAACATTGGAATGTTTGGGCGTGTGACAGGCGGCATCTCGGCGTATGTTGTAGCCGGTGTTTGCGAACGTGGATCTGGTTCAGGAAGGTCATGATACGCATTTACTGGGTTGTTGGTCAGAATCACACGGCGCGAGTCGTTCATCTCATGGGTGGCATGAGGTACTTGCCGTGGTTCGGTTTGCGGTGGGTGTGCAGCGTTTTGTGGGACGACGGATGCATCTGGGCACATGGTTTCACTTTGTCCTTCCAAACGCACAGTGTTCACATATTCACTTGTCCTCACATGAGGGTCTTCCTCCGGTACACGAATATCATCATCAATGTTATCAAATTCACTCAAGTCACTATCAACAGATTCCTGTTCATACACTCTTGCTTCTGCATCCAGTGCAGCTGCTGTTTTCTTGGCTGTCAGTAGATCCATATCTGCATTGTAATCAGATCTCCTTCTCACTGCTGAGGCCCTAATAGTTGCTTGGTCGATTTCGTCCTGTTCCTCAAGCTGAGATAACTTTTTCCTGAGAGCTGCCTCCTCTTCAGCTAGCCTAATGAGAGCACGGGCGGCTTCCGCTTTGGCACGCTTCATGATGCTCGAAGAGGATGAATGTTTCGTACTGCTTTGTGATCCGTGTTTCGATGTGGATTTCTTCGTGGAGCGTGTATCCTTCTCACGTGGTGAGACCGGCTCCTTCTTGACCTTGATGGGGTCCACTACTTCCGATGGCTCCATGTCGGTCTTTTTACTATTCTGCCTCAGGTATGCAGATAGTTAACCATTTATTTTATTCGAGAACTTGGTAAAAAGCTACAATCAAAACAAAATGCTAATAAGTACATAATCAACACAAATATGACACAAAATTATACATTTCCACAATTTCCTTAAGACAGTATCAGGTTCTGAACAGTTCATGCATTCAGCACACATCATGTAGAAAAACTCGCATATATTGCAAGCATACATATGTTTGACCTATTTATGACAATACTGATGGACCGTAGATTAAAGTATTAAACTAAATATACAATATCATGAATTATAACTATTAGATGCACGTTAACAAAACTAATTTCTGTTATATTTCGACAACAATCTATTGACAGGATACATGTTTATGGTAAAACAATTCATCACAACTCGATACAGTATGCAGCGATTGGTAAATAAACAACACATCCATATCGCATTATGAGTTTCGTAAAAACTAGATGTAGATAGCAAATATTGTAAATACTTACACCGTGGCGAACCAAAGTAGTGTGTGTTTGACATAGCGAACAATGGGGCCTGACCAGCGTGACTGTTGTAGCGGGAAAAAGTGATGCAAATATCGTGCACACCTCTAAATACAGAAGAGTTCTAACCTTTCTAATAATTCGTACATAAACTGATTCGCACAAAAATGATTTTTATGAACAAGCAACAACACATGTATAAAAAAACCTGTCCCCTGCCACCTTTGTCGTAATTGGGGAAAACGAAAAAGTTCGTACACAATTACATGTAGGTGATTTATTATGGTCTAACAGTTATTATGAAAAAAAAAGTCATTCAGCATGCAACCGAATGGAAGTTTGTATATGCTGACAAGGTCGTTGTATCGACCATAGAACGTACGAAAAGATGACTTCAAACGAGACTGTTGATAGTCCTGTTTTATCAACTTGTTTGTCAGTAGCTTGCCTCGCCTTAAAAACTGTTCATACGAAGACCATGCCCTTGTGTATCGAATTAACTGAGAGACAAAAACACCATATGCAGGTGATGAAGGTTAATAATTTAAACTGTTTCGGGATTCGAACCCCCATCAAAAAAGTACTTCAAACTCTATTCTAATGACGTAACCACTGGACTACTCTATACATAAAATAAAAGCAGTGATATTTAACACAGCGTTCTTAGATTTCAAAGGTATCAATGATTTTTTTCCCCAAAAGTTAGATTTTTAAAAAATATGCCTCTTTGAAACAAAAATTGGAAATGGCACTTTTCAAGGAATTGTCGGACTTTAAACATTATGTTTAAATTAATTTTGCTTCAAGGAGGCGGTTTTTCACAACAATGATGATTCCATTTTTATAAAGCGTGAAATCTGCCTCATTTGTCCGTGTAACCATTTTCCATTTTTTTTCATGGTCTTAAAAAAGTTAGTACACACTTTTCAGATAAAATTCTACACTGCTTTATGTACAACGTTGCATGCCATAAAAATTTACATCGAATTCTGTAACTTTGTTTCTTTCATTTTATCTGCAACTCCTTTAGGAAAAAATGCATGTAGCATAGGAACTGCAATACCCTCTCTTTTAGCTCTGCCTAGGAACGTGAATATTAAATGTTCCAAAGTCAGCATATTAACTATCTACATGTATCTTAACAATTAAGGTTCAAACTTTTCCATCTTTTATTTATTTCAATATAGAGTAAATACAAATCTCCTAATTTTCGATTCTTTAAATAAACAAATCATACTTGCAATAATGAGGACTAAAACTTTCAAATTTTTATAGTTTTAAAGTAGTAAATTATGAAGAACATATAAGAACTAACCACTAATGAATATAAACAACTACACAGTTAAAAAATACATCTATGAGCATATAAAGATAATTTTAATAATCGGAGGAAAATAACCCCCTGTTTTCTTAGCCTTTCGATAACGTTCATGTAACATTATTACATTAGTTTGAATGCTAAATGGTTCTTCAAACAAATTGTGTTTTGCAAAAGTGCAGATCTAGATTTCCAGATTAAAATTATTTCATAATCAAGACTCAATTACTGTGAAGTGCAATCAACAAGGTGTAAACTAGAGTACATGTACATTACTCCAGTATTTCTACTGAATATTTTAACCCCCCCCCCCTTAAAAAAAACCACAAGGAATGAAACAAAGTACACGTAACGGTCTACGTCCATGTATTTGTTAATACTCAAAAGTTTTATTGCAAAAATAATAACATTTTTAGCTTCGTTCCGAATAAAGGGAGAAATGATTAAAACAAAATTTGGGGTCCATTCACATTCGGGAATCGAAGACCAAACACAATGGGTTAAAATTTTGTCTAGATTATACAAATATTGTTATATGATTTTAACACTGAACTGTCATTTTAATGGCATTTACATTAGACGGCTTGTAGACAAAATGATATGAAATTCATTAGAATCATAAAAGATTTAAACGGGGTATGTGCAAAAGTATTTACATGAGCTGAAACATGCCGATTCTCTCATTATCAGGTAAACCATTAAAATCACCGTTATACATGTATTTATAGCTATATTTGTTATATAAAACAATTTTTAAAATGCATTGCTGTTTGCTTAATTAAACCCTAGAGAAACTCCTTTTGAAATGATGCATACTTTTAAATGTATTTGGGCACTAAATGTGATATGCGATTTAAATATACAATGTATTTATAGAGAAATAGACAAGCTTAATACTTTTCACAATAGATATACAGATAATGTAAATATAAATAAATATATGCTTTTCAACATTTTTTAAATTCAGATATATAAATGCATCAAATTGTGCATGATTTCTCTCTTACCGTAATATTAATTTTCACTTTATTGAACTCGGTTCTCCTGAGCGGTTCAGAATTTCGAGAGCACCGCCTATCGCCATCCAAATGGCTGAAATCTTTTCGAATAAAATAATTCGTATTTTGAAGAGTGATGAATTCTTCCACTGTCTCCGATGATATCATGTTATAACAGTATGCTTGGACTGGAATCTGTCTACCAAATTTGTCTGGATACAACCAAAATTCCCCGTCTGTAGCGGAAGGCCAACATTTCTTTACCTCAGAACAAGTGGCTGGATCTAATCATAAAGGAGAATCGTTGTCTTTAATGGCGTTGAACGATTAAAAATTACTCTTAACATCAATTTTATTGTACAAAAGAATATTCTTTTAGCTGTTCATAAACTTTATTATGTGAGATAAAAACCGACATGTTATAGCTGAATTATGAGAGTGTGTTATATTGACAAATGTACTAGAACGCAAACCCTTTTATCAACTAAACAAACACGTTTAAAAACATTGGATTATCTTTTTTCCTTGAAGAATAACTCTTGGATTATATTTTTTTCCTCGATGAATAACTCATCTGGAATTTTTTTCTTCAATTGTATTCTATTGTCGTGTTGTAAATTTTAAATTTACTGGGTGAATGTGTACATTTTGTATTTACACCCACCCAGTAAATTCAAAATGTACAACATGTCACTATATTGACGATGAACATTCCGTTCTCATCACATATATATTGGAATGCAATGGCATGAATTCCAAGTCTAAAACCCATAGAAACGTAAAAAGTTAAATAATTAATTTTTTAACAAATATTAAGTATTTACGATTTTCAAAATGGATGGTGTTTGTATATAACAGCTAGACAGACCTACGTTGCATAATGTATCAGTAATCGAAATATTTCTTTAAAACTGTATCCAAGCAATTTTTTAAAACAAATAACAATAGAGTCTAGTCTACGCCAGTACTAGTTCTATCATTAGTTTGAATAGTCTCCCCTTGATTCCAAACGCTACCGCTGACAAAATGGCGCTTTGGTAACCAATGACAGCGAACCGGTCTTATTGAACTCTGACTTAGGTCCTGTTCACTTCCGTTTTGCTAGAGAAACTGCATAGGAGTGTTTACCCAAAAATGCATCGTATGCATGGTTAATGACCACCTGATCTTATTTGTCGTTTGTATCAGAGAGAGAGAGAGAGAGAGAGAGAGAGAGAGAGAGAGAGAGAGAGAGCATACAACATTGTGACATTGTTTTTAAATCCCTAGGCTAAAAGATGCATTAAAGACTATAACAGAATTTTATAAACATGCAGGATCTAAACTTAACATTGACAAAACAGATTCAATATCGCCAGGTCGTTTAAAAAGTTGTAAAAATGATATTTTTTAAATAATAATAAATACGTCATCTATTAAATGTTTAGGTTTATATATTGGACATAATAAAGATGAGTGCTATAAGAAAAATTGGATAGACATATGTAAAAACATGAAAAAGCTATACGAATCTTGGAAAAGGAAAAATCTGACAATTTTTGGTAAAACTGAAATTGTCAACACACTAGGTTTAAGTAAATGTATATACGTAGCATCAATCTTAACACTACCAAATGAAGATGTAATTAAAAAACTGTATGGCCATATTTTAAACTTCATATGAAATTATAAAGATAGAATTTAACGAAAAAAAATAATTGGAAAAATAGAAGAAGGAGGGACATTAAAGGCAGCTTGGATTCCAAGATTGTTGAGAAATAAAGGAAATATTTTGGGAGAACGCCTGGATCATCTATTACAAAGTTATAACATAGATTTTGAATATATGTTGAAAATGAACTGTGTTAAGTTGGCTAACTTTGAAATGTTGAAAAACCTACCTTTGTATTATAAAGAAATTTTTATGTATTTTAATCAATGTAAAAAAATTACAGATATATCAAGTATGAATATAAACGATGTTTTACAAGAGCCTATATGGAATAATTGGCATTTTTTATTTGATGGAAAACCTGTGTTCTTTAAGAATTGGATTAAAAGTAACATTCTGTATGTTCAAGACCTATTTACGGATAATTGGTTTGAATCATTAAAAGGAATTAGCGATGAAGTGTACAATAAGGCAAATCTACTTTGTGAATATAAGATAATTAGTTCTCCCTTTAAAAATATTAGAAATATTGTTGACGGAGTTCAAGCAAAATTTATTAATATAAAAAAACAAGAAATGTAATTTTTTCTATGATATATTATTATATAGAAAATTTGAACCTTCAAAATATCATCGTATGTACAAAGAAATGTATAATATATTCCCTGAAAATTGGAGATCTATATATCTTTAAAAAATCAAATTTTCTTTAGATAGAAATATTGCTGAATTCAATTACAATTTGTTACATAACATGTTGAGCTGTAAGAAAATCATGTTTAAGTGGAAAAAAGATGCATGTAACAAGTGCACTTTGTGTTCTGAAATTGAAGATATTCAACATCTTGTATTCACGTGTGAGAATGTACGAAGCATTTGAAACATTATTATCTTTTGTTATTAATGTGAAAATTCAATGGAAAGATGTTATTTTTGGGTTCTACTTTGACAAAAAGTAACAAAAAGACACGCCTATTTAACAACCTTTAACAAGTCTCGATGTGCAGCTAAAACAATTTAAGCACACAGTGTCATTTGTTACAATTGAAAAGCTTGGTGACTTTTTCGCTTTTGATTTTTCAAACTCGTTCATATAAACAGTTCATTACAACTTTTGCCACGAACAGAATTTCCCTCAAGAAGTCGAAGAACAGTAATTACAATCGTTATATGTCTAAATAAAACAATCTAAATAAAATATGAAAATATGGAATACAAAATGTGTTTTTCCTATTATACAAGAACAATATTTTAATTTCGAGACATTATCTCTAATTAATAGTGTTCTCAACACGCAATGTAATAACACAAAATGTGATCTTACAACAGTTTGCGTTCTTATTACATTTAGTATTGTATTGTATTGTTTATTTGCTAAAATTTTAAGCAGTTGAAACATATGTATATAATTATAGATATATTACGCTACACTCTATCTAATCAGAAGCAAACAGTTCGCTATTGACGTTATACAATATTCTAAAAAATTATTATTCATACATGTACATTCATAGGAGGAGAGACCCTATAAATCAATAAATCAAATGATTATGTAAATAATAATAATTATAATAATACTACATCAGTTGGATGTACTAGTTATCCGACATTCCCGTTTTTTACCTGCCTCACGCAGATACATGTACATTGCGAGATGGCACAATTGTTTGCGATTATGAATGGCAAGGAGTTGAACTAACTTAAACATTGAAGGACGAGACCAGTAATTTTTTTTTAATACAATACCCGTAGACTTTTATAAAATGGACAGATAAGTATAAAATGGAATTCATCCTCGACTTCACCTAAATTACAATATTTACAGATACGCTTCGATCTGACAGTTCCATTATAACGGCCTTGCTCTACCAAAAGCATATGCGATGACAGTCTATATTTTGTTAAAAGGACAACAAGGTTTTCCGGAATATTTTTACGCAAATAAAATTGTAACGAAAAAGTGTCAGGAGATACTTGTACAATAAACATTTAGAGGATGACTCGAAAAATGCGTCTCTTTCCTGTAGAAAAAAAAGCAAACAACCTCTGCTTTACAATTTTTATGAAAACATTAGTGTTAGCCACATTTTGTGAAAGCCAGACTTCATGCATAACCAGAGATACTAATAATTCTCTGACATTAAAACACCATTGTTAAAACACCTTTAGTATTGTTAAAGTGGTGCATTAAAGAATGGGTTGTTCAGCAGCATTAAGTCTGTAAGATTACCGTATAAAAAAAAATAAAAAATAAAATAAAAGACATACAATATTTATTTCTATACGAACAAAAACTTGGAAAAAGGAAAGCTATATCAATTAACATTTTTTGTAGTTGAAGAAAAATGATGAACGACAAAGAGTGACTTACATATTTTTCTATCGCTACTCTCAAACTGGACTTCGTAGAACTGGGAATCTGTTTCAATCATCGTAATAATTCCAGCTGTTGAACTTTTTTGGAGACGACATCTAGCAGTATTTTTTGTGAAGATGACAGCCACACAAAATGCTTTTGTTAGGCACACGTTCGAGCAGCTTGTCACAAAATCACTCTGAACTTCTTCCATTGTTGCAGTAGTGGTGGAGTCTGCGGAGGACTTTCTCATATTTAACCATCGTTGTTGAAAATCTTTTTAAATGTTTAAAAGTATATAAATATGGAACAACAGCACAATATTTTGAATAAACATATTATTTTGATTGCAAAACACTAGAGCCAATATAAAACAATTTGAGATAAGATAATAGTCTTTAAATCAACTTGTATGAAGGTTTAATTAAGTACCTGGATGTGAAGAAAAAATAACTGGTACTGAAAATAAATTCCATGTAGCTAGAATATACATCAAGTTTTTTGTAGTCACCATTTTGTTCAATTGACGTCCCCTCAATTAAACTCGGCTATAAATATGACTTTTACTTTTATTGATTTCTTACAGTACATTCATATCTGATGAAAATCTATAGAGTAAAATCTTTATTTGTCACGTGTTTAACTAGCAAGCTCTTGGTTTTAACTTATTTAGATACGGAGAGAACTCTAGACTCAAGTTTTGCTTCAATTTAGATCTTATATATTTTATATAGCCTTTTTTCATTATAATCCTTTAAACTTTGCGCTAATCGGAGGATGTTTTGACAGTATAAGTTCAAAGTCGAAATTGAATGGGTTGAGATAAACGCTATTAAAGTTGCAGCTTTTGTCACAAAGAAGCAGCTGCATTTTTTAAAAATCAAATAGCATTTTGGAAAGAAAATTTTACAGAAATAAATTAATTTGACAAAATTTTACATTTTTAACGTCTTCTTGAAAACTACAAGGCCAATTATTGTTTTTGATTTGAAGCATCTCTATAATAAGTCCTCAACCGTAATTGTGAAATTCATAGCCCCTGGGTTAGGGTTTCATGCCTTAGGGCGGGGCCAATACGGCCATATTATGAAAATGTATTAAATCTTTAAAAAAAATCCCCTCTGCTTTCATATAAGTTTGAGAAAAACTAAATGAATGGTTATGAAGTCCATGGGGCCCTCTACCAAAATTCATGGCCCCTTGGTCAGGGGTGCAGGCCCTATATTGGGTGAGGCACATATGGCCATAGTCATGTAGTGTAAATATATAAAATTTTAAAAAGTCTTCTTCTCCACTCCCTTATATATTAGGAAAAAACTTAATGCATGGTTATGAAGTCCATGAAGCCCTCTTCCCAAATTCTAAAATTCATGACCAGGACTTCATGCCCTTTGGAAATTATTAAGATGTTTAACATTTTCCTTTTTACTTGTTGATTGAGATAAACTAAATGCATTGTTATTATTCCATAATATCCTCATTTTATATAGTAAAGTTCACTGCGCATGGGGCAGGGGTTTAGGCTTTATACTGGGGGGGAGTGACAAATGTGGCTATATAATGAACATGTACATGTATTTTTTATGTTACTTGAGACACTCGGGTAACCTATCGCCTTTGGTCGTAAATTGTCTGTAAACACTTTTACATTTTTAACTTGAAAACTAAAATGTTAATTTTCACTTGGCCATATTAAATTAAACATGTGTTCTATTTTAGGAAATCTACTTTAATTTCCTATGCATATGAAATGGAATTGTGAATATCATAAAAGGTTGACCATTTAAGGCGGCCTGCAGGTCTCTTTTTACCAAAAATATGTAAGTTTTGGCCCCTTGAGCTAGGGTATATATAATCCGAGGTTTGTCTGACTCTTGCCTCTCCCCATCCCCCCTTACCATTATAAATTGAACCAATAAAAGCGGGGCTACTCGGAGAAGTCTCGGATTAGGGTTAAGACCTAAAATAGAAGCTTAAAACGAGACTCTCTGACAGGTCCATCTAAGGACTAACCACAGCCCTTAGATGGACCTGTCAGAGGGTCTCAGCTTTATTTTGGAATCTAAACCCTGATCTGAGACTGAGAGACTCATCTGACCGTTACCCCTGCCTTTTATTATTCGATGTTTATAACATTTAACTATAAAAGGTAGGGGGAAGAGTCAGAGGAATCTCGGATTATCTTACCGTAATTCCAGGTGCAAAAAATTAACTTTTGGTAAGGTCAATGTTTTTTTTTTAATATTAAATTTTATTTACAATGCACACAAAATGCATATACAGTTTATTTCTACCAGCATACAACGCACAGGAAATTAAAGTAGTTCTCCTATAATAAAACACATTTAATTTAATACCGCCAAGTGACAATTTACCGATTTGTTTCCAAGATGAGGTTAAAAATTTAAAATTGTTAATTGTTAAAGTTAATAAAAAGCCTCAACCAAGGCCTATAGGCAGTAAATTTAACATTTAAAGAACAGTACGATTTGTACATAATAACAATGCATTTAGTTTATCTCTCACGATTTGAAAGAACATAACAAATATATAATTCAATACATCATTCCTATTTGGTAATATTGGCCCTACCCCCCCCCCCCCCCCCCCCAAGGGTCCTGCAAACCTGACAAATTTCACAATTTAGGTAGTATACATTAAACTGTTTACAATATGACCATATTGGTTCCGTCCTAGCAGCAAATTATGGGGACCGATTTTGGACGTTAAAAGGATTCATTCTTTCACAATTTATATTCTTTTTATAATAGAGATGCTTCAAACCAAAAATCATGACAATTGACATTAATTTCTTCAAGAAGTTAAAAATGTAAAATTGTTTAAGGACGACGGATTGCAATTGCAGTAGGTCATCTGTGTGACTCAGAAGACCTAAAAAAGGGAGGAATATCCATTAAAAGTAACAAGGAAGGGCCTTATCGAACAGGAACTTAAAAAAAAATGAATCTCTCGTGGGAAGAAACCGGAGATATAAACTTTAAGATAGAGTATCGTGGAAATCCCAAGCCAATGCAAAAGACGCTTTTGTGTGCTACAAGAACTAGATAGGCAAGTAAAACAATAGTTTTATTTGCTTACCCGACTTGAAATTCAAATAAGCTTTTTTTGCATTTCTGACATTCGTCTGCCTTTCCGTCCGTCTGTTTGTAAACGTTTTACATTTCTACATATCAGCGCAAGACATGGCAAATTTTAACTAACGTTAGCATGTTATGTCTTTGTTAGATGGAAGGCTTTTAATTTTATTTCAAATAAAGTACCAGCCTCCTTAAGTTTCTTAGGCGAGTAACTCAAAAGTACGTGTAATAGAATAAAAACCGGGTTTATATATAAACATCTCCGTTTAAAAAAAAACAATAAGACAGTAATACAATGTAAGTTTCCTTACAATCTGGTAAGTATAACACAAGTTTATTTAATTATTGACCATCGGAGTCCTCAAGGGGATATAATTAGGGTTGAAATTACTTTATAGATGATTATAAATTAAAGCCTCTCTAATTTTTATTTCTAAAAAGAAAGATGTTATTTATTCTAAAAAAAAGATGGTGTAAATAAGGTTTAAAATATTTGTCTTTATCTTGACCCCTGAAGAGTATTAGTTTTGGAGGGGTCCACTATTAATAATGGATTAGGGGGTGAAGGTGGTCCAAGTTCTTCAGAAGAAGTTAGAGGTTTTTGCATGTGAAATTATCATCGAATGAAACTTGATAATATAAGTTTTAAGATCAGTCATTCCGTAAACTTATAAAATCAAAGTTGTTATACATAGGAGAGTGATGTAGAAATTGAGAATCTTTTTAAATAATATTTTCTCCAAACCAATTCCAGGATAAGTGTACCAAATGTTCGTTCCTTTAAGGCATAAGTGATTTTTCCTGTACAGTTGAATTGTTGATTGACATTTTTACCGATGTTTTATATTCAAAATCCACATAGCTAATAAAGATTTTAATAAATTCATTGAAAGGGCAAAAATTGTAGGTCGTTGCCAAAATACCGATCTACTTTCATTATTTTATACTTTTCTCTTTGTTCTGGTTTAAAACATGTTAAACAAAAAATTCTTGGTGATTGGTATGTATTTGACATTCTCATGAGTGCGGTATCAGTTCACGACTTTAAATGTAAACAAAAAGTTTATTTACGTGTTACCAATTTATAGCACTTCAAATAGATATCATTCCTAAAACAATACGTGTTCGATCTGATTGTGGTCAACTACATCCATTGACCTCAAGGCATTTTGATTGTCTTTACTGTGTATTGAGATTTCACAGCACACTGTCAATAGCTTGTTGACTGTCTTTTATGGTTTTAGATGGCGCATTTCCGGACTTCGGACGAGCCGATATTTCAGTAAGAACAAACACACTGACCATGAACCGTTGTTTTGATGTCGGTAACGTTTTGTCTTATTCAATCATGTAAATACTGGTGCATGCACACTTAAAAAAGACAAAGTATTTTAGTGTACATGAACTTTTTCAGTACAGATATGCTGCCACTTCATTAAATCTCACCTTACTTAATTTATTTGACATTCTTAGCTTCAATGCCAATTTGTTTTTTTTTCCTTGAACATCTAGTAATGAACCATGTAGCAACCTCTAATGATACAGTATCCACTAATGATATAAAGTGTCATTAGTGGTCAGACATCTGACCATTAATGATATAATTTTATCATTAACGAACTACCTAGCCGTCCACTAATGATACAATTCCAAAATTATATCATTAAAGGTTAAAATTCACGTCCATTAATGATATAATAAACGAATGCATTATATGTACATCGTTGACCTTTAATGATGAAAAAAAATGACAATAACAAACCGTCAACCATCTCAAAAATCCATAAAACGAAATACAAATTCAAAGCAGAGCAACACGGACCTCCGAGATAGAGGTAGGATCAGGTGCCATGGAGGAGTGAGCATCCTCTGCTGACCGGTCACACCCGCCGTGTGCTCTTTGTCGTAATCGGAAAAATAAAAACCGCAAAAGTCCGTAGACAATTAGGTAATTAATTATGGTCTAACAATTAGTATGAAGAACGTCAGTCAGCATGCGACTCAGTGGAAGATTGTATTTGCTGACAAGGTCGTTGTATCGACCATAGAACTTACGAAAAGATGACTTTAAACGAGAATGTTGATAGTCCTGTTTTATCAACTTGTTTGTCAGTAGCTTGCCTCGTCTTAGAAACTGTTCATACGAAGAGCATGCCCTTGCGTATCGAATTAACTGAGAGACAAAAACACCATATGCAGGTGATGAAGGTATATTGCTACATAAGTAAGGAAAGTTGACTATAGAAAAATTGAAGTCATCGCGTTTATCATAAAGTTTTGATGTTAGGTTACCATCAATGTCCATTTCCAGTAAAATATCCAAATATGAAACAGATGACGCTGACTCTGTGGTATCTTTTATTTCAAGTTCACTGGGATATATCAAGTCGACGTAAGTATGGAAATAACAATTGTTAATTGATAATACGTCGTCGATATACCTAAATGTTGAGTTGAAGGCCACAGCGAGTGATTTATTTTTTTCACATACAAGTTTTTGAATAAATTCTGCTTCATAAGAATACAAAAATAGGTCTGCTAACAATGGGGCACAATTGGTACCAATGGGAATTCCAACAGATTGTTGGAAGACTTGATTTCCAAAAACTCCACAATGTTGTCTATTAGAAATTCAAGCATCTTTTTAATGTCAACTTCAGAGTACTTGTGTGTGCAATCAGAATGGTTTTTAACAAAATTGTTTTTTAGATTTCCAATGACAAGGTAAGCATTTTTACGACTTCCATTTTTATTGAAGAAACAACTGTCGGTGATATAAAAAAGTCTAGATTTTAATTTGTCGTGGGGAATGGTTGTATAAAGCGTTGAAAAATCGTACGTTTTGATGCTATTGATTTTGGTAAGATTTTGTGACCTCAAAGTTTCTAATAATTCTTTAGAGTTTTTTAGTATCCACATCTGATTCACACCACTTCTGGAGTATATTGTTGTACAGTACTCTTGAAGCTTCTCCTTAACTTCTGTAAGAATTTTAGTATGGAGTAAAGAGAGAGGTTTGGTAGAACATTTACTGGAACCTGCTATACATCTCTGTTTGTAAGGACTTTTGTGAAGCTTTGGAATCCAGTACAAATACATGTAAGGTAAATCAAATTCATTTTGTTTATTGGGGATATTAAAGGTATTCATAACCGATTTATGATTATGAATTATTTCCTGCTTGGAAAGGTTGCTATGGGTGTAAGTAGGATTACCATGTGTAGAATCGAAACCTAGTTCTTTGAAAATGCAATAAATATAATGTGCCTTACAAACAAAGACAATGTTGTTACTTGCCTTATCAGCAGGGACCAGTACATACTGATCATGCAATCTACCTAGTTCTTTTCTCACTTCTGCATTATTAAAAACAGAATGATATATGGTTTTCATTTGACCTCTCAGTCGTTTAATACGAGATTTTAATATACATCTGATGCTTTTAACCCACTCTGACAAAGTGTCAAGGTCTTCTTTTTCAGATTTTGCCCATCGCTTGGCGTAATCTTCAACAGCATTCATGATATGTATAAAATTACGACGCCATGTGAAGGATCTAGGTTCCCTAAATTTTGGTCCTTTCATAATAAGTGATTTTAGGTCATCGTTATTAACTAAATTAACATCACCAGTAATGACGTGTCCGGCAGGACTATAGTTGTAGGGTGAAGAAGAACATGAACACGTTGGAGGATTATCTATCAGATGTTCGATATCAAGGTCTTGTAGAGTTTGTTTGTAATTGAAGAGTTTGGAAGCAACAGTTGACGTATAATTGTAGGAAATACAAGGAGTTGACTTTATCTTGAAATATGGCGGAATGCAGGACTGAACTTTTTTGTGATTAAGAATATTGCTTATATTAACGGCATCGATTCCCTTGTTGGCATACTGCAGTTTGAAAAAATGACGTGGTGCATGAGCAGTATTTTCTGTTTGTGTAGGTTTAAAAAGCCGATGATAAGCAATATCCATTAACGGCATCGATTCCCTTGTTGGCATACTGCAGTTTGAAAAAAATGACGTGGTGCATGAGCAGTATTTTCTGTTTGTGTAGGTTTAAAAAGACGATGATAAGCAATATCCATAATCATGGATCCGAGTCTGTATTCCGGTGTAGAAAAATCAAAAAGCGGCTTTTCCTTGACTTTTTCAAGAAGATTGTTTAACTTTTTCAAAGAGACAGAGTACAGTTTGGTGCGAATGTAATGGAGACCCAATTGTTTATTAACATAAGGTAATAATGAATCAAAGGAAACATCGTGTATAATTGGTTTGTTATAAGACCGATGTCCCTGACTTCGTCGACGTCTCTTTGTGTTGTTAAAAAGTCCCATTATTTTTACTGCATTAGAGAATGAACTTTAACCATAAATGATACAATTTTGTATAGTACAGTACATATTTAAATTTTACATTTTGCATGTACCTCTGTCTATTTCTATGTTGGCTAAATTTAGTGTCAGACAAATTATTCAGATTAACTTTTTTCAGTTGTATTTATTCGATAAGATTTAATCTTTAGATGTAGGTTAAAAAACATGTCTTCTTATAGGTTTCAATACTCAGCTGCTAGTACCAGGTTAATTAAAAATGTTAATTTTGCATTGTAGAATATAAACATATGATAAATGCTGTAAACTTTTTACATTTTTGACTTCTTCTCTAGAACCACAAGTTTTACTTAGTTTAGTATATATCATTCTTATGGAACGGGGATATTAAATTGTAAAAATGAAGGGCAAAACCCTTTTTAAAAGGGAAGGAATTACAAAACAGTGAAAATAGAGTATGTTTTAAAAAAAATTTCTTCTCACAAACTACTACACCAGAAATTCCAACATTTATACCAAAGTTGATATAAATAGTGAATATTCTAATTTGTTAAAATTGTGACCCCCGGACCAATACTGGGGCCAAGGAGGCGTTCAAAGTTTAACCAAAAAATATAAGAGAAAATAATTCAAAATCTTCTTCTCAAGAACTACAAAGTTACAAATTGTGAGATTACTTTGCAAGCATCCTGAGATAAAGCAGTTTATAAATTGTAATAAAAGATACCACTGAGTCTGCGTCATCTGTTTCATATTCGGATATTTTTACTGGAAATGGACATTGATGGTAACCTTACAACAAAACGTTATGATAAACGTGATGACTTCAATTTTTCTATAGTCAACTTTTCTTACATATGTAGCAATATTAATATACCTTCAAAGAGCACACGGCGGATGTGACCGGTCAGCAGAGGATGCTCGCTCCTCCATTGAACCTGATCCTACAGTACCTCTATTTTTAAAGAGGTTCGTGTTCGCTCTGCTCCTGTTTTGTAATTTTCCTTTGGACTTTCCAGTCATTCCAGGCATTCATTCCAGGTCTTAATCTGGAATTTTCAAAATGTAAACAAAAACATGATCAGAGCTTTATTTACATAACAAAGAACTGTAAGCTCTGTTTATAACTCGACGACTGACACTCAAATTTTGGTGATTATTAAAACTGCCTTACTTAAGCATTGTAAACATATAAAACGGAAAAATAAATTTTGACCAAATCGTGACCATCCCCCTTTAACTTTTATTAGAAACTATATGTGATCGCGGTTTGCTGCCTCGTCATTGAATCTATCTATATGCAATCAACCAATTTCAAAGATAATTTGATAAACAAAATTACATCATGCGTTTCCAATTAGTTAAAACCTTTATACAAATACGGATTGTTAATTAAACTTGGTGTATTTTAATAGTACCAATTATATCAAGTAAAATAATCCTACTTCGAATTCTTTTAAGACTTAATTTTAAAGGTTTTTGATTTTATTTTATAAATAATAGTAAAGCTCTCATATTAGCAGTCATATGATCAAATATTGTTATCCAGGTAAGTACTTTTCGCCTACTTTGGACCATTTGACCTTCTCGCACGCGGGAACAGTTTGCGATAAACGCATTACGTCACACGACTAAAACGACCGCCAAAGAATGGACTCATTTCTTGTTGTCTCCATTTTTGTCGCTTTATTTTCAGTAAGTTCTACTTTTTACCAAATTCCTTTTTAATAGAATTCACTCCTACTTACGCTCTGAAATAATACAATTTTTGTTTAACCTACTTTTGATCAGATTTCTACTGTTTATTGTTCTAATATTTTCAGTTCTCTTCAGCGATACCGGTCAATGAACAGACCGTTAGTTTCTATGAAGACGTGTTTAATGTAAGACATCAGCTTTTATAACAAAATGTCTTTGAATTAATTCGAGAATCATCGTACAAAGTCAGCTTTTATTTCAGAGACTACTTAAAATTAATATAACTATACTTTTAACAATAGTTCAAAATCTATTTTACTGGTGTTTTTCTCTCAATGTGTTACCTTTCGTAGAACTACCTGGTATTGGCGGATGGAGCCACGTGTTACTTCTGGCAAACAACTGGACAAGACGCAAGTACTTTAAAACTTCAGTCTGGACAAAGAGCATTAGAGGTAATTCGGGCTGATTGTTAGATTCGGAGTTGATCTAAAAACTTATTCGTAATGTACATAAAGTTACTACAACTTTAAGTCAATTTATTGTATATAATTATACTTAAAACGTCGTGAAAACAAGCTAAACGAAGCACGAATTCATCGGAATGCTGATGTAAGTCGTTTAATTGTAGGCTTTTAAAGCTAGAGAAAGCTAATATGACTGCCTTTTTAAAGTATATGTAAAAGCTTTTTTATATAAGAGTTTGCTTTGAACTAGACTTATTTGAATAATTCTAATTTTCTCATAATATCTATTTGAAGCAACACATGATCGAGAACCTGAGAAAGGGGGTTCAGTTGACCCAATTCACACCCAACAAGATGTCCGTGTCTTTTGTCATCGTCAACCGCTGTGCAGCGGGGACATCCTACATGGCAGCCAGTAGGGAATTGTCAGCTATTAAACAGTATTATAAGAATACGAAATTAACTTAACAGCTATGGGATAGTATTTTAATATTAGTAATTGGTTTTATTGTATGATTCCAGCTTGATAATTTTTCCTACAAACTCATTTTATTTGTTTATATACAAATTTGGCATAATTTTTTTGAAGCAGATCTTACATGAAATTGCAAATTTAACATTTAAGTCGACGATTATTTTTTCTTTTTTGTAGTTCCGCCTTCAACAATACATATGGGATAAAAAAAAATGCGAAAATAAAACAATACTTGTCTTGTCGAGTTATCTTTCTTTGGCCTTTTTTACCTCTAATATTACATGGCAACTTCTGGATTTGCGCATAAAATGCTATTTGATTTTTCTATGAAGAATCGCTCTTGGTTATCTTAAATGATTTTTTATTTGGTATTTTTTTTATGGGAAACTGGACAAATTATTTTGGTGCAGGTAAAGTATTTTTATAGTGAAACTTATTTTACTTCTTATGCATGTAATTATATATGTAACCTTCACCAATCTAGAATACAAGAACATATTAGACTACTCATCATTTTCATTGGTAAACTGATCATCTACATGTATGCAATCTATTCATTTTGATGCAGGTCATATTGTCACCAACACCCATGATTTGCCGATGATTTTGAAGATTTTTTTTTAAAAATCTTGATTTCCATGTGCCGATAAGATTTGTACCGAAATAAGGCTGTAAATATTTCCTTTTCATTCTTTTAAAATACGATCTATAATTTATCAGACTGATTTATTATAAATTTTCTTTCAATAATTAACAACATTTTCTAATTTTTTCAAAGAACTATTTTATGTTGCGGATTCATTAATCTAATAAGTGCACAGGTCCACTCCACTTTCTTAGCGACTGATTATGTAAAGGAGTTAATTAAATAAGTAAAATCCTAAAATGAATAATAGATTACATGAACACCAATATTGTGTTTAATATACATGTATTCGCAATATAATTTCTTTTGATTGTTAAGGTCTGTGCAGAATAACTAAATAAAAAATATATAAATAAATAAAAGTTCAAGTCAACACCAAGTTTTCCTTTTCAACAAGTGAATAATCACTATCATTCTTAATAACTAATTGTCTTTCTTTGCTCTATGAATCTTTGTACCTCAAGAATCTTTAATTTAAAAAACTTATTATTTGTGCATTAAAACTTCGTAAATTCATATATTAAAGTTACTGAAAATAGGCCGTATATTCACCGACACCCCCCCCCCCCCCATCCAAACAAAATTATTTTTAGACCCTGTCTGCCTCCTTCCTTCCCCGCCCCCGGGAAAACTTTATGGATCCGCCCATGATGTTATATTGTATTTTTTTTTCAGAAAATACCAATGACAAGATGCTAGTATTTTGTTTGAAGCAAAGGTTCTTCGTGGACATGGCTTATATCTTAATCTCAGTAATAGTTGATTATAAAATCATGACATTTAATGTTTTAACTAGTTACGTAATATAAATAGATAAAACTTTAATAGATAAAGTTTTACAGTAATGTTGAAGAATTTTGAATATTTCATAGCATCAAACCAGACAATAAATCACGTCACGTGGTTTTAATTTACCGAGTTATCTTTCTTTGTCCATTGCTTTACACATACATGTAATTAGGTTGTTTTTTTTTAAATGAGGATACACTCTTTTAGATTGTAATAATACGTACGCTTGAAATATTTTCAATAGAAAATTCTGGTCAATATAATTAGAATTAATTAAGCATTGAATCATAATTTTTTAAAGATATAGTCTCATAACTGCAGCGGTGTGTGCATACAAATTGAGTAACGCGCGTTAGCGCGTTATGAAATTTTGTATGCACACACCGCTGCAGTTATGACACTATATCTTTCAAAAAATAACGATTTAATGCTTAAATTTACATGCTTTTTTAACTTCTTGCCTTGTCTGCAAATGTGATTTATACCTTAAAAATCCTATTTTATCCTAAGGGAAAGTTCATATAAATGGAGGAGCCACTGTAACAGCCACAAGCGTAAACTTTGATTTTCGCTTGTGACGTTGCATTTTACAGCGTTCAACGTTTGTGACGTTATAATAAAACTCGACATTTTAACCTTTCAGTACCCTGTGCGTGTTGCATAAGAAATGAAATCAATGTCTACCCAAGTTATACGAGTATAACCTGCGTTTGGTGAAATCAATGTCTACCCAAGTTATACGAGTAGGTACATTTTGTAGATAATGAGTTCATTCCTTATAATTTAATTTTCTGTAATTATACGAATTGAGTGCGGTTTACTTTTAAAAATGATATTAATCTGTTCAAAATTCAAACGTAACGTCAAGCGGATTAGTACGTTTTTGACGTTGGTGCATTGTGACGTGTCTTGTGACAAGCAAACCAGGTTATACAAATTTATTAATAACTAAATTTTTCTATCCAATCAAATGCTGCGTTACAACCAGAATTAAATTATAGTGTTTTAACTGTAGTAGCTTTCCACACACTTTACGTGCAAAAAATATATGGAATGTAAATATAATAAAATACTCTGACACAAATTAAATCATTTCTAATGATACATGTGTCCATTACAAAAAAGGTCTGCCCTTTACGAAAATTTTTTAAAAATCATTTTCTGAAAATACGTATGGTAAATTATGAATTATTTTAGCATATTCGAAGAAAGGGAAAGCTTTTGCAACTTTTTATCGAGAAAAATGTGAGAAAATTACGTGTACTCAAAAAATATATTTAAAAATGCATTTTTCCCATAGACTTCAATGTAAACTTCAACATGAAAAAATGACAATAACAAACCGTCAACCATCTCAAAAATCCATAAAACGAAATACAAAATTAAAGCAGAGCAACACGGACCTCCAAGATAGAGGTAGGATCAGGTGCCATGGAGGAGTGAGGATCCTCTGCTGACCGGTCACACCCGCCGTGTGCTCTTTGTCGTAATCGGGAAAATACATATAATAAATTTGTTAATATTCAATTTTTTTTTTCAATTTCAGAGGAGAAATTTTATTATTCAATAAACCCCTTAAAATCACACCAAGATTTTAGTGATCAAACTTGCAATCTATTAGGTATGAAATATGATAGTTATGGATGGACTACCTAAAGTACTATAAATTTGTACACGACACATGTCTGTTTAGATATATTGATGAAGAACATTTTTATAATCATTCTACGGTACTTAACTCATAATGTAAAGGCGAGCAAATACATCTGTTGCCTTTTAGACTTCACCGATCGTGAAGAGCTTTTTACAAACGCCAATATAAAATAACCCAAAAACTAACCAACAACAAACAAACAAATAAAGAAAAAACCCAAAAAACAATTACATGTCAATACAAAGTATCTGTCAATCAAAAAATAAAGAAACGTTATTCAAAGCTTGTTTTAGAAAAACATAATATTATTCTTATTGGTTGGAATTTGTGGTAAATTCATACGTGTTTGCTTTCTTTCTTCTTATAAGATAGAAAATCTTGAAAAAAGGTATAATGTAAGTAATTTATTTATTGCTTAACGCCATTCAGTGTTTATAACAATCCTTATTGTTAAGCTGTTGCAAGATGTTTTTGTTCAAATATAACATCAAAAAGTATCATATAGCTATCAAATCATTTGAAATGTTGAAATTTGACAACTTAAGACAAATTATCTAGACAAAATGTAATGTATAATCTTAAAATGAGTAAAACTTTTAAAATGTTCAATGTTTAAAATTGTAAAAGGGTGTGAGAATGCTCAGAAAACTAATCAAAATTATTTTTGGTGATGTTTTTTTATGATAATTGTTAAAATTTTATTCAAAACTTTAAGTAGTACGTAAATTAAATTAACAGCAAAATCATTCCTTACGCATATAAACAAATAGAAGAAGTATGTTTTTACATCATGGTCATGAATATGCTATTGATCAAAAAGGAGAGATCTGATATCTTCTGATATCTTCTGATGTAAAACAATTCAACTCGGCATACCGTTTTTCAGAACTAAATAAAATTCAGTTTGAAATACATTTTTCTTTATTATACTTTCATGTTATTATAATAAGTACTGAAATCTGATTGGTTAAGTCGCAGTTGATAATCTGTTTAATTACCCTCAGCGCTAGTAAATAATACGTGTACGGTTAGTCGTAGAATTCACGTCATTTCTATATAAAGCAGTAAAATTTTCTCTAAATTTAAGACATTCAGTACAATAAAAAATAGTGCCTGTTTGGGAGAGTAACAGTTGAAATACCAACTGCCAAACAGGCACTATTTATATAATGCAACATGAACTGTGCAGACTCCATTGATACAGTGTTACTCGAACATTTTATGTAAATTTCATACTATGAAAACACCCAATATGGATCCTAAATTTTCAATATCTTGTTGCGTGTATTTGAGCAAAAGGCTTATCAAAAGGAACACAACCGTTTATTCTCAGTTTGACATGTGGAAATCGTACGTCAAGCAGGCATATGACGTAATCATTTGGCAGAAGACCAACTAGGTGTAGTTATTAGAATAAACGATTTCAGATCGTTGTTTTCGATATTAAGTTTAAGGATTGCTAATGAAAAACAAACAATTTTTCAAACCAAATTATGACGTTAAAACAATAAAAAAAACACGAAAAATTGTTGATAAATGGTCAATTCCTCTTCAACCAAACGAAGCGTGCGTGACCCCCAAACAGGGTTAAGAAATTCCAGCACCAAAACAATCGCTCTCTTGCTTGCTTCTTAGAAAACTAATATAAGTCACTACCTAGCCGGGATTTATCCCGGTCTGTGATTCAAGTGCTATAACTGACACATCACATGAAAAGCATCACTTACATGCTTAGCAATCAAAGTAATTAATGAGTTCATTATAATTTCATAAAGACCGTCAAAAATGCGGAGCGAACCACAGAAACAAACAACACAGGTGGTTTAGGGGAGGGTTGATTTACGTGAAACTGTGTCTAACGTCAAATGTCCGTGAGTGATTACCATTCATATCGGTGATCAAATGGGATTTCCACATTTACTCCTTATCTTTAAGGTAGGATTGTCTGATCTTCAGCTCAACCCTTTTTAGAGGACACGTATCAAAGATAATAATGTCAATATGAATCCAATTTCAATCATCTTGGTTTCATATTGTAAATTTTGAGTTAACTGGGTGAGTGTAAAAAACCAAATTTACAATATGTGAATTCTCGTTGATGAAAAACTTCATGGTTGTAGTGACTTTAATAAACATAGAATAAACCGACGTTAAAGAATTATTTCATTTTACAACACATATAAGTTACAAAATAAAACAAACTAAATATGAAATTATGTTGGTATTCCTCATTGATTTTATTTTCAAATGAAAGTGAAATTGTAAAAGAATTACATAATATAAAGAAGTTATGAAAGTAGACTATAAAAATAGCCATTAATTACACAATATTACAAAGGACACGGTGTTAAGTAATTGTCATTCTAAGGATGTGACACCCATTTGTAAATGAAACTTTATCATAATGAGCTTGACCTAAAACATTAGTATAATTAATATTTTTCATTAGTTTCTTTCTTTGCGAGGGCAACCCTGTTCCCTTCACAATGATCTTAAAAGTCACCCATTTAAAGGAAACTATTTTTCAAGACGAACACTTAATTTATGACTCATTTCAAATTATCAACGTGTATGGAGGATGTAATAAAATCAATTGCAATTTAGAGCACCGTTGACTTTACATATATATTTTATACATAAAAACCTTAATAACTACTTGTGAATGTCGTATAAAATATGTCTTGTAGCAAATTTACAATTTAAATGTTTTGATAGAACATTATTGATGTCTGTCATAAAAAACGATGCTTAAAAAATTGGGAATGAACTACATATAAGTTGGTCAAGTTTGAATATCACGAAGACCTTTCTGATTTTATGAAAAATGATCATATCAATTCGCCATACATGCGGGAGGTTTTAGATATCTTTACGCTTGCGAAATTTCACATATAAAATGACTTTTTCAGTTTTATGTTGCCCATTTAACGAGGAGGAGGCTTGATTGTCAACAAATTAACCGTCAGATCAGTCTAAATTGAAAAGTATCATTTGTTTACTATAAACCATTATTCATTAAAGAAAAACGCCATATATTTATCTTTTAAATTTGTGAATTTTTCTGTATTTTTATATAGAGCTCTTCTTCTAACGGGGATGAATAGAGTCTAAAAATGGCCACGACCATTGAGCCCTCTTAACAATAGGATTCATTTATGATAATTTTTAGCAATAAATTATATATTTATATAATTTTATTAATAATTATTGATAAATATTGAAAAAGAAAGATTAAGGATATATATTGCAGCTACAGGCCTGTCAATCTTTGACAGAACAATATACAAAGATATCAGCACTGGACACACTCCAATGTTTTCCAACCAATATTGAATGTTAAGATAGTGGAATTAAAACCTTTGCATATATAATCTATTTTGCTAAAAGTATTTTGGTGTCTAAGCATTATATCAAAAATATTGGGAAATTACAGGTAAAAATTCACATAACTATTTATTATTTTTGGCAAGGCATACAATTATCAAAGGTATCTATTTGTACAATATAGTATTGATATTTTCAAAGAATCTAAATGTTTTGGAGATATGTAATTAAGAACTGCGCCTGTGAATAAGTTGCACATAGACCTACCAGAGTTGCAATGCCATTATTAAAAAATCCACTCAAATTATCTTAAAGTAAGTTACTAAATCTTGTTAAATGATTGGGTTGTAGTGATGTATGGACATACAGATATCTATTGTATTTAAATGTACTAAAGAAAACGGTACATGTACAACTTTGGATATTACTGAAAGGTAAATGACAAAGCTAGATCAGGTTTTTTAAAATAAAAATAAACAGATATTCACTGTAAATTTATGTTGGTTCAAATACCCTGGAAGAAAAGACGATTGCATTGAATGTGTACGCTAGGTTTGAGAAAAGTTACATTATATCTGGGTAATGCACGTTTGATATTGTACAACGAAAGTTGAATGTTGTTAAGCACATCTAAAATGATCAATATAAACAGATACGGATCTGTAACCCATATAATAGACATATCTAATAATTTGTTTATCAATACTGCCATTTCTGTATCTAGAAATTACTCAGAATGAATGATGAATCGATGAATTAGTATTTATTGCATTAGTTCGATCCAGTACATGTTAAAATTAACTGGCAATTTGGACAGGCAGGTGGAACAATGTATAAAAGATTGTACTTTGCTTTGAGTAAATACCTTATTGCAGATGAGTATCACTTTTCCAGCATTAAAAGATAGTATAAAAAAAGTACTTGTCAATCACTATAACGTATGCACAGCTAAGTTCCTTTAAGTTCTTTTCATACAAAAAGAGGCCGTCATTAATGAAAAGTAAAGTAATAAATGTAATCATATGAGATCCCGGAACAACTCTCATATTGATATAAACTGTACACTTTCGCTTTTTTGTTTCCTGTTGGGCATTGATGTATATCTTCTCTATGTTGTTTTATGCAATTTCAAAATTGAAATAAAAAGTATTGATCATAGAATTAATAAAATTCATTCAAAACATTTTCAATGTTGGACTAGTACAATAATTATTATTATTCTACAAAATTTATAAAGCAGCATATATAATTTATATTATATTACTCTACAGCGATGTACATATAAAAGTTTATAGCATAAGAGCTAAGAACAAAAATAATATACCTTAATACATTAAATTAAAAACTACATACATATATAACACACATTTTTTAACATGTAAAAATCAATGCTGTGCTGTCTCTGTACTTAATAAAATAAAGTTTAAAAAAAAATAAGAAAGCTGTCTGAACAAATATAATTATAGTTTAATGTATATCAATCTGTCATTATGATATATGTAGTTTGCCTCACGATTTTATACCCAATTGCTTCTGTTTTGGTTTAGGTTGAGTTTTTTTGTAAAAACTATTCAGTTTGTAAAAAAAAAATCTTTATTTATAGATAGATAAATAGGTTTTAGGAGAACCTATGAGCGCAAATTGTGATAAATAATCAATTTCTCGAAGAAAAATTCCTTTGAATTCTAAAAAGATTGATAGGTTCGTTTTTTGTTGGTTTTTTTTTTGGTGAAATAATACAGGGTCAGCTGTAGCATAAAGTGCTCGTTTCGTGTCACGTTCTTCAATGTTCGACAACAAGGAAATGGCCAAAACCTGCATTGTAGCGTGTCTAAAAATATAAATTGTAGATTTTTCATTTATCGGAAGCGAAAAGAAAATCTATTTTAATAGACAAGCGAAACATGTCGCGGAATTTTGTAAAAATTATTGTAGGGCAAAAGAACATCATAATGCAATCTTAATTAACATACGAAATGTGAAGTTGAAAAATTATATAGAATTTATAATGAACCACGTAAAACGCAAAAAAACAACTGTAACCTTTTATATCATAATTATAATAGGAAAAACGTACAAACCAATAATAGAATCTAATGAGACAATGTGCTTAATATACATTTCTTCGATCGGTCCAGCCAATTTCTAAATTTCCTCTGTGAGAGGTTAAATAAAAGTGGTGTTTCCTTTAAATCTTTAATTTAACAACGAATAGTATGTTCTACATGCATTCAATGTGTACAAGTATTAAAACTACAACTCGTTATCAATTACCTACTAAAGAGTTTGGCATTCTAGCTTTAAAACCAATACTAATTTGTTGAGGTCCTCTCGATTTCCCTTTATACATTGCATATATTAATGTCTAATAACAAAATACAGTATGGATGTTGTCAATGTTTACAATGAGCATGGGATGTTTTTAACTAAGCAAACTAATAGCTTGGTTGGTATTATATTCGTTATTTCTTCATGGATAAGATTCCCATATCCTTTTTATACCGGATCTACACTGGATTTGTCTCGCTGTACTTAGAATTATTATATTTACTGCATGCCCAATAAGAATGCTTTTTTTTAGGACAGGCACTATAGTCTCTCTCTCTCTCTCTAAAAAAAAAATAATAATAATAATAATAATGCAATATAAAATGCTTCAACATATTTCTTGTAAATTAATAATTATATTTCTTAATTAGGATCCTTATTCAGGTCGACAAATATGGGGGAAACTGCTAATTTTCATTATGTATTCTCCATAAACAGACACAAAAATTTGACTTATTATGACAATGCAAAAACCCCTGAATTATATAAACGTCAGTATTCCAATTTCATAATCTGTCTAATATCGCTTCATTTGAAATGGAAACATGCGGTTAGCTGAGGTGCATTTGCATGATCAATATCAAAAATAGGTCGTTTGCAATGGTTGATCTGTGTACTGGAAAGAGAAATGTATGAATTGAAACTCTACCAAACTATTGATTGTATACAAAAATTGATGAAACTTACGATAATCTAGGCAGATGTCTTGATTTTACAATTACCGAAAATATCTCAATTTATATTTTTTGCAGAAAAGAAATTAGTCTTTTTTATCGGTGACTTTATGTATTGTTGATTGAATATATACAGCCTACAACAGTAAAATGTGTTTAAACGTTGTATTTGAAAATGAATGAATTTATAAATGTAAAAACTTTTTAATAAATTCAACATCTTGTGACAATTTCGACACTTAGTTTTTAGCAAAACGGGCGGAAATACCTGTAACACTGTTTTATAAAATAATAAATCTCATATTTTACAATTAAAATCAAGATAATTCTATTTGAATCTGCGTCCAGGCTACATTCATTCTTTGAGAGTGTAGATATAATTTGACAGCTCCTAATAGAACACACGCCGAAACAAGCCAAAATTGTTTTACATTATGAATATCAATGTAGACAAAAATTTTAATTAATTTATAGCTGCTGTCTTGACGGGCCCAAAAAAACTTACTCTAATTAATTAAATTCAGTAATAATTGCTGCTCTAGGTTTTAATTTATGAAATCAGTTCATATCATTTAAATGCTATTAACATTTTAAACAAATTACAAGGTGAAAAGTTCTATTGAAAAAAAAATCGAATCGGAGGTCGTCCATCTTGCCTTATTATAGTTTAGAAATATCACTTATATATAACAAAAGATTTGACCCTTTCTTAACTAGACCAGGTATTCAGTGCATTAAGGCAAACGTTTAATAGCCGCCTGGGACAGGAAATGATGTCAAACCTGCAGTTAGGATAAACTGAAAACAATTTAGAAATACTAAAATGTCAGCCATTCTTTTAATGATGTATTTATCATTTCGCTGCAGATATATACTGGTGAAAACCAGAAAATGAAGATGAATGTAACATCATCGTACAAATTATGTTTTCGCAATGTTAAATTGTAATTAAAATGTAATTTACCTGAAAGCCGATTAAACGTGTTTTTCTATAAGTCATCTCCTAACTTATATTTGGAAACTGTCCGGCGGATTACCATTAATCATTTCATCTAATGATTGTTCATCATGTCTCAGCTGTTTAGTTTTCAGAAAACTACTTGCTATTTAACTATAAAATTATTTTAAAGAATTTGTGAAAACATAGTTTTAACAGATTTTTCTATATCAAATACTTAGTAATGATTAGGAACCCATAAAATTCTTAAGATTAACAAAAGAATATTGATGGGTTGTTAAAACGACGCTTTACAGTTCAGTTATATGTCATTCAGAATTCTTAAAGAGGATTTTTCTTTGGTGTTAAGTAAGCAGTGCAAATATATAAAAATCTGCATCTTAAAGTTTTTAGTTTTTTATCTTCAGTGTTAAATTAGGCTTTGTTCAGCTTTATTATATACTAGTATATTTGTTGGACCTATATTCGCTAGAAACAGAGAGAGAGAGAGAGAGAAAGAGAGAGAGAGAGAGAGAGAGAGAGAGGTGCATTTAGACAAGGCAGAAAGACTTTGAAAATATGCAGTTCACTGTGTTTCGTAAATGTCACATTAATGATATCAAATATTGTCACAGTGTCATTCTGTTTATTAAATAATACCATTAAAAAGTGACAAATTTGTTTCCGTTTAAAAGGGAACGAGAAAAGATATATGCATTTCCGATAATATCAATAAAACAATTTGGTATTTCCAATTTACGTATATCAAATATGAAAACAATATTGCATGTTTTATTAGAGGAGAGGCATTTACTACCACTATGCACGTAATTTAATTATAATTAACGTGACGGTTAATCCACATTTCTAAACAAAGACGTTAGCTTAGTAATTAAATGCATACATGTATTTGTTGTTTTAATAAACAAACATTGAATTAAAATGAAAAGATAAAAAATGTAATATTTCTTGAACCATATGTCTAGTCTTTGTTTGGAGAAAAAATTATTAAATTGTTGTCCGAAGACAAAGAGTTTATTTATCGGCCAGTCTAGAGGATGTCCCCATGAATAATGAAGAAATACTGAACATATGCTTAAAGAAATAAATTGTTCATCAACGTTAGTCTGACCAATCATCACATCCGGGCATTAACGCCAGTCATCGGCAGCCTAATGAAAGAATCTCCTATATGATAAGTACCAAAATGAAGCTTGACTTGGAAATAATTACAAAATTTCTCAGGCAATTGGGCATAGACAGGAATTAATTTTCACACGGTGAAGGTGTTTAACACGAGCCTTGCGGCTACTGGACATCGTAATCTAGCACGCACAAAACGCCATATTGTTTCTGCAGGATAGTTGCAATGTCTGATGGTCAGTATGTCTCAATCACACCCTTGTTTTGCAGTGAATGGTCGATCAGTGAAAGCTTCCCACCTAAATGAGAAGTAACATGTGATTGTTAACTTGTTGTCGTCAAATTTAACTATCGGTGTGAATAGATTGATGCTAAAATTTCAGATAATTGGACTTCGGATCTGTTTTAGAGCTTGTGGCATACAGTACATATTTCAAAGGAGTGATGTTCAATTGAGCCCTTAATTTACTGAAACTAACACAGCAAAAAAGCAACAAATGCCAATAGCGACATTATCAATATTCTCTGATCTTATTTATGGTTTATAAAGAATGATTTTTTTTAAGATCGACTGTAGGTCAATTCTAACAAAATAACAACAACAAAAATCCTGAGAACAGTATCTGTAGAAAATTAAGTTTAATTTAATTAATGAACGTGTTTTGGTGTTCAAAACCAATTATTTCAACAATAAAAAACGTAAGCAGAGGAACAGATATATGGGAACGGTCTCATTGTTGTTTTGTCCAATAATATTACACCAAATCTCGCCCAGGTGAGTTTTTTGACAGGTGAAACCGCCCCTCAATTAGTTAAGCGCTCGTCTCTGCATCAGAAATGACAATAGCAAGCTTAACAAGCAATGTGACTTATTTATAAAGATATAGAAACACTTGTTTGTTGCTAATTACTTCATTTTGCGGTCCTCTCTCCTCCGGGACTGACTACCAGCACCTTTTGACTTTTACCTTCAAGATAGAAGTGTTTCTGGTTTATTCAAGGAATAGAATAAGATTGAAATTTATATGGACATACTGCAGTTAAACTTATAGGACTTTGATGACAAACATGCATCAAACAACAATGGGAGAATATCGAATTCACGATACTACCAGTGAGAAAGCGAAAAACATGGAAATGAATCATTTTTCAAGACAGAATTCCTTGGACTTTAAAATGCAAACAGATGCTCGCGTCTCGGACATGGTGCCGTCCGATGAAGATGACGTTATTTCAGACAGTGACTCTCTACTTAACAGTCCAACCTCACAGAGCAAATTCTGCGACGGAGACCTCAGAGATTCAAAAGACAAACTGATGTCCTCAGAAAGTGGAAAAGGTAAATTTTCATCTCTAGCAACATCTTCTAGTTACTCATTTAGTTTCATAAAAACTTGGACTTTTTAAGGATAACTACCATTGTTTTTCTTTTCTTTGGCCATCAATTCAATTTGCGTATCATAATTAATTTTATGTTTTTAAAAAAAAATTATATCATGATAAAAATTCCTTGCCAACAATTTGTAAAATAAACGGAAAAAGATATCAATATTGCATTCTTTAAAATCAATTAATTGTACTGTTTTCATATCACAAAGCAATCTAAATCGCTGCAAATAACATCAAGTTCACAATCTCAGTCGCGACGGGAATCTTTATGTCAAAAGAAAAATATTAGTGATAAATAATATTTTTCAGAAAAAATAAATTATTCATGAGATATAAAAATGTTTAATTTTGTGGTTTTATTTTAAGATTATATTCTTGCAGTTGTTCTCCTCGCGTTTAATGCCATTTCCCGTGAATCCATCATGAGAACACAAATCAATCAATTATCGATTTCTGTTTTTAAATTTTCTTTGTTTGTAAATTATCTTGCATAAATTAAAAACCTCAAACAAAGTCGCCCCAAACTGAATCCTATCAGATTCGATTATTATCAGTGGAAGACTTCATTCATCTCACTTTTCGTACACCTAAAACAAAACAAAAAATAAATATATGACATGCACAACGCTTGAAAAATTGTAGCATAAATTCAAACTCGGGTTTTGTCTTCATATTCAGCAATAAAAAACCAGAAGATAAGGTATTAACATACACCTGTAATTAACCCACGTAAATAATTTTTAAAAGACGGTGTGACAGGATCTAAAAATTTTTGTACGAGTCGCAAAGCGATGTTGATGACATTAACATTTAAAAGCGGATTTGTGTGTTGCTAGGTTAAAGGGACCCATTAATTATGACTAATTATAATTTAACCAGTTACCATCCCAAAAGAACGAAAAATTCGCAACCACAGAAAACAATTTAAAAAAAAAAAAAGCAGCCGTTATTAATTTGGGAACATGTCTCAGTTGCTATTTCTCTAAAAAAAAAAAATTAAAAAAGAAACCCGCTATCATAGTCCCATCACAGTTTTATAGCAATCCGTATTTTCCTAATTGTCTCGTTTGTAAACCATGAAACAGAAGAGTGATCACGGTGTAATAGCTTTCGAATTAACAATGCATCTCTTGCTTTAAATTGTAAAGAATTTCCTATCATCCATTATTCGATCATTATCTCGCTCTTTGTCCTTGTACATGCAGTTGAGTTCCTTAACGATCAGCACTGTTTGCACCTTTTGCTTAAAAAGCATGAAATTGATGAAGTAAATTAAACTGTATCTAATTACTTTAAAGATGGCTAGTGTTTCAAGTGTTAGTCATAGTATCATCGAAAGAGAGATAAAACAATAATCCTCTTTAAGGCAGAAAATAATTCTATAAGTTAAATCACACATCAGGATATATGAATGACCCTTAACTTATCTTTTGTTTTATTTGATTACAGAATCCCCAACAAATGGCGATGATTCTAGTGTACGTCGATACAGAACGGCATTCACCAGAGAACAAATCGGCAGACTGGAGAAAGAGTTCTACAAAGAAAACTACGTCTCGCGTCCGCGCAGATGCGAACTGGCGAAACTTCTCAACTTACCTGAAAACACAATCAAGGTATTGAATCACATACCGGTATACAATTATATTTTACACTTAAAATTCAAAATAAAATGTTGAAATATGCACTAAAACTCTTAATGATTAAAAGGTTTCTCGATTAAAAACACATCATTTAATATACAATTTCTTAATTTTCAGGTTTGGTTTCAAAACAGAAGAATGAAGGACAAGAGACAGCGCATGGCTATGGCCTGGCCCTATGGCATTGCCGATCCACACCTATATGCCTACTTAGCCGCAGCCGCAGCTTCGTATCCGTACAGCATTTCACCTTCCAATTCAAATCCATTCAATTATTACTCATCACTCGGACTTCAGCGTCCAACAAATAACATCGGACAATTTTCATCCCCGGGACCTCTCAGACCTAGGTCTGAAATCATTCCAGGAATGACAGGAGCCGCGCTTCTCCGATCGTCTGCTATGCCAATCCCGCACTCCATTGCGACATCCACTCAATTAAACTGCAGCATGCTCCCTCCTTCTGAATCTTTGTTAAGTCACTCACATTCAAGTATTGCCTGCTCAACTCACACGGACAGTTGTAACTGCAGCCCTCTCTTTGGCGGACTTTCCAACTTGCCCACAACTCTTCCTTCCGTTCAGGCACCGAAAGCTCATTCCAACACAACGTCACAGGGACTGTTTCGACCCTTTCAATCGGACGTGGAAAGATCGTGACATGAATTATAGAACGGTGATCGTGCTCAGTATTTAAGACACTTAGACACAAATTTCATCATCATCGAAACTTTTTTAATCAGATATTTCACAAACAAGTGCTCAGCCTGCAATCATGAATTAATCTTATTTGATTGCAGGTTTCTCATCATGATACTTCATCATTTTTTTTTCTATCAATATATTTGTTTTGCTGTTTTTAAACAGGGTATTCATGTAATAAATTGAAATAACTTTGATTGTCTTATTTTTTATATATCTTAAGTCGGAATTTCAATTACGTTTTACAAACTATTTTTTCATAAGATTTAAAACGGAGAGCAAATAAATTTGATGTTGATTATAAACAATGTTTTTAAAAAAAATATCAGTTTATTGTCCACCTGAATGCTGAATGTACTTGTTAATTAGGCTTGACTTCCCTATTTAATTTCAATTTATCTATTCTCTCAAAACAATATAAATGGTACATAAGAGGTACAATATATATAAACATATTTACATATATACAATTTGAACCCCAGTCTACACGGGTAAATTAAAATATTCGTAACTTTAATAACTGTTAATAAAGCCTCTTGAAGCCCCCACCAAACCCTATGGCTCTGTTTTACGCATTTGAGAAGAATTAATCGGTTAGTGAAATTACTAAGAAAACCCATTGTGATTTTTGTTTTGTTTTATTTGATATATTTTTTAAATAAACAATACTGTCGTTTACTGAATTTCATTTTATCAAATTAAATGAACGATATATAGTCGTGTACTTAATTTAATTAGAAAAAATAAAATTCAGTAAGCGACAGTACTTTTTAACTTTATTTAAACAATCATATGATCTTTATTTTTAAAATTTGGTAAAAATCAAATGCATGAATTCTGAAAAAAATGGTTTCGATCGACTAAGTATTAATCAACTGTGTAAAAGAATTAATCAAACAATTTGAAGTTAAAGTAGGAATCAGTTCAATATATTTATCTCTCAAGTAAATACAGATGAATGTTTAAAGAAAAAACAGGTAATATGTTCATACTAGTTTATAGATCAAATGCAAAAATTTGCAAAAATGTAAGAAATCGTTCCTCGGGTTTGATCACATGTGTACACATGTACCAGAAATATATGTACACGCCTATAAGCGGCTGATATTGCGCGCAATCAAGTGATGAGTGTGTTGGAGATGCCATTAGTTATAAAATATAAAGTCGAACTTTTACTGGTTTAACAATTTTTTCTAGAAGTTACTTTGACCAATAAGTATATTTTTCGTGAAATCTGTCGTTCCTTACGTTCTGCCTTCTGTGGAAAAATGGTTAAAATTACACGATAAATTTTCAAAAAGAAATATTTTCCGCTGATCGACAGAGAGGAAAATTCGGTTCGACATTATTAGGTAACTGTGGCGGTGTTTCTTGCTTAAAAGGTTATTTACTAGAGACCTACAAATTCAAATTATGAAGTGTCACAAATTTGACCTTGAGAGCTCCATAATGCTTTCCAGGCTCTTGATAATCATAATTGTCGGATTACCACGTTCTGTTAATTAGATTTCGATTGTCGGCATCAAAAGGGGATATTCCAGTGTATGATTTCGGATAACCACAGAAAGTATTGACATTTGTTGATATTTGCTGCGTTATAATATACAGAATCTAATTTGTCGGCGAGATGTGAAATATTAACTGTTGTTTTTAGTTGTGTCTGTGTTATTCGGGAAAAATGAACATGAAAATACATTTTGAAAAGCTTAACGAGCAGAACACCTGAGAAATAAAAAAAAGTATACGTGCATATGCACATTTTACAAAAAAACATTAATTATGTATATAGAACCCCGTTATAAGACAAGTCTAACCAAAGCTCAATGAGGA
The DNA here is from genome assembly GCA_020458035.1 of Magallana ariakensis. NCBI lineage: Eukaryota > Metazoa > Mollusca > Bivalvia > Ostreida > Ostreidae > Magallana > Magallana ariakensis. The sequence continues at coordinate 45,550,829 of CM035818.1, read as the reverse complement.
AAAAAGGCCTAAGTAAAATGATATTTTTATCTTCATATTTTTCATCTGATAATGGCAAACATGTGTCATTTCAAAATTAAAGCTCCTTGCACACAGAAGCCCTAATGAGATATATTTGTCACCGTTCGCGGGGCAATAATAGTATATCATTGGACCTCCGTCTTCCCATTAACCTCTCCTCTCATCTGTATTTTTCCCGAGGATTTCGCTGGACGAACTGTCCGGTAAAAAACGGCCCCTGTCTAGTGCTGCTGTCACGAGGCTGAGAGGAGGACGTCATTTGTGTCATCTTTTTGGAAGGATCATCGGTGATAAAGCGTCAATAACCGGGCTCTTTTACTCCTAACGATAGCCTTTTATTAGGAATAAAAGGGGGTTAATGATAAGTGCGGCCTACCTGGTGTTCTAAAGAGAGGACCCCTTTTACCCAAATGAAAAAAACACCGTGTTATACATTTCAGCGTACCTAGACCATATGAAATGTATCAAACATAAATTAATCAGAAAATGGTCCGAGATCAGTTTATTGTATGGGGATTAAACAATGGAAATAGATTTTATGCAAACTAGAACACACTGCAATTCATTTAATCAGAGTTGTGTAATTAAGTAAAATTGAGAATAGAGTTGGAAGTTAGATAATCACTACGTGTATTTAGTAAACGAGACTTTGTTTCAAATTGTTCTGTATAAGAAAAACCAAACGATAAATTATCAAATATCGTTTAGAGTAAACATGTTTATACGCTACAGGAAAGGAAGATTTTTTATCAAAAGTTTATTAATATTCAGGGAATAATTTTCCTTCCCTACTTCTAAAAAATGCCAAGACTTTATTTGCGCTTAATTTCCTGATGTGAATTAACTTCGTTGGTTAATTGCTAAATTTTCCGATTTTGGAAAGTAAAATTATAATATTTTTACAGCTACTGCTTTATTATCTCATTATCGCAGGAAAATTAAAATGACATACGTTCAAATCAAATTTCCCCAGTTTTGTCCAAACAATAATATCCCGGGTTTTACACAATGTTATATTTTATCATATAGCTAAAATGTTCCATATTTTTTTTAAAAATGTCATTATTGTAGAAACAAGATCTGCAATAAAAGAACTTGAATACGAGATTGAGGCCAAATTAATACAGCAGCCCTCATTTGATTTTCCATCACGCTAGGGTGTAAAGAAGCGAAAAAAGTGGGATATTCTTGACAAGGCTAGTCGCAGTGATTCAAACACATTTGAAAAAATGCTTCATTTTTTCAAATTTGTTTAAATATATCGTTTGAGAGTTAATGATTTTAAGTATATTTGAACAACCCTCACAAAAAAAAATATTATTATGGATTGGATCTTTCTTGCATGCCGCATTCATATTCAGTACAAATAATGATACTGCAATATTATGAAGGTTAAATGGCTGATCATATTTTGGTCAATGACTGTAAATTATGGAATAATAATAAAAAAATCCATCGCCGGCTGAATTGTTATTTGCAAAACTAATGATTATTCTATCGCAATGTTCTAGTTTATAGGTCAACTGATTACAAATTAGATAGCTAATCACCTCGTGTAATAATTAAACATAATTTGATGAATTAAAAGACCGAAATTTGGCTTCCCCATCACGTTTTATTTTCCTTGGAATGCACGGGTTTGTCAAGAAACATGCAGCCCTTCGAAAGGGAATTATTTTATTGTCTTGCCAAAATACTTTATCATAAATGCGATGTAGCTTAAAAACAGGAAGAAAACATATCGTATTTCCTTTGAAAAAAGCACACCGTATTCGCAATAAACCTTTGGTCTTAGCACGGTGTGGAGTGAATTCGCGTCACTTGTTTCATTTTAGCACCCATGATGACAATTAGTTCTGGGGATTGTTCACAGATTATAATGCATCATTGCCAGCCGAGAGCTCCCGTGTAGCCCGGAGCCAAGGAATTCCAGGGCCGATCTGTCAAGTTTATTTATATCTATATTCAATTAACATGTCAGAAGAGGTCTTGGCTTGTAAATTCTCACGGCTGTCCAGTTCATGATATTTCATGTATCTTGCCACACACAAGTATAAAACCTTCTTATAGTCACGAAAGAACATTTTTTTGTTTGTAAAAATACCAGCAGTGATAAATGCTGTACTGTGTCTGCTTGCAATAGATTTAGACATCATCGCTGTTACAATGTTACAAACATTTCACATCCGTTCTTCCGTCCGCTGTATAATTTTTTTTTTAATTTTCACCAATAATTTTGAATTTGTTCCACACTTTCAAATGTGAATATTAGTTGTCAAAAAAAAAATGAATAAATGAAAAAGTTCATTAAAATATATTTTAAAAAAGGAAATTTATAAAACCTTTATTCAATAATATTTAAAATTATTAATTTCTACTTATTACATGACTGTGTTGTTTGCAATATCATTGAAGAAATATGCTGTTTACATTTTTTAAATATTTAGACCTAGACGCAAAACAATTCTATTTCATTTAAACTTTGCAAATAATTTAAAGTCAATAAATTGTTGGTTATAAGTCGTATTCAAGAAATAACACCAAAAATAACTTTTACTATATACATAACGCTATTAATATATAATATTTAATTCGAAAAGCAACAAAATACATGGTTCATGATAGAAAATTAGCAAAGATTTGAAAACAAGTTTTTAAAAAGTTAAACAGTCTCTGCGAAAATATAAATCATTATTTTTCTTACAAGCTAACACATGCAATACATGGGTACGACATTTTCCAAAAATATCTAGCTTTACTCCTCAGGCATACATGTAGCAAGATGGTCCATGTACTTTGGAAAAGATGTCTCTATAAAATTATTTTACAATTATCTCACATTAAACTCTTTATGTCTCGTCAGATGTACCCTACCTTTATTAAAACATGTACATGTATAGCAAATGCAATGGAAAATAAAATATTCAAAGTAAAAAACATATGAAACAACAAATAACTTATATTGATTGGTCCATGACCGGCGTGACACCCTGAATACGAAATAATTATGTGTAAATAAATGATTAACAAATAAAGGGAATATAAGCAGGACTTCTGCAATCAGAAGGTCACCAATAAATGTGTACAATACTTCATGGACATCTAACTCGTAAAGCTCTTCAGCATAACGGGTCATTTCCTTTCCATAATGGCCGCAAATTGTTCAGACTCTCATCAACTGACAGACATAATGACCCTTATAAACGTTATTTAAAAATGATTATATCATTTATTCAAAGGCAGAATTGGAGAATTCAATTTATATGGTCTTCTGTCCAAGTAGTAGAAGGTGTGATAATGTACTGAACGCTTAGAGCCGTGGCGTCATGATTGCTCGGCTTCCTTTGATGGATCGTTCGTTGTTTGGCCAATTCACTTAAATTGTCTTTCAACAAATTTACCCGAGTGGTCACTGAAGGATGCTCCATAGATAGGGCTTTGTCATCATAAACCAAATCCATCATGGGAGAGTCGTGGACGATAATTGGATGTTTTCGCTTCAGAGATCACACAATATATATGTACATGTAGCTGACCATTCAGTGATATTCCAAAATAACAATTTTCGTCAGTTTAAGTATTAAACCTGGCTTTCGGAGCTTTTTTAATTGTCCCACTGTATTATTCCCATAAATCAAAATAAATATTTTTATCAACATTTTTTTTTTCATTTTTTAAATTCATTATTATAAATTATCTTAATCTTAGAAATCAGTCTAAACATTAATTTCTTTAATTCACGAAACTCACATTTGTTGCAATTAAGAATTTTTAATGACCTGCATTTCGAAGGTGACAGAACAAGTTTTACAACAATGTTTTGTATAACCAAAATAAATTATTTGCAATAAAAGTCCATAATTTAAAAAAAAATGGTATTATCTTCTTCCAATTTAATAAGTTAATGTATCAAAGTCGTCTTAATTTCGGTTAACTTTAAATACGAACCTCGACATTACGGTTCCACTTGTAAATTAGAATTGGACAGCGTAAGGCTTCACATGCATTTAATACAAGGTAGTTTATTGGGCTAATCGAATTTAATGAATGCATTATCACTGTAAAATGTGATTTAAATCTAGATTTAGATCAACCTGACATTTAGATATAATAATTAGTCATTTGTAAAACATTCAAAATCATGAGTAGTTTGATTTACTGATTGCGTTTAAAGTTTGTTAACAACTTAATATACGGTCTTACAAGTGTGTCTTTTAATAACCACAGGCTTATAATTCATCATTTTAGAAAAAAGGAAGATTTCTTTAGGTATGGTTTGACATAAATATTAAATGACCAAAATAGGATTACTGCATTCAATATGTTAATAGAGTATACTAAGTAATTTTGTGATTGTTGTTCAAAACTTTCAATTGAAGTCGACCATAAAGGCTTTTGTTAATCTGTATTTCCTTTCTTTCTACTTTTCTTTTATCATTGCAAGCGAATCTTTAATCACTAAAAGTCATATATACTTCTTTCTGAGATGAAAATAATTCTAGCATCCGATTCTTTTATATTCTCTGCAATTATTTAAAGAAATGTTTATCATAGATATGTATATTCCTCAAACAGCTATGTTAAATGGATGCAATATGATGAATATGCAGAGGAATAAAATGATAATTAAATATGTCCATTTGAAATCTGCAAGCGAAGTTTATCTCTATGACATATCATTTAGAACTATAAGGTTAAACACCAAATGAAGGGAGAGTGTAAAAGGTCAAAGTCAATAAATGAATTCAAAGACAAAATTGCTTCCTGGCCATTGGATGTTGTTTCCATATACTGTACTCGTTTTTATCTCGTGGAAGAGATTAAGCATACTAAATCAAACCTGTAGCTAAGTTTCACCTTAAAATATTTACATGCACATTCTTAGCTTAACTAAATTGCAATCACATAAATTAATGTTTTTTTGGGCGTGTGCGTGTGTTTTTCTTCTTCACTTTTTGCGAAATAAAAAAATGATCTTTTCTTACTTGTTACTACATTGTAATTTGAAACACAACCCTGACTTTTATGGATGCGATGTTTGTTTTCAACAAAATTGTTTTTCTACTGCAAAACATGGTGTAATAAATGAAAGTAATACCCTTTTCAGTTGTGTGTTAAAATTTGCAATTAACCTAGAGTAATTTAGTAGAGATTGTGCCAAGTAAGATTAAGCCATAATAAACCGTATATAGAAACTCATGGAATGTCAGGAGAACGATGTTTGTAGAGCAACGAGCTCCACGTGATATAGATGGAAGAGACAGACCCAGTTGACACACAATTTATAGCACCTACTTTCGAGAGTAAGTCCTAATTACAGCCACGTTCATTACGGCAAATTTTTCATAGATTTCATACTAATAGTTTTGTACAGAGTAATTAGTGTTAGAATTTTAAAAGCAATTAGCCGTTCTTAGGAAACGAAATTAAAATGTAATGACTTGCCACACACCAAACTAGGTGCTTATGCTCTGGAAAGATACTTAATCAAAGATGCTAATATCTTATTAAATATTCCGTTATTATATTTTAAAGAGGAAAACTATTAATATTACTTTTTAAGAATTTTGGACATTTTTACTGGCATTTATTTATTACAAAGACTTTAAACTTTATTTTCCTGTATTTTAAACTAATTTCTCATTTACAAAACCTACGTTAATAGTTTATTCAATCTAGAACTAAGATCTTTAAAAAAATTCTTATTAACACTTCCATCACATTCGACATAGAACAGAATGTTCGTACATCAATTTATGTAATTTTTGTTTTACAAATAATATTTCACAGTTTACCTATGCCTAGTACAATGTTACTGTTTTATTTAATTTGCAGTAGACGATATGTACAACTATACGACAGATACAACAGGTTCCAGTAGAAGGGAACTTAGTCTAGGTAAGTCGCTAAACTTGTGATATTACACGTACATGTATATGAAATATGATCAATGCACACTTCTGCTTTGTATCTATCACGCATTAATTCCATATCTTTAAGGATGCATACTGTTTTGATTCTCACCTTTAAAAGTTTTTGAGAATTTGTAGTAAAGCTTTAATGTTATAGCAATAATTAAAGCAGACAATCTAAACTTTTGTTGAATTTTTCGTAATAGGGCGTTTTCGCAAAGCCTAAAATGTGATTGTAATAAGACCTTCAGTGCAATTATCGTCTGCGATCCAAATCATTTGTTTTGTACATATTTTGACATTTATTGTAATTGCATAAGTTAAGCTTATTGTTTATTTATGATAACTCTTCATCAAATATCAAACAACTTGTCTTTTTGTCTCTTGCCCTCTGGACGACCTTTTTCGGGATCCGGTTCAGAAATGTATCTAAAACCAAGAAGCGGCGGACATTTTGACATAATTTATTTCATGCTATAATTTTGTTTTTATTTTCCATCACGAGAATTTGTTTTGTGAATATGGACATATTATGAACAATTATGAGTTAGCGTCACTGTTTGATGGTCTTTGACATCTCAAGCGGAACTCGTGGCTCGCTGTGTGAGATAAATCTGGAGTCTTTAACCCCAGAAACAAAAGGTATGATCTACGTGCATCTAGTCGAGTGAATAAAAATAAGAAAGATACACAGAAATAGTCGACATCGGGCAATAAACGAACGTTTTTAAAACACTTTTTAATGTACTTAACCATCAAAGTCTTTCACCCTGAGCTAATTTTATTACAAAATATATTTATACATTAGTCTAAATTGAGCTAAAAGTAAAAACGTTTCATGGTCAATATGTTGATGTAATTTGTGCAGACTCTACTGTATTAGAAAGATCAATCAACATGCTTTAAAATTAACTTTACTATTAAGAGTTAAAAAGACTTTTTTATTAACAATTTCTATAATTAACGAATAAAGCTGTACTACATATGATAACAAAGAAACTCATATTTTAAATGAAGAGCGCGTAAATTGTCTTTTCAATTTCCTTTAATTGACTTTAGATTTAAATTAATATGAAATATTTTTTCAAGTGATCTTGAAACTTAACCTTAAGAGGGCTGAATGGTCGTGACCATTTTTAGACTTTATAAATCTCCTTAAGAAGAAGAGCTCTGTACAAAGATATGTAATAGAAAAACTTTCAAACTTTATTTTAAAAATTCATGTTTTTTTCTTTACTCAATAATAGTTTATAGCTTAACAAATCATTTAAAACAATAAGGTACATGTAGATCTGATGGTTAATTCGTTGACAACACATCCTCTTCAAGTAAAATAATCGTTCCTGAATAACGGAAGCGCGATGCATTACACTTAATACTTTAATATACGTAATGTCATAAAACTAGATTTACAGTATTATAAATATAGTGTAATTAGAATTTCAACACATACAGATGAGTCGTTTGACACTATTTTTTAATTACTTATACTTTTAATTGTATCATGTAAATATATATAGTATCATTGGTATGTGACACGCTAATTGGTATTACATGACATTGACTGATACTTCTTTTGAAATTACTTAAGAGATATACTTAGATGTATTTAACATATCTTAGATTTTTTGAGATTTATTTTTATTACAATCATTGTTATTAATTATAACATTGTCCGAAGTATAATGCTCAGAAGAAACCTTTCTGAAATCACTGAATTTATTCAAATTCTTACATGGTCAGATGCGGATGCAATAGGTTTACTTAAATCATACTATCTTTGTTAGGTTGCAAAATACATATTCATCTTTTATGCGCAGACAGTCATAATTGTACGGAAATTAAATATATCTTTGTTTACCTAGGCCTTTTATGGATTTTCATTTATAATGTGTTAAAAAAGGCATATAGGCCCGATGGGACTTATGTTGAAGTTAAACATGTGTACTTATTGTTCTTGATATAATGTATGAGAATTTATGTACACATGTCACTGTTGATAAATAAAAATACTACTACTACTACTACTACTAGTAGTACTATCTCTACTACTACAATTCTTATTTTAGCGAACTTTGTTATATTTTTTGGTATTTAGTGATGCTAAAAACCAAATATTCTTTTATAGAACGTTTCTAGGAAGTAAGGTGCATGACCTGCACATGTTAAAACAAAAACCTCAAGCGGTTGATGGTAAAGGAAATCATATATTTACAAATAAGTATATTGAAAAAAACCCAAACGAGGTATTTAGACATTAGTCGTTTGTGCAAATATTTATTATTACAAGAATTCCAGATGTTTTACCACCGAAGAAGGATGGGTCTATCTTCGCTTAACAAAGTATTTGAATAATTTCCGTATGGGGGTTGTGTTATAATACGCTAACAATACAACGGTGTTTATTATTTTATTACTGTGTGTAATCAGTATATTTAGTACAATTTTGAAAAAGAAATTCAATAAATCAATCTAGGTGAAAGGAAAACTATGATAAATGATTATTTTAACACATTTGTTAATTATTGGTTTTTCACTTACAATGAATGTATATATCATTTAAAATTGTGATTACCTACAACGCTTTTACCACACGACAGATATACCACCGGCAGCTTTTGTTCTATTTTTGATATATTGAAGAAATATTTAAATGACGTCGTAAAGGTTATTACAAGTTTAATTGATAATAAAAAAAATATATATATACAAACAGTATGATATGCCAAGCACGAATATGAGTTATTTATTGGTCGTTATCGTCATTTGTCTAATCATAATTAATTTCCCTTGATAACCTTTTAATGATAAACCCATTGATTCTTTTTTTAACTCGGAAAATTAAGAAAAACCTGATGGATTCTTGAAAGCAACATACTGTTTTAAAGAGTTAAAAGGTATAACCACAAGTTATTCAATGTTTAGGAGAATTTTATAAGATTTTTACCAAACTGTGTTTGGATATTTCAATTTTATTTTATCTACCATATTTGTATTAATGAAAACTAAAACTTATTCGACTTAAACGACTATTTAATCGAAAATTACAACTTTGGCATTTATGTACATGAGATGCATAGTATTGCGGTCATATTTCTGGCTAAAAAGAAATATTTAATTCTAATTGATACTGTAGGCAATAGTGGTTCAAATTAACAAACACAATAACCAGCTTCATACAGTTTGTTATAACAGTGTTAATTGAATATATCCGATCCATAATAGTCCCAGATTCAATGAATCTGGATGCTTAACAGATATGTATGAGCTTAATACTCGGTATAATAAAACATAATTTTCATGTTCAAGTATCAGTATGTTAGAGCGAAATGTGTCCTAATATGTGACAATTCCTGTTCTTGAAGAGTTGCCCCCTTTCCTTTTAATCTATAAAAATCAATTCTAATAATATATTTATCCGGTATTAAGTTTGTTTTCAATTGTGTTTCTATTCCTAATGATTAAATATAATTTTCCACCAAAGCATTTATTGATATTCTAAGTATTAACTTTTTCATTTACAAGCATTTGCTTGTCCCCAAAGACCTAAATGAAATCTGCATTAATTAATATATTACTGCTTAGCTAATAACATTTTTGAAAATTTCTCTCGGTAAATCTTTTTCTACTCTAAAATGCTTCGAATTAATACCAGAGTATTTATTAATACATGGTGGATATTAAATAGAAAATTAGGTCCTAATATGGATCGGATACCTTACTAGAAAGTTAGGTCCTAATATGGATCGGATACCTTACAATAGAAAGTTGGGTCCTAATATGGATCGGATACCTTACAATAGAAAATTAGGTCCTAATATGGATCGGATACCTTACAATAGAAAATTAGGTCCTAATATGGATCGGATACCTTACAATAGAAAATTAGGTCCTAATATGGATCGGATACCTTACAATAGAAAATTAGGTCCTAATATGGATCGGATACCTTACAATAGAAAATTAGGTCCTAATATGGATCGGATACCTTACAATAGAAAATTAGGTCCTAATATGGATCGGATACCTTACAATAGAAAATTAGGTCCTAATATGGATCGGATACCTTACAATAGAAAATTAGGTCCTAATATGGATCGGATACCTTACAATAGAAAATTAGGTCCTAATATGGATCGGATACCTTACAATAGAAAATTAGGTCCTAATATGGATCGGATACCTTACAATCAACTAAGGCAACATCTTTGTACTACTCTAAGAGTTAAATTTTGTATATTAACTTCAGATACGAAGTGTCTAATCTAAACGAAATCAAGGAAAATGTTTTTTTTAAATTGGAATAATTGCAATTATCTTTATTTCACATATATTTTCTTTCAGTATTTATTACCCTTGCGGCAGTTTTATAAATTATATATATATTTATTTCATCTTCGATAAACAATTATGCACTACTTGAAATTTGAACTGTATCAACACCTAAAGCTGCAGACTGCAACATTCATTCTCCCACCTGTACATTGAAACTGAATAAATTATATCAAACATATTATATACTTACATGTACACATCAATGCTTGAATTTCAAAAAATGATACCATTGATTCTTTTGTCTAGCAATGTGATTGGCATTGACAGTACACCTAAACAGATGTTGCCGATAAGTCATCGTTTTTTCACGAAGTGTTATAAATTATAGCACAAAAACACGATGAACATTTAGTCAGCTAAGTTTTAAGTATTCGCCTCAAACCACCGTTTATTCTATTTTCAGCTCTCATTGAGATATAAAGTATATTGAAAATTTTGATTTGGAATAGATACCAAAGTAATGCCAAAGTCTAGGCGTATTGAAATCTCTGTAAATTTCGGTAATGTTAATGAGGTTTGCATTTTTATCAGACAAAAGGCGTCAATAAAGATTAAGAGCAACGATTTTTATAGTATTTTTTTTTATCGATGATCAAAGAGTTTTTTTCTTACAATTAGTTTTTACACCAGACTTTTTAGATAAAAATTACTCTGCCAATCTTGCTTTATAAAAACGCAGCTTTCGTTATTTTGTTTTTGGTTTCTTTTGCATAGCCCTTCACATTTATTGATGATAATGCAGATTTTAAATTGATTTTTATGTACTACGTTTTGTTACTTATAGTCTGTCCCAAGTTATTGCTTCCATCACTTTTTGATGATTTTTAATAAAAATACACATACCTGTGAAAGAAATGCTGTTGAAATCAATAAAAGGAAAAATATCCAAGATATCTTCATTGACAAATGATCATTTTTCACTCATAAAAGTTCACAGGAACGAAAACAATTTTCTTACGGAGATTTATAATGGGAAATGTTTACATCTTTTCTCCATTCGGAAGTTCTCGGGACACCTCGCAAAATTTTTCAACGTTATCATCCGGGCTTAATAATGGCTGATCCAATGCTAAATCTCCGTAGACTTTCTATTTTGGGATGTGTATTGAAACCAGAAGCGGTAGAGGGGGCGTTTCAAAACAGATAATCTGGACATTTTTCATATTAGTGGATGAACATAGTTTGAGCACAAAGGTATTTATGATTATCGAAATATCAAGCAAAAAGTGGTGGAGGCAAAAACCCGGGACAGAGTATAACAAAACCCGTATACACCCCAAAAGCACTCATTATTACTTATTTAGTATAAAGAAGATTCCATTCTGTGTAAAAGTATATTTTTATTCTATTTTATGCTTCTTACACATTACTGTACATCTAATCCTAATTTCTCTAAATCATATATTTGAGACACCAAATATTTTGTATGAGCAACGGTCATCTAACATTCTTAACCGTATCAAACTAAGTGCGCTATTCATAAAAAAAAACCCTGAAAAGGGTATTTTAACGGTCTGTACAAACAAGTGTGTATTTGTCACGTCAGACCAAGTCCTGTACTAGTATATCGTTTTACCAGCCGGAATCTATTCGGTTGAGACTGGTGATAATTAACGGAAACAGATCGAATATGGAGACTGGATGGTCAAATAACACTTAGATCTACGTTAACATTTTAGACCTGATTTATTTAGCAATAAACAATGATTTAGTAAAGAAAACTCCACATATTTTAAATTTAAACTTTCCTATGTCTTTATACAAAGTTGTTTTTCTAATATTATGGAGAGTATTCTATAGTTTTAAAATGAGAATGTTCATCGAATCATGCCTGCAAACAAATACAATTAGACCGTAGCTTACTAAGCGGGAACCGTAGTCTGATTGTTTTCAACAAGATGACAAAACTTTCTACCGGATTAAACCAACTTTACTGGACCTCTACGGACATTGAACGTATTTAATGAACAAAATAATGAAAAACAAAATGCAAGCAAACCTCGACAAACGTATTAAATGAACTGATAAATTATCTATTAGATACGTACTTAAGCATTATCCGATTTGTCTTCATATTAAGTGACTTATAAAGAAGAAAAACGGGTATCTGGACCGTTCTTTTTAATTGTTCAAACTTGATCAATAATTTGCCGGTGAACCAACATCCGGTATTCATCACCTGACGTTTGATATTATAAAGACTATTATTGGTTTAATATATTCATATGAAACATTAAAAAGTTTCAGCTAAGATGATTTACTGTTAAGATGATTACTAGTCATTATGACTGCATGCATTTCAAATAGTTATATATATATATATATATATATATATATATATATATATATATATATATATATATATATATATATTTATAAATATAAAACATTAATAATATAACAGTGCCGTATCGGTGACATGCACAATTATAATCTCTGAAATAATGTCCATAGAAACTTATTTGTCTGCAACCGTCGTTCCACATGTAATGGATAGAAAATATAAGAACTTTTTCTCTCTGACAGTGTCTATTTTGCCTCTAAAAATAGAAACGTTTTTCAATTTAAAAGCACGTTATAACCATTACAAATTATATTCTTTTCGATAATTTATCATTTAATTTTACTTACATACAGCAACTATAAATCACAATTCTATTAAATTCGCTCTGTTATTAAGCTTAATACACTAATATTGGCACACGTAAATCATTACAGATCGATTGATGACTCAAACTGGTTATAGTCATATGAACGGAAATAGCTTATTCTACTACAAAGAAAAGTTTTTCAATTCTGTTGTTCGCCGACGTGAAGTTAACAGATTAAAAGTTTTTTTAACCATCTCAACTGTGATTTTCATATGGTCTCTAGTTTAGCTTTTTCAAGTAAAAACTAATAAGGACTTTAAACCCATCGGCGCCATTTATCGATTACTTAGTAGTAACATATTGGTGATGTGACCTTGGTTTTGTTTCAAAAGGCCTCAAAGTTGGTACGTACAGCTACGGGCGTTGCGATACTTTCTGGGAGTGCACCGGTTTACTCCGATCTTAGCGATTCAAGAGGACAGTGGCTGAATTCCTTCATTCTATCGCTATCAACTAAATATGCCTCGATTGTGGAATCATCTCGTTACTATGAGTGATGACAGACTTACGAAATTAGTTTTCCTGTGGGATTTGGAAAAATCAAATAACCAGAACTGGTCACACCATGTAAAACTTTTACTCCAATCTATCGATTTGACAACATGTTGGTTTTTTTTAAATCGCGAGATCTGTAACCTAAATTTAGCTGAGATCAAACTTCAACAGAAATTTGTGAATGACTGGCACAATGAACTACAAAGTGTTTCAAAGCTCAGGACTTACAAGTCTTTTAAAAGTGATTTTAATTTAGAAAAATACATGGACATACCCAAACCTCACAGATCTATACTTGCGCAATTTAGGTGTGGTGTTCTTCCTATCAGAATAGAAACGGGGCGATTTAGGGGGATGAAGAAAACGATAGGCTATGTAGTTTATGTTCTGTAGAAGCAATAGAAGACGAATTTCATTTTTTATTACATTGTACATCTTACTCAAAACTTACAACCGAATTCTTTACTAGTATTGGCTTTAATAATCGATTACTAAACTTGTCAGACTCAGATTACACTAGTTTTCTCTTATCCAACTTTCCTAGACAAACTGCCAAATTCCTATATTCAGCTTTTATGTGCAGACAATCTATCCTTTTCAAAAATAGCAATGCGTAAACCTATTATTTGTATATTCATGTTTATATAATATACAGTCAAGTCTCTGTTATTGTTTATGAAACACATGTCAGTATAATAAATCATTTAGTTACTTACTTACTTTGATACACCTCTAAAAAAAATCTACCAATCATTATGAATATATTAGGTGAACAACTTTATATCGAGAATTATATAATATTAAAATTATAGAAATCAATGCCCAGCTTTTTTAAAAACCAAAATGGACAAAACCATGACCCAAGATGTACGCATATATGGTTTGTTCTCGTTTTGCACGCATTTGAAAATCTAGTATATTAGAAAAAATGTGTGCAAAACGGGAATTTGTCCTGGCCCCACCGTCACCAACTTTTCTCAAGTCAATACTCAGCCTCAACACTGAGAGTTGACCTCAGATTGATGCGCTTTTCTTTAAAGGATTTGAGTTGATGAATGAATTGAGTGATTTGAAAATATTGTTGACGGTGGAGCCTGGTAAGGTAAATCCTTATCATTATCAATGCTTCGATTTTAGTTCCTACCTAATAGCTCCAAAGCTATAAAACGCAAGGTAAACTTGATATGTCAATATCTTATATGATTTTAATACAGTATCCACAAATGATATAAAGTTGAAGTAGTGGTCAGAATCCTGACCATTAAATGTATAATTTTATCGTTAACGGAACTACCTAGCCCTCCATTGATGATACAATTTCAAAATTATATCATTAATTTAAATATATTTTATTGAATAAATTCAAAAGAATTGGACAACAGGCATAGCCTATGTATATCTTATCCTTGTATAATAGGTCAAGTTACATAAATTTGTATAATTATATAGGATAATATACATATCTAACTATAGTCATATATTTTAATAATAACATATTAAGTATATTATTTATGAATTAAAGAGCTACCGGTATAATAATATACGAGGATCTACATTATAATATTCTGATATATATCATTAATGGTAAACATGATATGAAAGAAAAACGCAAAATAATCGTTGACCATCGTTGTAGTGCGTAAGTGGAGAACTTCAACCATTAAAGATACAATTGTGTATGAATGATGTCATTATTGTATCATTAATGGTTGAGGTCCATTCATTAGGCAAGACCATCCACTAGGACTAATGAAATATAAAGATATATCATTGTCCGTCAACGATATACTTATTTTTAATTGTTTATTGTTTTTAATAATATATCTTATACTCTTCATAGCCTACAGAGAGAAAAATAGAGAGGCACGCAATAATACATAACTTGTCCATCCACAAGGCAAGACCATCAACTAGGCCTACTGCAATATTAAGATTTATCATTATTGGTCAACGACGTACTTATTTTTGATTGTCTATTTTCTTGATAGTCTATCTAAAGTACTCTTCTTAGCCAAGATACAAATTAACAAAGGGGTATTTAAAAACTATGTCTTGTCCACAACTTGTTCAAAACAGTACTATTTCATAATAATTGTTGTTGTCAAACCACTAATAAAAAATATGACAATAACAAACCGTCAACCATCTCAAAAATCCATAAAACGAAACACAAATTCAAAGCAGAGCAACACGGACCTCCAAAAAGATAGTGGTAGGATCAGGTGCCTAGGAGGAGTGAGCATCCTCTGCTGACCGATCACACCCGCCGTGTGCTCTTTGTCGTAATCGGGGAAAAACCGGAAAAGTCTGTAGACGATTAGGTGAATAATTATGGTCTAACAATTAGTAAAACGCAGTCAGCATGCGACCCAGTGGAAGATTGTATTTGCTGACAAGGTCGTTGTATCAACCATAGAACTTACAAAAAGATGACTTCAAACGAGATTGTTGATAGTCCTGTTTTATCAACTTTTTTGTCAGTAGCTTGCCTCGCCTTAGAAACTGTTCGTACGAAGAGCATGCCCTTTCGTATCGAATTAACTGAGAGACAAAAACACGATATGCAGGTGATGAAGGTATATTGCTACAAAAGTAAGGAAAGTTGACTATAGAAAAATTGAAGTCATCGCGTTTTTCATAAGGTTTTGTTATTAGGTTACCATCAATGTCCATTTCCAGTTAAATATCCAAATATGAAACAGATGACGCAGACTCTGTGGTATCTTTTATTTCAAGTTCGCTGGGATATATCGAGTCGACGTAAGCTAGTATGGAAATAACAACTGTTAATTGATAATACGTCGTCGATATACATGAATGTTGAGTTGAAGGCCACAACGAGTGATTTATTTTTTTCACGTACAAGTTTTTGAATGAATTCTGCTTCATAAGAATACAAAAATAGGTCTGCTAACAACGGGGCACAATTGGTACCCATGGGAATTCCAACAGATTGTTGGAAGACTTGATTTCCAAAACCTACATAGATGTTGTCTATCAGAAACTCAAGCATCTTTTTAATGTCAACTTCAGAGTACTTGTGTGTGCAATCAGAATGGTTTTTTAACAAAATATTTTTTTTGATTTCCAGTGACAAGGTAAGCATTTTTACGATTTTCATTTTTATTGAAGAAACAACTGTCAGTGATATCAAAAAGCCTGGATTTTAATTTGTCATGGGGAATGGTTGTATAAAGCGTTGAAAAATCGTACGTTTTGATGTAATAAAAATATATTGTTAATGGACAACGATGAACATGCACTTGTTTTGCGTTTTTATCTTATATCATTAGTTGGTGCGATTTTTTTAAATAACCATTAGTGATATAATGTTTAAGTTGTATTATTAATGGATTGCTGGGTAGTTTGTTAATGATATGATCATATCACTAATATTAATAGTCAGAATTCTGATCACTAATGCAACTTTATATCATTAGTGGACACTATATCATTAGAGGTTGCTATACGGAGCTAGATACTCTGAGATTGATTCAATGCAGTATCAATCGCTTTTTTGGCCGAAAAAAGGCGTACCGTCGACATTTTTTGAAGATAAAAGGTTCAGACATTCTGAAGGTGTTAAAATAATGTCTAAATGGAGACTGTTGAGGCAAGACAATGCAAAGGTAGCAAAGAGAGAAGAGTGGATCACTTGACTCAGCATGAAACTGTCATCCTTTATTCCAATAATTTTCTCGTTGGAGCAATCTTATTTTTTTTTTTAATTTAAGAAATTATATAGGAAACTCTTTTTAAATGAATATAAAAATATCAATGTATTGTGTAAATGAAACCCGATAACAATACAATATATTTCGGAATGCGGTCCGGAACAGAACATATTAATCTAAGACAAAGAGACAGAATTATCGGACACATCATCAGGTGAAAAATTCTTAAAGCTGTTGGAAAGAGCTACAAAAATCCGCACAGGTGTGACTGGAAAGACATGTCTTTAGAGTGTTCCCCAATGATTCCCTGAAGAAAACCGTAAAACATCTATTACAGTATTTTGAATGTACTTATCCTTGCAAATATCAACTTTGAAATTCAATCGAACGCATCAATTACTTTTTGTAACCCTAGATTCCAGTTGTGACGTGCGTGTACGAGAGGAAAAAACCCCAGAATGCTAGTTTAGATTCACCTATTTACATTGGCATTACCAAAAAACGATGTTGGATGCATGAATTTTTTAGAGCATGCATGGGTTGTCAACATTAATTTTACTCTCTGGTAATTATCATTTGAATTGGGCTTCATCGACTATTTGTAACAACAAACTGCTGTTGTTTTCTTTGATGATTACACCTGCCAATATGGCACCAAAGACATGGCCCATGAGATGGCATTACCAAAAAACGATGTTGGATGCATGAATTTTTTAGAGCATGCATGGGTTGTCAACATTAATTTTACTCTCTGGTAATTATCATTTGAATTGGGCTTCATCGACTATTTGTAACAACAAACTGCTGTTGTTTTCTTTGATGATTACACCTGCCAATATGGCACCAAAGACATGGCCCATGAGATTAACAGAATTGCATGTCAGTAAGGTTTTCTTGGATCCTGTATGATTTAGTCCTGCAACAAAATGTTCAATTAAAACGCGTCAGGCAAACACCTTTTTGAGGTAAATTTCGGGAAACTGCGCGTGAAACTTTGATATTACAGATTTGAATGATCTGAAAATAATAAGGAAAGTGATACCAGTACATGTTTATTTTTAATAACTAACATTGGCAATGGCAGTGTATTATTTTATGAAAGAAACTAAAAGTAAAGTATCTAATTATCTCAAGGTGAATCTAAAAACAATTCATTAGATGTAGTTGAATCATGTACTAAACAAGGGTTTTGAAGTTATCACTATTCATTATTTAAAGAGAACTTTTTAATAAAAGATAACATTTCGAAAACTGTAAAGGAAACATTTCTTTTCAATGTCATGAATTACAACCAACGTCAGATGCTGCATCTTTCCGCGGGACGAAAGTATATCACCAATCACCTGTATGACGGAGACAAATATATTAATACTTCATTGATTTACATGGATAATGAAATGAGCATATGTTAATCATATACCTGCAACCAACAGACTTTGGATTGTATTTGCCAAATTCAATTAAAATCAACATAGTTCCTGCAAAAAAAAAAAAATTGAGGTCCAGCTTTAGTCTCGGTAAAAAGATTCGTTTTCAGCGATGCCACAGACTGTGACAATCATTGAGGCTTATGCAAATAAAAAATAAGTATAAAATGAATACTAATCTAAAAAAACAAAAACTATGATATACCATATGGGTTTTTGGGGGGGTTAATTAACATACCTATCAATTTATGGTCATTTTTTTACGCAGCTGGAAGTTACTCAAAATAAAAATGTCTTACATAATAAAACGTAAACGTCTGATTATTATAATATCTTAATCAATATTTCTTTCATTATACAAATACGTGAATTGATTAAAAAACTTTAATTTGTATTTTTCAAACTGTAGTTCTATGGAACAGTTAAGCGTCCTTTATCAAAAGCAGGGCTTAAATAGACTGACACTATCTCAACAATGTCTATTTTCGGTCTAATATACTGTTAAGTATACTCGTATTTCATCGAAAACATATGTGTTGACAGTTAAAATAAACCTGAATTTGTAAACCTAAGAAATTAACACCATCAGTGTGTTGTATATCATGTGGCATGCATGCAGTTGAATTTAGTCAAATTAATTTGACAAGATTGAAGATTATGAAATGTACAAATCGATAATTATCATTGTTAGATTTAAACCCGTTCACAACAATAATTTTAAGGAAAGACGTCAAATGGTTTGAACATATTTTATTGCATAAAAATATACAAATGATTCAAACACAAGTTCTAAACAACTTACGAGGTTCTTACCAAATCCACTAGATATAAAAACACTTAACAAACATACTATTTTATTATGACAATTTTATTTTTATAGTTGCACATTTTAACAAAGCCAATGAAAATAGAGTGTTTAAATTGAAGGGTTTTTATGGTTATATTTTTCAAAGCCTCAAAGTAATTGTAAAAGTAATACGATGTACGGTGTACCCCAGTAACAATTAAAATACATTCTAAAGCGAGATATACTAAAATATTTTAATGCACATCAAAATAATTTATATCTATGGAGTTTCATGTCGATTTTAATATAATTAATCAAACTGTATAAAACAAAACAAAAAATACACTAATTAAGGATTTTTAAAGAGTTTTTAATATGAAAAAGATTGTTATATATCCCTTCATGTCTGAAATAAACATATTTATATGCATTTTCCTTGCAATTATTTTGCGATAATTACATGATGTTTTGCAGAAAAATAAAAATAAAAACAAGTCTGCCAAGATGAATGACCGTAAATGATGACTAACTCCCATTTCAACTCTCATGTACATGGAGAAACATTAATGTTAATGAGGAATACTTTGAGATAACCTGGATATCAAACTATATTTCCACAAAATGTTATAATTAGAACTAAACATCACATTTAAGTGTATTATTACTAATTGTCTTGTATCCTCGTAATGAAGAAGGTCTGGTGATTAACTGCGTGCCAAGCGCGGGAAAATGACAGTGTCTTCTGAGGAGAATTTAATGGCATGGTATTCAGACTGCTGTTAAGTATCTAGCAAATTTGTCATTTTAAAGAAAAATTACATAACACCATTTGGCTCTTTAAAGAAACGTATATATTTTATCATTTACTAGACTTTGACCCGTGCGTGCACGGGTTGACATTGCATATGATATCGGAATAATCTAAGTTTATTCTAATAGAATAATCTGTGTCTCGGGACAGGCCTTCACCACAGTTAAAATGCCTCCCAAATACCCGTAATGTAGCAAAAAACTGCAGAATCGCTCCGATACGATTGAGAAAATTAATGAAGCTCTATTGAAAATAACAGTCAAATTATTCGTAACAAACCATTTTGCGGCTGTAAATACATTTCATCTAAAAATTTAATTCATATTAATGAAGAATTCAACACTTTTTCCTCAACGTTTTATATTTACATCTACCAAGTATTATTCCCTCTATTTCTTACGGAGACTCATAGTTAATTCATAGCTCTATAGAAACAGCCAGACTGAAATCTACACGCCCCGTTTATCGATTGGTCGAAATCTACAGCGGCTGAAACTGACAAGAAATTGACAGGACTGAAATTGACACGCCCAGTTTATTGATTGGTCGAGACCTACAACTACCTAAGAAAAATCACGGACTGCACGAAATAACCATGATGATGTCAGACTCAAAGTCTCACAGGAGACAATTTGGCTGTTTCTTTTAGCTAACGGACTTATGTACATTAACAGTAATTTAGTGAATTTTACTTACTTTTTACGCTCAATTTATTAATTAGTTAAAAGAAAGATGTTAATATAAACAATAAAATGCTTTCTTTGTTGATTCATTCGGGTTATGAAGGTAGCGATCATTGCAGAAAAAATTTACATAACCCGCTAACGCGGGTTATGCATTTTTTCTGCAATGTCGCTACCTTCATATCCCGAATGAATCACCAAAGAAAGCATTTTATTGTTTAAATAATCGCTTCAAATTTACACACCATGTTGACATTCGGAAATCTCGGGAATTTTCAAATCAAATGCACTGAGTTAGAGTTATCTCCCGTATTTTCTTTGATGAACAGAATATATACATGTAGCAAACTTTCAATGAAAATTTACACGTATTTGTATTATCGTTTCTGAGTTTATCCATGCAAATGTGATATTGTGGAAACAAACTAAAAAGCCTTCCGTTATTTAGCGTGAATGTAATGCGCATGCGCAAGATTGTAAAATCCAAAAAATCCAGATGATTTCCGGATTTTTAAAAGGAATTTTCGTTGATTATTAATTAGTGAAGCTTGATTGAGAAAAAATAAAAACATATTGGTAATCTTCAAGTACCAGTGATGTTTAAAATATATAAAACAAAAGACAGTACTCTTCCGATTTCTCGGTATTAAAGCCCAAAAATTCGAGTCTATTATTTTAATATAGTAGTATAGATAAACACTCCAAACCTCCACAAAAACATTTTGTGATCTGTGAAATTTGTTTTTTCCCCATTTTCGTAATAATGAATCATTTCTTGATAAAAAATTGAGAAAAAGAATTTTCATAAATTATCCTATTGCGGTACATATACAAACGATTTTTTTTTAATTTCTTTATATGATTTTTTTTCCTTGTACAAATTTCATTAAGTTAATGATTTATATAGTATTTTTATTTCGAGAAAGACTATTTAGCTGATGATTACTCAATCAATCGTTGCCCCGAAAATTCCCCAGTTTATCGCCATTTAGTCACAATTTTAAGTCGTATTTCCAAGAAATGATAATGGATCATTCACAATCAACTATGGAGGCACACGACACAAATCGTTTATTTAAATGACAACATATTTCTTTAGAATAGCAATCAATGTTTACATAGGTAAATATGCTAAAATATTTGACACACGTTTAAAATTGTGGTTATTTTGAGGTTGTGTGATCAGTATGGTTTTGTCCTTTAATGTGCAGCACGTATCAAAATTTGCAATGAAATATTTCCAAATACAAAGGTCAATGATATATAGAATACAGAACTTGGATATAAGATGGGCCGTAGAAATGACTCCTTATTTTAATTACCATCTCAAATTACAGTTCAATTCATAAAATAAGATGTATAGTTTATACTGATGTCAGTATATACTGATATAATCAAAATTTTAGGGTTTTTTTCTCTTTAGGCCTGCCGTTAAATCAACTGTATGCTAAAAACGCAACCATGCTTTTCAAAGTCCAAAGTTAGGAGTCGCTTAATGAGAAATTAACTGTGCGCCAAAAGTTGAAAACAATGCTTCGAAAACACATTCTTATGTACAATACATTAAATGAGTATGCTTTTTGTTTGTGATATTTCACATGATTTTGGTAATTATTTTACACTAGGAAATGGATTATTTTGTTAATGAACATAAGTTTAAATTGAGTGCATTGGCATTGAGACTAGTAGGTTTATACCTTTTAAATTACCAGTGTTTAGACAGTTTGTATGCAGATTTTCAGGTTTCCTTGTGCATTTATCCGACAATGCCAACATTTGTACATAAATGAAAGTCAAATTGTTGATGACTGCCAGAGTTATATGTATTTATCGTTAAGACAATTGTTTGTTTGGTGGTGAAACCAACAATTAAATAAGAGGCACATGGGCCACATCGCTCACCTGAACAACTGTTTCAGTTCCTTGTAAATTCTATTTCATAGCATATGCTATTTCTATTTTAAACTTTCAACCCCTTTCTGGGACCCCAGTATTGGTCCGGGGTTTGGCTTTAACAATTTAGAATCTACACTATTTGAGGATTTTTGCGTAGTAATCTCACAAATGGTAGCAATGTACATGTAGTTCTTGTGAAGAAGATTTTTAAACATTTTCCCAATACATGCATAGTAATCTCACAAACTGTAACATTGTAGTTCTCGAGAAAAAGATTTTAAAACATGTTTCCTATATATTTCTTTGTTAAACTTTGAACCCCTCTCGGTGCCCCAGTATAAAACGATTGGAAACGATTTTATCAATTTAGAATCAACAGAATCAACAATAGCCAAAGATGTATTCATAGTAATATCCCAAACTGTTGCATTGTAGTTCTTGAGAAGATGATTTTGAAACATTTTTCTATATATGTTAAACTTTGAACCCCGTCTGTAGCCCCAGTTTTGGTCCGGGGTCATGATTTTTTTTACAATTTAGAATCTTCACTATATATACAAGCTTTCCTGTAAATATTGGCATTTCTAGTGCAGTGGTTCTTGAGAGGAAGATTTTAAAACATTTTTTCTTTGTTAAACTTTGAGCCCCGCCTTGGGCCACAGTTTTGGTCCGGGAGTCACGATTTTTATCATTAAGAATCTTCACCATATATATAAGCTTTTATGTAAATGATGGGATTTCTGGTGCAGTGGTTCTTGAGAAGAAGATTTTTAAAGACACACACCCTATTCTCACTGTTTCGCAATTATCTCCCTTAACAATTTAGAATCCCCTTTCTATAAAGATGCTTTGTACCAAGTTTGATTAAAAATGGCCCATGCAATGGTTTTTGAGAAGAAGTCAAAAATGTGAAAAGTTTACAGACCGACAGACAGACAGACGGACGGACGGACAACGGGTGATCAGAAAAGCTCACTTGAATCTTTGGTTCAGGTGAGCTAAAAACCCTGAATAATTGATGTGAATGGGGTTATTTCTGTATATCCTAAAGTAAAACCGATATGGTCACATTTAATTTTCACAAAACCATTATAAGATAAATAACATTTAAAATTAATGTACGCTTTTAATTAATCAAGTTTACACAGTACAAAGTTTCTATGGATGTTGTCAAAAAGTTTTTCCACGAAATGATATATTTTTCAAATAAGTTTACACAGTACAATATGTTCAATGAATGTTGTCAAGAGTTTTGTTTTGAAAATTTAAGACAATATTTGTGGTGTAAAATTGATAAATGACTGAAAAATGACACGGACATCTTGTGGATAAGCACGCTCATCAAGACAAAGGTATCCAGGAGCTAAATTAAGCCCGGTCTTCTCGTTTCATTACACCAGCCATGGTCATAATGCTGTTGTTAATAACAAACGTATTCTCGGCCACGAAGAAATTAAGTGTTGAAACAATGGTTAATAAAAAATATTGCGCCGTTTGGAAGAAGACATCAGCTTATTTGTAAATAATGATGTATTAATCATCGTGTCGTAATTAAGGTTCCCATTTCAAAATTTATCATTATTAAAATGTCGGATGAAAACAATCGCTGTTTTATTCCTTTCTTGTTTTTTCTGTTTATAACGCTTATATCGCGGTCTAAATGAAGTGTCGGAAAGCATTTGTTTGTGAAGGCAATATTGGACTATACATGATAACAATTAAACGATATGAATTTAGAAAGATGGTTTATTAAGGGGAAAAGCTTGATCTTTTAAAAAAATATTAATTAACTTGTTTACACATTTATTAATAAAAAAATTGATGTAATACGTAGTTGTCAAAACATGCAATTTTTTGTTTATCAATAAAATGCAAATATGATTTCAAGGTGGCATACTCTGCAATGAGTCCGCATAACGATTGTTTTCAAAGCAGTTGATTTATGATCGAGTTCAAGGATATACATGAACCTTGTCAACAACATCAATTTATATTACGTATATGTGTTCGCTACTTTATCCTCTAAAAACTCCTAATTTCTAAGTTAAACAAATTAATACATAGATTTCGATTTTCCCGTAATATGGTCTTGGCATCCAGAAGCATTCTTCGAATATGTTTTTTGTAAGGATTCATGTCGAACAACAAAACTTTAAAGAATTTTTCAATAACCACCCCCACCTTTTGAAACTTAGTAACTATTTTGACCGACATTAATAATAATTTTGACGACAGAAAATGTTTACTTCGAAGTATTTATATGATAATAACATGGTTGTTAATTGAGGGGAGACACAAAATCAAACTATTTGGCTGTTGTTCATTTTAGAGTTTTTGCAATAAATGTTTTATCAATACAAAGATACAGAAAAATTCCTTTATTATCAGAATGCAGACACTTACATCGTGTACTGTATCATGATGGCCGGCTGGTAGAAATTAGTTAAGTATAACAAATTACATGCATTTAATTAAGGAATCAAAGCTTCAGTCCTTAGAGAAACAAAACATTCAACATTTCACCAAGGCCATTGAAGTTTTCTAAGATTTCTATATTTTCCCTCCATCTTTATCAGTGAAACATGTACGTCTCTGTCCAGCTTTCACACGATTTCCTTCAAGGAAGAAAACGTCCGCAAATCCATCTCAAGGTTGTCAAAAACTGCTCTGTCCATCTCTATATCATCAGAAATAATTGACCAAAATGAGCCATAAATGTCCACTCGTGGTTCTGCCTTAGCACGAAATGACCTATTATTACAGAATTAATATTCAATTAATTCATGTAGCCTGTCACGGTCGTTACTAAGGGACAGGGGATTTGTCACTTCTGCATGGTCCGAGAGCCTGAAAACAGCGCCAACTGTTTCTTTGTGATCTATCAAGTGGGGATTGACATCTCACACAGGTACAGGATCATGGACTGTGTATATTCATCATGATATACAACGTATCAATAAAATCGGCTAACAAATATTTTAATAAATTAAACTGCAGTTTAAATTATTAAAGCCCGAAAAATTAAAAACAAGCCGTAATGAAGGCAGCGAGTTTATCAGATTAATACATAACCGGCGTACACATGCCACCGGCTTATGTAATTTTTTCTGCTATGATCGCAACTTCATAGCCCGTATGAAACATCACAGAAATTATTTAATTTACTGTTTGCAAGTAGATTTCTCCTTAAATAATTCTTTTATTAATATAAAGTAAAATAAAAAAGGTAAATGGTCGTGATATTTTCTCGGTAGAAAGTAAAATAAATAAGGTAAATTATCGTATTTCTCTATCAGTACATGTATGTTGCATAGAATGAACAGTACATTGTTCAATATCTATAGATTCATCTCGGCCGATTCGAAACTCATAGGCGATATCAGCCGCGGTTTGCCGAATTATGGTAAATTTTCGAAATAAGTCTGGGAAGTCCTTGTAGTTATTAGCTAATTTTTCGACTGTAACTATCAAAACCTAAAAAATAAAATAAGACACAATTAAACATTGTTAAATTTATTTATTGTAGGTATTGAAAAATGCTGTCACTAAGTGAACTGAACACTGCTTAGTAATGCGTTTAAACGCGGTTTAAAAAGTTTAAGGTACATATAATATTAGATTTTATAACTAAATTAAATAAAAACACCATTCATAAAACTCCATTATAAAGGTATACACAGGGTGAATGCCGATCTAATACGTGTTGAAAGTTACGACTCGGCATTGCTCCGACGCCGAGGGTTTGAAAAAGCCATGTTTACCAACCTAATTTTTAATAAAACAGATATTTTGTCGTTGACAAATGGATCATAATGACTCTGCTTGCTTCCTCCAAGTTTTTTCCGTGTAATTTAGAGGAATCTTTATTAATAAACAGTCTTGCCATCCATCATCTCCCAAAATAGTACGTGTTTTGTACCCTTTGCACCTGTTGGAACCAGCCACTGTTATGATTTGTGGACAACCACTTTTAACACCAAAACACGCGCTAGTCTTAGATACACTAGCAGTATGTGTTAAACGGATATTTTAACGGAATTCATTCATTAATTAGTTATCCTTTCTATTATTACCTTATACGGGTTAATTTTATGCATTCATTTAATTATGACTTTTCAATTGTAATGTTAAATTAAACAAAAAGATGTTTGTGAAACACCTATGCCCCCTTCCTTGGAAACTTCTGAGAAATAAGTAACGGACACTGCAAAAAAAAAATTTAAGAATTGGATTTTTTGTAAGTACAAGGTGCATAAACTGTCAAAAATTGCTCGATCGTGCCCCAAATCAAACTTGACCTAGACATTATTATGATTTATCTGCATATCAAATTTCATTTCAATATGTGCAATATCTGCGAAGAAAATAAATGGAAACTTCGTTGAGCGATCGAGCGAGAGAGAGAGAGAGAGAGAGAGAGAGAGAGACGGACAGCAGCAAGGCAATATGCCCTCCCTTAAAATTTTGATTGTATAGTTGTATACATGTACGTTTAGCCAGGACTGGTTCTGTCCTTCCATTGCGATTGTGTTGTCTGTAGCTCGTTATAAATAAATGTATTTTACAACTATTTCAAAATAATTTCACTCACAATAGGACTAAAATCATTGCTTTACGTTACCCTTTATCGTGCCAGCACCTACTCCTGCAAAGAGCCTGTTTAAAACTTAAGTGTATCTCTGTACCTACCGCAAACATTACAGGGCACCGGCAAGACTGTTGCATGTACTACTTACAAGATTCTGAAGAGATCGTGAAACATTGTTATTGCAGCAGAAAACGGCAACTATGTCATTGTTAGGTGAAACCTAAATAGGTTGAAAGAAACTGGAGCTGTAGGGGAGAACTCGCGGTGATCATGAACGACCGTTGACATTCGGGCTACATTATATAAATAGTGCCTGCTTGGGAGGGTACCCGTTGAAATTGACACCCCGAGAAAAGCATTGTCAACCGACGCGAAGCGGAGGTTGACAATGGTTTTCGAGGGGTGTCAATTTCAACGGGTACCCTCCCAAACAGGCACTATTTATTTTATTATACTGAATGTCTTAATTTTATAGCAAATTGTACTGCTTTTATATAGAAAAGACGTGATTTCTACGGCGAACCGTACGCGCACAATTTACGCGCATGAAACAATTCGTTCTATCGGCCCGTTGCCATGTGTGTTGCTAACGCTGAGAGTAGTAGAACGGATTGTCAACTGCGCCTAAACCAATCAGATTTCAGTGTTTAACATGAAAGTATAATAATATATAAATAGTGCCGCTTCGCGTCGGTTGACAATGGTTTTCTCGGGGTGTCAATTTCAAATGTTACCCCCCCCCCCCCCAAACAGGAACTATTTGTTTTATTATACTGAATGTCTTATTTTAGAGAAATTTTTACTGCTTTTATATAGAAATTATGTAAATTTAACGGCGAACCGTACGCGCATAATTTACGCGTATGTAACAATTCGTTCTGTCAGCTCGTTGCCAAGCGTGTTGCTAAAGCTGAGAGTACCGGTAAGAGAACGGATTGTCAACTGCGTCTAAACCAATCAGATTTCAGTATTTAACATGAAAGTATAATAATGCGTTCTGTATATCCCATTTACTTCGAATGCGCAATGAAACTTTTTTTATGCAAGAACATAAAATAAAATACATGTACCCGGATGTTAGGTTATGACGAAATGACTAAACACTTTTGCACATTGTATGGGGATTCCGTAACTAATTACATATTTGCGATGCAGGTAGGTTAAGCTTACCAACCTTGAAAAAATCACGTGCCAATCGACAATCGTCATCTTTATCTGTTCATAAAATCACATTTATAATATTTTGGGGTTGGGGCGTCAACAAGAATTTATGAGGAGAGTGAAGTAGCTCCATAGTTTGCTTCATGTTACAAATGTCTTAAAGGTTTTTTTTTTAATAATTTCTCGCAGAATGTATTTAGAAATTTCGATAAAAGTCCAGAAACTAAAGCGAACTTTCTGCGGGTTTTTAATATACGTACAGAACTGTACTAACCTAATTCAAAACCCTCTTAGAGCAACGATAAGGTATCTTGTAATTCCTTTATTCCATTTACTTATTATTTTTCAATGTTATTTTTAACATTCTATGCATTTCTTAACTAAATAAATTGTAATCCTCCATCTTCGCTAGCCAAGGTTACTGATCCACACCGCTCCTCACGAACCCTGGGTCCTAGCGAAGATGACACTCCTCTTGTTGTTTTTTTTACTTATAATATGAAATGTTATTAAAATAATCCATTTGATCTAAATCTTTCATTGGCAATGATTTTTTTTTTTAATGATGAGTATTACATATTATTATGGCATCGATTTATAATGAATCGTTTGATTGAACTCGTTGCCCTCGTGTAATGACCCGCACCTCGTCGTAATTGCTTCAAATGCGAGAGGATCGGATCGTTTACTTAAGGTAGCAAGGGACAGTTTCGGATAAAGTACCCTCAATATTTTTGTAAAATTGAGAGTTGCTGTACTTGAAGGCTTATGAGTGTTGCTAAACTTAATGAAATTATTTTTAATGATTATCATTAGTTAGAGGGATGTCTCTTGTTGAAATTGACATGCAATATGTAGGCCCCATATGTTAGGTACATGAGAATCAGAAGTAAAATGCGAAACCGCGGCTACGACTGTTGTGTTGACATTACACAGTGAAATTGCAAGTGACAGACGGGAGGCAAAATAACACGAAAAGTAGGTGGATGGGACATTGTAAACTCTACACCGCTAGGTTTCTGACATGTGATGGTGCAACATGCACACGGTACGGAAGGTCAATCCTTTGCAGGGAATTAACTGGGGGAGGTCTAAAAAGCTGACAAATCATGAAAAATTAGCAAAATATGAAAGGGTCAAAATCTCATAAAATCCAGTATGAAGAAAATTTTACAGGTTTTGACTAGTAATTTTCTTCAGAAATTAGTGTTTGGCCCTATGACAAGTGAATTAAAGGTATTTGTGCTGAATGGGAACTGAGGAAATTCTAGTTACAGAGTTCCGAAGACACACATCCCCTGGCTACAATGAATTGTATAAAAAAAACTGTCCCGTGCCACCTAACCTTAAGTAACAGAAACGTCATTTTATTAGATTAGATAAAAAAGTTTTTCATCTTAATTACCAAGTACAATAATTTATGTTCTAAATTTTTACACATTTTGAGAAAGAATCAACGTTCTTTTTTGTAAATTACAATACATGTAATTGCAAATTAATATAAGATTTATTTGGTTTTTGCCTCTAATTACGAAAAGCAACACAGGAAATAGAAGAAACCTTCATTAGTAAACACAACAAAAATGTGTGTGGTAATCTTTATTACTCGAAATTTGCATATGATCTTGAAACATTGCATAACATGTGACTGTCGCCCCCTTCACCACCAGATAAAAAAAACCTTCAAAACTCGTTATGGTATCGTCTAGACCTCACCTTGTTTACAGTTTCTCTCATTTCAGACACCTTCAATTTGTAAATTTGAGGTATTCCTGTTATTTTAAGAGAAAATTATTTAGTAAGGCGACATGGATCCAGAATAATTATCAAACTTGCAATATTATAGCCATTAAGATCAAAAACACTAGTCCACCTAATGCATACTTAATTGTTGTCAAGTTCAGTTTGATTGTGTTAATAGGTTAAAAATTCAACTTCAAACCAAATATAAGCTCATCACTTCAACATGAATCTAAAGGAGCGAAAATAAAGCGGAATTAATTGTAATTAAAATCATAATGGATGAACTTAATTTCAAAGATTTTTTAAAATTATTATGATGAATTAAAAAAATTACCCTTGATCGGTCATGTTACATGTACTGATTACTAGTATATACTGGATACACACCAATTTACACTTTAAACTGAACGCAGTTTTGATAAAGATACGATTTTCTGCCGTAATTTTCTGTCATAAATAGCCACTGGTAAACGAACCCAGATCGATTTAAAACTGGGGCATCTAAACTCATTAAAGCAAAGTCGTATGACCTACGCACGTGCTTTGCCGTGCAGACCGTCAATTTGGTTGCCAGGTTCAAGTTTAGTGAGATGATAAGGTTTGACAGTTGTAGCTTTCTATATCTAATTATAAGCCTTGTACATTTATCTTCAAGACAAATCAACATTTTACCTGGTCATTCATACAAGAGAAATATTTTATGGATAAATTTGTTTATCGAAGTGGACTGCGATATTTAGATTTTGACAATTAAACCACGCATATCATTAGGTATATTAGAGTAATCATTGCGGAAATTTGTCATAGCAAACGCGCATTTAGTTAGGAAAATTCCTTAAATTAGATAAACGGTAAAAATGTCCCAGAAAACACCCATTGATGTACCATCTGTCAATGATGTTCAGGATAAATTTAATGATAAGATTGCAAAACAATGCATAATGAATATTCTAAAAAGACATGATAAAGTTACATTGCAATTTAAGAAAACCGCTGTTTTATGCTTTCTGATGATATAAGTTTAAGATTTCTTTTAGAACATAGTTTATAGCAAAATACAAATCAATGCTTCCAAAACAATATTTTGTAATTATGTTTAGTAATTATTTGTGATTATGTTTAGTAGGCAAACACAAAAGAACTCTTTGATTATTATTTTTTATATGTTAAATAATATCTGGTGTAAAATAAGTTATCACTTTTTGCTTTTCTTTTAGCACTTTTTGTGAATTTTAATTTTAAATTTTATCTCGTGATTTTTCTTTATGCATGTTTTTGCCAAGCCTTGATTGTGATGTAACATGTTAATTTCTTTGAATCTGGTTTTTCTAATCGCCGAAAATTATTGCAATTGACACGTGTATGCATAAATAACACTTAAATGAAATATAAAAATAAACGTTAATAATAATATTATAATACGTACCCAGTCAAAAAAGATAAACTGTGACAAAATATCAAGCATTATTAGCATATCATAGCAACTTCATATTAATAAAGATTTATTTTTACCACTTAAATGTGTACTTTTATAATCATAATCAGAATCATTTTGTTTTAAAATATGAATATATTCATCAGCTCAACTTCTACAGATAAAAAATATAGACAATCTATTAACATACGAAATGAAACTAGGCGATTAAAATAGACAATAGCGAATTATTTGCAAAATAAATATTAATCTATATGATTCTCATCAACATACATCAGCCATGCAAAAAATGAAAGCACATGATGTGGGAATTATAATTTGTAACAATGGGTGTTCCGGAAATTTTGAATAATTTGTCTACTTAACGCTGCCAATTCCCAACACTTCATTATCAGACAGGCGACAGAGAGAAAAACTTTGACATGCGTGGTTTTAAGCTGTGCAATAATATATCAAAAAAATGTTAAGTTTGCCATCAAATTCAAATATTCCGATCTTTCGCCTCCGCTATGTATTTTCTTAGCATAAGCTAAGTATCTGTTTACACTTGTGTTAAGGATTTAAGGATTAAATAAAAATCAATCCACAGAAATTCACGTTCTTAAAAACCTGATGAGCAATACGTTTGATTTTGCATTGTTTAAACCACCATATACTGTAGAGTAGCCGAATTAGTAGTAGCCTGGACAATCCAGCAATCCTTGTTCAACTTTAGTATTGGGTACATATACATGTACATATGTTTCACATAGGACAACTAAAAGCTTCTTTTTTTCGAACGACTGTACAAAGATTTTTTTTCAACATAACAGTTTTAAAATTTCTCGT
Source organism: Magallana ariakensis (assembly GCA_020458035.1). Taxonomy (NCBI): domain Eukaryota; kingdom Metazoa; phylum Mollusca; class Bivalvia; order Ostreida; family Ostreidae; genus Magallana; species Magallana ariakensis. The sequence goes on along the minus strand of CM035818.1, from coordinate 45,518,382 downwards.
TTTATATACTAGTATTTGTATTTTAAAATATCCACTGAAAAACAATAATAGCTTTAAACCGACTGTGTCATCCATTAGTAATTTGTAATTCGATTCGGTAATTTGACGAATTGTAACACTTATATAATTGGCCTGAGGTACATGTACACATACAGGCAAAAGCATTAAACTTGATTTTTGGTTTTTTTCTTGAAATACAAAATTCAGGTAAGGAGAAACCTTGAGCTATAAAAAGATGTAAAAGTCATCAAATGTCAAAGGATTTTGGTATAAAAATGATCGCTACGCCAATTTTTTATGAGAAAAGAAACGACTGATAATATATTAACTTTTATCAATCCGAAATTTTTTTTTTCGGTACAAGAAAAACCCCAACTGAACATAATTCTTATTTACCAATGTTATCATTTGTTTAAAAATACCGTAAAATTAACTGTTCAACATATAAATATTTTGAAAGCTATTGAAACCAACAGGTTAAAACAAAATGATCATATTGAGTATGAATATTCCATCAAACCGAACGGGACCTCTCAGTACCTTTAATAAAAACATAGCAAAAAAATTGGTCAAATACTTTTAACACAAGATTTTCAAGGTACAAATGAATTGTAAAGAATCCGTGAATGGGCAATCATATAACCAATGCATGCAACTCGACACTTAGCTGTAAAACAACAAAGCTATATAACAACTGTAAAATTCTGATTGCGTTCCCTATATCCGGGATGTTGTCTTCATCTTGTTTTGTCCAATGAAACCCGTTTGAATTAATATAATCATAGGAGACGAATTTTTTCCCTGAATATTCAAATATGTCACTTCATGATCAAGGAAATGTTAAAAGTAGGACTTTTTACATATGTTATATGTACATATCTAAATTGTTTCTATTTATGTCTCTCAATTATTGTTCTAATTTGTTAGAATAATAAATATACAGTTTTCTATATTTAGAGAAATGGCGCCTATTTGATTTTTGAATTCTTCATACACAAAGAGACCTGGCAATAAATGATTTCAAAAGTGCTCTCTATTTAGTTAAGTAGTATAAGATAGTAGCTTTATTTTTCTTTTCATCTGTAAGGGTTTTTAATTGAAAAAAAAATGACTGATTTTATGAATATATCGATATTCATTAGTAACATGCAATATGTAATACAATGGTGTTAATAAATATTCAATTTATAAAAATAATCAATTACGTAACACAGAATATTAGGAGAAGTTATGTGGAATTTCCAGTTTGTGGTACGAAGTTTGATTGTCAGGTGATTATACCAGATTTGATTAATTTGTTTACGCATAGACATGGCCTTAGATTGTCTCAATGTCATATTGATGAGTATTTGTATCTTATCAATAGTCGAAAAGCTTGCAATAGCAATTAGCATAATTAAGAGAGTGGGTTACAATGTTTGGTATGTAAAAAAAAACCTGGTACTTTAACAACGTAATTTCATTGATCATATTCATAAATCTAATGATATTCATTAATCTTTAAATATAGTGCTATGCAAATGAAGATCAATTGTCATCAGATGTCCTAACACATATTTCAGTCTGTAACGTTTCATTTGTAAACATGTGAAATGAATGGGTTTCCAGAAATACTTCTCGTGCTCTAAAATCCAAATTTTGATTGCGATACATAATACAGGATTGATTACTAAACATAACATGTATTCTAAGCTGCCATGATAATTTCTGACAAAGGAAATGAAATCAGTAATTATGCATTTGTCATTTGAATCTTTCACAACCGTCGTTCTTTCTATAATGTAATTCTCATATTCATTCATATACATATCAGCAATGATTACGTTATTCTCTTGGTACAAGAATAGTCCAACATTTACTTGCTGATAAACATCGAATGCATGTAATGGTAATAAATACTTTTTAACACTGTAACGTACAATTATACAGTCACATGTAAGCGTGCATGCAACGTCGACGATTGGCATTGATTGAAAGACAAATTTGAATTCATTTTCCCGCCATCATGACTGAATCATGATAAATAACTCCTGATGTGATACGAAGAACAATATATTCTTTTTTTGTTGTTTAAATTGCTCTAATTAATTACCACATCTATTTTACATTTTTTATTGAAGTTTATAATCAAAGAAAGTGTGCAGCATTATCTCCCAACTTATTGTTTGTCCCATATTAAGATAAATCTACGCAGTGAAGCTAATGATTGGTTTTTATTCTCCTTTATTCGGTCCTTTAGCATCCTTTTCATTTAGCAACTTGTTGAATGAATTGTGAAAAGTTTTATTCTTCATTTTACAAAAATATATCAGCTAAAGAATTATCCACCCAACTCTAACCCTTAAGTTTGTTTTTTCTTTCTATTTCAGCTCACGTAAAACTCGAGAAAAGCGAAATTCTGCTTGTAATACTAGCATTATTTGAATGTTGTTTGAACTTTGACATTTGAGTTTGGCATAACATTTATTGCTAATGTTATATATGAATATGTTTTTGGGACATGTTCTTTACTTGAAGGCCCATTTCTCATGTTGATATTTGGTTTTAATTTGTACAGCAGCCGTATACCCACAATATCGCCATGTTACTTATATAGAAAACAAAATAATCAATTTCGTCTTTGTTACAAACTTAATCACAAAAACTTTTTTATAACGCGTCAAATTCGAAGTCTCCTCTAATGTTTGATTGCAATCTCTGAATACATGTATCTCTATTTCTATTTCAGTTGAGTAAGTATTGTTTTCCTAGAAGGTGTTATAGTTTTGATATAGAGAAATGGTAACAAAAAATGACAGAAATTGGATATAGGGCAGATGACTTGAAGTGACCGATTACTGATCAGCCCCATTTTTACACAGCCGTGTCATGACTTACAGATTCGTAGTTAATATTCTAACCCATTGCACTACGCTGTTAGGTAACAACTTTGAGAAAGAAAAAAATTATAGAATAATACTTAATTTTATTGTTTATTTCGAAAGGAAGTACGTCACAATATGGAGGTGTCAAATACCAACTTAATTAAATACCCACTTTTGATCTTGTCGTTTTCCCCTTTTACATATCGCAAAGGTCAATCTTTGTAATTACTTTAAAAAAAAAAATTGAAATCAATGTACAATGTATAAGGGTTCTGAATGGCTCGATGGTCGTGGCCATTTTTAGACTATACCAGTCTCCTTTAGAAGAAGAGCTCTGTAAAAAAAAATATAGGAAATGTTTAAATTTTAATCTAAAATATAAGAAATTGTACTTTACTATAAACAATGGTTTATGGCGAAAGAAATCATGTCTAAAATTTTAAGTAGATTAGTAATTGAATCGTGGCCCATCCAGCCTCCTTATATCAATCTAATAAACACATATTTCATAAATAGTATTCTGATTGCTTTTTCATGGCCCACGGAATCTTTTAGTCCACACACATACAACTTCTTAAGGAACCTGGCTTAGATCATGCAATGACCTTATGTAAACTTTCCAGAGCACATCAGGGATAAACCAGATCTAAAAGTGGAATATTAGTTAAACACATTAAACCATAACAAACAATACCCACGATATAATACAAACAAAATATTATACAATATACAAATGAACGTCATATAATATAAACGGAAAATCATACAATACAAATGGAATCATACAATACAAATTGAATCACACAGTACAATAGCAAATTATACAGTACGTTGTACGACAGAAATAAAACATTATACAAATCAAACAGAAAAGATTAAATATTTTAAAACGTATGTATGACATAAATTGGATTAGCCCTAGGGTACATAGCATCCGCACTCAGAGTAATCGATGCAACAAAATATACTAGTACAAATGCATATTACTTATACATGTATTCATAGTAAATTAGTACTGTAATAAGGAATATTTTAAATTAATTCGTTGGAGAATATGTTTAATATAATTTTGGAGTATCATAATGCCCCTCCCAAATAATTTTCAGAATTCATATCATAAGGAAATGTATGTCAATTATGAAAAATAATTGTTTCTGCATGTTAAAACATATTTCGTTAAAATTGAAATTTAAAACTGAGCAATAAAGAAGAAAATTATAATTAATTGTAGCAAATGTTTCATAAAAACGATAGAGTAATCGGTACAAATGTGAAATATTAATATTTTGCAGCAGAAGGCCTCTTCTGAATACAGCTACTATTAGAATTAGAGTACAGAAATGTGGCAGAAGTCGTGACAAGTGATGACGTATGTAAAATAGATACTCTCTTTCAATGCTATTGGATACATCAGAAGATCATCTTTAAAATCCGTAAAGAAATTTAAATCTTATATACATATAAATCAAATGAAGGTTGAAATTTATTAGCATAATTAGAAGTTTTTGAAAGGATATAATGATACGTGAATAAAGATGACAGGAAGATGGTTCTGTTTTTAAACAGTATTTATATGAAGATTAATTGAGATTGGAAAAGGGAAGAGGGGATTTGTTAATTTTTGATTAATACGATGTCAGAATTTTCTGATTTTTGTTGCAGAATATATGATAGGGAAAATAATTATAACGCAAATTTAGCCAAACCACCTCTTTCATCGGCCATTTTTTAGCAGATAGGGAATATATATTAGATGCAAATTGTTTGTCAAAGATATGTAAAATTCTAAAGTTATACTTGACAAATGTTCAATGTCCGAAATATTAAGACAATTATATGTATAAAAGTCAATAGTCATTTTGAATGTGTTCACAAATATAAGTGATTTACATATTTTAAGTGCATCTCCTGAAAAGTTTAATATTTTTATAATAATTTTTAATCGGTTTTATAAACTGTTTAAATTGATTTAAATACTTGTATTAAAGCCCACGGTATCATTACAAATTTAAAAAAAATCACACACACAAACACACACACCAACGACTACCATTACTTTAAAAGGTTTTATCTGTGATATTTTGATTGGCAACTATAAGGATATCTAATCACTACTATACAATGATTGGCAACTAAGGATATCTAATCACTACTATACAACTAAGGATATCTAATCACTACTATACAATGATTGGCAACTAAGGATATCTAATCACTACTATACAATGATTGGCAACTAAGGATATCTAATCACTACTATACAATGTTTTCACCCTTTTACCAGAAACATCCACAGGTGTTATTAAATTGGCTCCATGTTAAAATTGAATAGTATAAACAGGGCAGCATAAACAGATGTATTTTATTGTAGTAAAAATTTGACTGTAAGATTTTTTATATTGTAGGTTATGGCATTTACAATAGATATAAAGGCCAAATAAATTATGAGAGAGTAAGATGTTAATTATGTATTGGTTAAAGTTGATTATAGTTGGCAAGTGATATAGTTTAGACCAAAATTGGAGCCTATAAAGATGAAAGATTAAGGTAAAGATTTTCAATAGACATCCTAAAGTGGATGGATGTGTAGAAATAAAATGCAAATAATGTGTTCATATAAACATACAGGTATGTACTTAAACCCAGTACATTGTTAGGGAAAATATTTTACAAATTTAAATTGATGTCAACATTGGGATCGAATGACCAGTGCAGATTTACTAAACAGTACAGTAAGCTTAATAGCATTATATTCCTGTGCGGCTAGATTCACTCAGATGTTCACGAGGGCGAATGGCATCGGCTTTGAGGGAATAAATACATATTTGAGAAGAACAAATCACGCGGTCTGTTACAAATTTCAAAAACTGGTCCTCATTATCTGTACTAACTCAAAAAATTGTAATTATCATCATAATAACCAGGAAAAACATTTTTAATATCTTATTTTTTATGATTATTCACTGCATAATATTTTGTCAAGAAAAGCAATTTGCAAAATCTTACAGTCATCTGAATTGCAGATTTTATCCTAAACTGTCTTTTAGTTTGTTACTTTATTTCCAAATTCTAAACAGCTAGATTTGCACGAAGTTAAAAACAAATATTGAAATCATATTTTGATTTCGTTTCTATCAAGAAATAAATAATTATTGATCTTGGTCATTATTGTTTATTCGGAAAATAAACCACACCCTGTAACAAATCCTAGAAATATCTGCAGTTAACTTTAAAACAAAATGATGAGCATCCCCCCCCCTTTTTCCATCTAACCAGCTTTCAGATAATAATACAAAAGAATCTTTTTTATTAGCCCCCTATCGGTAAGACCCAATTTCGACCAGACTTTTTTTGTTTTGGTTTGATAAATTTATTAAAACTTGTTGTGTATCATTATAATAAGAAACGACAGATGAAATTTGAGTTTTATTAAGACTGATGGAATTATGATAAAGAAAATATTTTCATACAACTCGTATTTCACTCATCAGGTTTGTCCTTCATAAAAATCTTTCACCAAATATTATTGAAACGCTTTTAGCACAAAAAAAACCAACAATTGAGGGTGCCGGTAGGAGACATGCATTGCTTCAGCAATACTCTAAAATTGCTTGTTTTAATTGCTAATCAATTCCAAATAGAAAAATTTCTCTACCATATATCAATCTGACCAAATGTTGAACATTATATTGAAAGATATTTTTCATAACTATTAAATACAGATTTCAAACAGGAATATCTTTTTTTTTTTGCAATTAGATGTTAGCATATCCAAAAGGACTAATTAATTTTGTTTTGTATTGTATTTGAAATATATATATATATATATATATATATATATATATATATATATATATATATATATATATATATATATATATATATATATATATAAAGTTTATTGAAAAAAAAATATTGTCTGGATCTTTCAGTCGTTTCATTAGATTTTATATTTTTTTTTTATTGTTTGTTTTATCACAGACTTTCAAGTATTTATTGCAGAGAAAAAAGCAGTAAGTGAAAGTCTGTATTCTTAAACTGAAACGCAACCTTAAATATTCAAAGCAGCTTTGAATTAACGAGAGCAGTTCCTTGCACTTTTCGGCAGGTATACATTAATTTGCCTTTATCAGTTTCCCCATCGGATAATTAATTCGTTTCTATTTGGTTTTATTACAGAATTTTGACATGTACTTGAAAAAAGCATTAAATAGAAAGATAATCCATCGGACAGAATCTTATTAACTCAGATTAAAAACCACAACAATTTTTCATTGCTTTTTGTTTCCTGCATACAACAGGTGTATAACGCTGCATATTTTACCCATAATTCATTTTGATTCCGGCAAATTGTCTAATAATATTAAGAGCGCTATGTGTACATATATGTTATTTTGTATTCAGTTAATGTAATATAAACAAGTTTTATGTTGTGGGTATGACATTTCTTTAAAATATATTTTGACAATAATCCCAGTCAACGAAGTTAATTTTCATAATCAAATAATTAAAATTCCAGAATACTAATCTTAATTCCTTTTTTCATTCTTTCTTTTCTGAATTCTCCATCATCTACACTTAACCAACCTTATAAAGGATATAATAGAAATGTGCACACCTGAGAAATGGAACAAGATAAAGAAAGGGTTAATGATCTGAAAATATTTCATTAATTCAAAAAATACCTCTTAATGTCAGAAGAAAGGGTGGACATTAACGATTTTCATTCTCTCAAATATTACTCCCAGCATGCTTTGGGATTTGTGATTGTGTCAGTAATTGGGTGCTTTTGATGTGGATAATATTCACGTCTACTTTGATCTGGCTATAAATCGCGTTGTCCGGTACTAAATGACCAGGACACGTGGCCAGAAGAATGTTGTTGTTGAGATGGAATTCATTTTAATATCCCCATAACCTTGTGTTGCATTTCCAACAGAATAATTTAACTACGAATATTAAACATACACGAAACTACTTTAAAATATAAAACATAAAATATAATATATAGATAACTTTCAATATCATCATTCAGTTTTGATATGTTTGTTAATGGCATTCGGTTTCACTTTCACTTTGATAAAGGTTGAAGTGTCCCACATTTGAATTTTAGTTATTTTGGTTGGGGTATGAAATAGGATTCTTCAACAGAAAAGAATGTAAGTCTCGAGTTACCTCGCCGTGAAAAATGTTTACACCTTAAAATGTGAAGGTTGAACTTACTTCCGCTTTAAAAATATATAAATGGAGAGAAAACGTGATTAACAAAATGGGTAAAACATTTTTTTTCAGTTATCTTTTGTATACAATGAAGTGTTCATTATCAGTTTTTCTAAATGTTAATAATTGTAGGTATCTTTTTTAATATCCTCAGATGACCTGCTTATAGCAATGTATCAGTAACAACAAACCTAATAAAAATGTAATGATACGTGAATATATTTTGAGTTTGTGTATAAAACAGATATCATCGTTTCCTGAATTTTTCTTACAGGTGACAAAACTTGTGACTGTTCCTCGAATTTTACAGAAGGAATCGGGGTCGGGGTCGGTGTGGTACTTGGACTAGATTTGATTGTTTTCCTTCTAGTTTTGGGAATTGTGTATTACAGATCAAGTCACCAAAGAGCATTAAACTTCGAGAAAGATCGGGAGAGAAACCCTAGTCCAAAACTGAAATTTGATTCACTCGGGTTTACAACTCTAGACAAGAAAAGTAAAATACCGGAGGAGGCTATAAATACAGACTCCGAAATCAGAGAGAACGAAACTATAAAGGAAAATAGATACTCACAATTAGCTCAACCTGAGACGAACTCAAAGAATACACATAAAGCACACCCGCATTCAGCTCTTCCTGAACCCGACCTCAAGAAAAAACCATGCACGCTGCCATTGAGTGATTATGTTTCTCCAAGATCTTCAAAGGATCACGCCATAATGGGAGACCTGGGAACTGGGAGCGGATTTTGAACTTTATGCATTTGCTCATACCTTTTGATATTTGTATATTTGAAACTAGTTGTGTAAGCATTCTCTCAAGTGACTAAATCATGATTTTTTTTGTCAAACTTTAACATTTAACTTTTGATTGAGTCTGTGTGTGACGGAACCAGTCCCAATGTATTTGTGACTTCTTGTATTGGAAACACACTTTGAACGAATTATCGTTGCTAGTATAAATGTGTACAATTTTGGTTGTTATAATATGGCATGCTACATTTAAACCTTGTAAATACAGTATACATATAAATGTTGTAAACGTGCAATATATATTGATTCATATTGATGACATTATATTTTCGGGATAGTATATGAAAATAAAAATTGTAAAAAATATATATTTATTGACCTTCTTTATTCCTTAATGTAATAAAACATGTTACAGTCATGATTCTTTTGATGAATATTCAAAATCACGTTGCAATGTAAAGTACAAAACTTCAACATAAAATTGCCCAATAAAAATGAAAGAATGACAAAAACCCAACGATTTCTATCATCTGAAATCATGAGAAACCTGTCCCAGCCGTCCCCAATATTTTCCAATCACTCAACTCAATCCTCAAGGAAAAATGCATAAATCTAAGGTCAAATCTGTCTTGAGGCTGAGTATTAACTTAAGGATGTTGGTGACGGTGGTTCTAGAAAACAACCCTAAAATTATTCTAATCATCGTACATCAGATAATCATATTGAAAATATTGATTAACTGCTATGATATTGTAAAAAACTCGAATATGTGTCTTAGCAACAGTCGCCGTTCCTCGTTTATCAAACTAAAATACTTCTTATTAAGCATGACTCAAATCTTAAAAATAATCAAATAAAGGTGCAGTTTTCATCATACTTAACATATTTTCATCGTACTTAGCATATTTTCATCTTACTTAACATATGTTTGCTCGTACTCAACGTATTTTCATTAATGTAGAATTGTTAATAGATAGTTTTAAATTCTCTGAATTTTAAAACTTTAATGTAACATTATGTAAGGTACCACAACTACCAATTACATGTGTAATATTATTAATATTTTAAGTCCATCAGATTCTAGGCGCCTTCCGTTTGGATAAATAAGATTGGCTGCTTCAAATGGATTTTTTTTATATTGTGTAACTATAATAGATAAATGCGCAAAGTTGGTATTTCAGTTGAATTAATTTTGTCAAGAATATACAGTACTAAAGCTTAACTGAAGTGGAACGCCGTGAAGCTAATGTTGGTGTTTCATTGCAGCTGGTCAATATACCTTAGTGTTAGAAAAAAATTTAAAATTGCATTAACATGTATAGTGTATACAGCATGTTTAATTCTTATACCTTTAGTGAAAAACATAATTTCAGATCTAAATCTGATCGGATCAAAATGTCGAAAAGCATATGTAGAAAACTTGTATATATTATATCAGAATACATGTAAATTATATTGTTTTGTTTTGTGTGGTTTCCTTTTAATGTTTACTAACAAGGTTAAAGGGAAAGTCAAAATATTAAATGTTTGTGATTTTTTGCAGGAAATGTGGGTAAATTACGATACGATTGACATTGTGGGGGATAGGAATAGACAGAGACAATTATTGCATTGAACTCGATACAACTCCACAATTCCAGATAAAAGTTTTTCATATGGCGTCCAAATCACATTGTGATTATTTCGAATAAACCGTTAAATAGTTGCTATTATATCAATCAAACAGGTGCTGGTTTTTAAAATGCAAGGAATATTTTCGCACTTGTTGTTTTTGTGAACTAGTTATGCTTGAATTAAAAGTCACTTCTTATCGGTGATATCTCTATATGTTGGTCACGCTGGGTTTCAGGTGTTTGACTGAAATAAAACACGAGCAAATGTTTGCATCGATATACCAACGGTGCAGGTTAGAGGTGAACAGCCTTTGTATCGTTATCTCAAAGTTTCATTTTCCTTCTTCAATTCCGATCGTGAAAAATAAGTGAAAAATTAGTTATCTGACAGCAAACACGGACAGGACAAATCAGAAGCACCTGATGAATTTGTTCTTTTACAAGTTATCTAAATAAAAAGACTGCTTTAAAAGCCCCACTACAAAGTGAGCCTCATTTTTCAAATTTGTTCCCTAGTCACCTCCCCTTGTTTGACATATGTTCACGTGTCACATTTATCGTTCAACTTTGCGTACTTCGTTCTTCGCTTCCGGTCGGGGCTTGGTACGGATTGATCCAGGTTGATTCGGTGCTTGATTATCATCGTCTTTTTTCAATGAAATATATATCTATGTACTTTTTGATAAAAATACATTTCATTATTAATTATCTACGTCGTAAAAATGATTTGAAATCATTATTTTTGACGCAGGTTCCATTTTTTAAAAAGAAGCGCGCATTAGTGTGCAAATGGAAGACTTGAACTTGTAAAAGCCTAAGGTAATTTAAGCTTTAAATTTCTTAAACTGCATACATATCATTTAAAGGCGAAAATATGAAAATATTATCTTAACAGGACCTATAATGCGCAGTCTATCTGCAAAAATGTCCAGGAATGTCCAGGGTCCTACGGGTACATAGTAAATTCTCTTTCACAATTTAAACTTGTTTGGTAATTTTACTTGTATCTTTAATTGTGTGCAAATGAGTTAATTTGCGCAGATATCTAGACTTCTAGCATCGATTAGTCGAACGATAATTATATTATGTCATGCCTTAATCGATAATGTTTCATTCATATCGATCCCAGTAAACTAAAAATAGAGACAAATTTTGAGTTAGCGTTTTCAACTTACAAAAAGTTGATAACTTTTCTCAGATATATAGTAAGATTATTTGTGTAAAAAAAAACCCAGTATTTTTGTAGCATTATTTTGAATGTTTGGTTCATTGTATGAATAAAATTTAAATATATATCCAAATATTTCTACCTCCAAGGAAAATGAATTCAGTGCAATTAAAATATCAAAGTGCTTCCATTTGTCCTACAAATGTCTTCCAGATATAGAAGTACTTTAATTATCTTTATGTCATAAATGAATTAAAAATGTGACATTATTGCAAAAATATCTTGCACGAGGTATATGTCATTTTTATTATTTGCTAATTACTTTAAAGTGTGTCTCTTTTCAGATGTACCTGTAGCTATCAAGGCACGGGCCGAAATGTCCGTAACGAAACCTTGAGATTTACTAGTATTTTCTATGTTTCTTTTCAAAACAGCCACTGCAATGATATTCTAATCCCAATGCATACCAAAACAGGATATAATATATCATAAAACTTACAATTTTGTCTTAGATTAAGGTAAAGCCTGATATATCACGTCCAAATTAAAGTATATGTACCGGTAAAGCTCTAAAACATAATTAAAATCGCAAATAAGCTTTCAGAAACCAAAGCATCATGAAAAGCTACAATGATGTATATATGTGTTAATATAATGTAATATGTGTTCCTTCCACCAGTGTTGTCAGTTCATTTTACAATATTCTCAGTGCATACACGTGGTTTTACAAAATGTTACACGATGAATATCTCTTTTACAACAGTTTATCGTTTGTGTAAAAAAAATGGCATGTTCAATGCTAATTTGTGATTTATTTTTGGAGACATCTTCTGTATCAAAATAAATACTCAGCCTGGTATATGTAGTTTAAAGCTAACGGCCAGTCTCGCATACGCCTACTGTAAGCGTACATGTATGCAGACTGGCCGTGGGTTTCCGACGATGGTTTGAACCATAATATTGCATTTCAGATTCTGTATTGTCTTGATTAATGTATGGTTAAGAAAATACTTAATTGTAAAACTTGTTTCGGTTTTCCCTACTTTTAATAACAACATGGTGAAATCTTCAAGTAGAATCAGATCCTTCCTACAGGTGCAGATTTATAGGTAATTAAAGCTCCATTGTTTTACCGAGGGGTCATCCTTCAGCCAACATCAATCTAAGCTTTATCATAAATAGAGCACACATATTTATGCCCACGAAAAATAAAAGATCCTTGCATAGCTATGGCGCACATAAAATACATTATCAAATAAGAGGACTTGGGAAAAGTGTCAAGGTTTCCCCAGGTATGACCATTTGTAATTAAGCGGAGAGCTCGTGGTCAGAGGAAGGTCAAGCACTTTGAAATTAACATCATTGTACCATGATGGAGTCAACAAAGCGGAGAAGAATGATAAGCTGTCTTGATCTGTTGTCTGTTTATTGAATTCCTTTTTTGTGGTGGTTGGACCAAGAGCCATGGAGGTTCTTTTTTATTGTTGTATGGTCGCTTTATGGAAATAATTGCCTAAAAAGATGATTTTTGTGTCTTAAAAAAAAAAACCCACCAAACATTTGTTTAAACTCTTGCAAAAATGACATGTAGCATAAATCATAGATTTAATTAAATAAAATTCAATTAATTTTGTTCTGGAGAGTATAAGTATACAGTAACACAGTAAGCGTTTTAATATTATTAATTGCTTTACTGGCTTATAAGTTACAGCTGAAGGAAAGTCATTTTGACGTTTTAACAAAAAGATACACTTATACGCATACTTCGTACATATTTTGCATATTAAATGTGCAGTGTCTTAACCAAAATCTGTATACACTTTATTATTAGCCATGTTAAAACAGTTAATAGAAGCGCAAATTTTCCGATTCGGAAACGAAGCAAGTGTGTGCAAGTGTTCAAAAGCATTTTATAAATTAAATAAATATGTTCCCTGCACCATGTACGTTGTGCGTACGACGCAATGGAATAGGGCGATGAATTTGCACGTATTTTTTTGATTAGATATAAATGTATTTACTAGTATATGCATATTATTATATATTTTATGAACAATGTAACAAATGTTAACCTCTTTAAAAATTAACATTTTAAAAAACCAATTTATTCGCGGTTGATATGTCTTTTAAAAGCATGATCCTGTGTCTCAATATAAATATGTTGTTGGATAAAATACCTTCGCATTGGAAAACTTTTACTTTGCGTCCAATGTTTTATCTTCTAATTAAAATGAATTCGAAACAATGTTGGAGTTTGTTATATCAAAAACTTGCAAATATCCATTTTGTGTAATATTAAAGATCCATATTTGAATTCATTGTTTTCCATTTCATGAACTGTTATTAAATATGCAAAGATCTATTAATTTTAAAACAAAACTAATTTGTAAAAATTTCAAAATCTTTTCTGTATAATTTTAAGTAACATATGTCCATTGCAAAAGTATTACCTTACAATCAAAAGCTTTCTTTACTAAATAAATTCCTTATTTAGACATAACAATTGAAAATAAAACATTTGCAATATATGCAATAAATGCAATAAATTGATGAATTCGGTTGAATTTTCTCATTTAGATTATGAATGTCACAAGTTTGAAATCAAACTTTACCTTTTGCAAAACATAAAAGTTGATACAGGCAATTCCGTTGGTTTATTATACTGATGAAAATGTTGATTCAATTGAAAAAGCTGGCTAACTATGTAGGTACACCCCATTGACAAAAAGTTCTCATAATTCTCCACCCAGTCTTATTTTTGATATTGGTTTAAACGGCCAATTGTTTTACTATTCCGGGAGTTTATAGTGCATGAATAACCAAGATGGCTGCCGTTTTGTCCGTAGATACGTTGCATCATAGTGGAGTCAAACAGATCTTAGCAAAATGTGGGCCATATGTAAATATTAAAATTATTTTAAGTGACAGGTATTCTTTTTTCACTCCATTTCAAGGTAAGTTTTTTAAAGGAATTTGACACCAACTGACTTGTCTATCCAATCTTGGAGTCCGACCTTTGCATCATGCAAACTTTACGCGAATCATCTATTATAATTGGCGGCATAGAACTGTCAACGAAATAGAATCTAAGCACTACAAAATCGTCTGAATATCAAAACTCCAATCGTTTACTTATGAATTTGAAAATCTTCTTCAAAAATCATTGTGTTCTTCGAATTTGTACAAGGTCGTGAAGGAATCAGTAACAAAATAGAGGTGGCGTTTGTTAAAACCGTGTCCATAAATCTACCATTGCCACTAAAGATCCTCCACACAACTGGGAAAAGTTTTGCAAACAAGCAAAAAACGGTTATTTTTTTAAATGCGAGTAAACTGTCAAGTTCATTTCTGTCATCCTATTCCTTTTGTGTGTGTGTGTTTTTGGTTTGTTGAAATCGTTATTTTATTTTTCTTATTGACTTTATTGATAATATTTCAAATGAGAATGTTTGCAAAAATGTTAGCGGTTTTTGTTTGTTATCCATATGTATGTCTCCAGTCATGTTAGTTTAACATGGACGGTAATGAAAGGTGAAATTCTAATGTCATTTGCAGTTACAGATAACATAGAGGTAAGCGGGTGTAGTTGCACTGTACTATATGCATTTACATATTTTAGTGAAATGCGTGCATAATAGTTAAAATAATCAAATTAAATGAAGTCATCCGCGGTTCTGATTTTATTTTCCCCAAAACCAAATGTCAGGAATTTCACAAATCATAGCGACCATACTGTGTTAGATACGTTAAAAAATATATCATCTTAATTTTTGCAAAAAAGTTGATATTTTCGAAAAATGTTATTTAGGTCATGCACAATTAATTAGTTAAACGATTATCTTCTGTATAATTAAAAGTATTCCCACTCCCTAAAATTATTATCATATCATGTCGAACAACACTTGTGGTCATCCAAACATATTTTAGAAGCTTCATTGATGGAGCAATTATTTTCACCTTTCAAACTCTGACATCGAGTCTTGATTAATATTACCATAATTTTACGTCTTGTTTCAAACACAAATGCTTCTCATTATTCAATAATTAGCATTGAAGGTTATTATCACTTCTAACGTGACTTGACGGATGACAAGACAATGAAACACAGCCCTGTGCATTCTATTTACATTCTTACAATGATTCATTTTAAAACAAGCTTGTCAGGGATAAGATTAATTACTTCATTGTTTATGTTTGTAATGTGCTCTCATTGGCATAATCCACTTTTGCAGCTACCTTTTGCATCAATTTCCTTCGTTATTGCCCACCTTTTGCGACAATAGCTTTCGTTTTTTCCTCCTTTTGCTACATTTTCTTCGTTTTTTGTCCACCTTTTGCAACATTTTCCTTCGTAATTGTCCACCTTTTGCAACAATTTTCTTAGTTATTTTGTCCAGTGCATGGTTTAGAATAATTTTTTTAATGCATATGGACATAAATCAACAAATGAAAATAATTTTTCTTTTTGACTTGGTGTTCAAATAATTCAGTTTTGTAAATATTGTGTGAACGAAAAGCACAAAAAATAGCAACGAACAACTTGTAACAGTTGCAAAGAATGAAAAAAAGATAAACAAAAGGAAACCCCACAAAATGACTTTGTAATCCTAATCATATGAGTTTTAAAATATTACGTTTGAATTTCAGCTTTTACATTGATTTTAACATTTTTGTTGTTATTTTATTTCAAATGTTAAATGAATGTTAAACTAGAAGATTGTTGTTATTTTGTTTCAAATGTTAAATGACTGTTAAACTAGAAGATTGTTGTTATTTTGTTTCAAATGTTAAATGACTGTTAAACTAGAAGATTGTTGTTATTTTGTTTCAAATGTTAAATGACTGTTAAATTAGAAGATAATGTTTTGATCTAGTTTCGTTCCTTTCAACTAATGGAGATTAGTGTTCTTAAATCATTTTATGAATGACGTAATTGCTTTAGGTGTGTGTACAGAATCAAAAGTACACCAATTTTAAGCAAAATACGGTTATATAGACCAAATGAATAATAAACGAAGATTATGATAACTAATTGAAAAAAATATATGCATGTAAAACCAACAGCGGTAAGAATAAATTTTAATGAAAAAATGCAGATAATGAAAAAAGCTTTGTTTAATTTTTTTATCATTGACATCATCTTACGCGACCAATCCCTTGATAACTAATGATCAGGAATTTCATAATTAAGTATGACCAGGTGTTTTACTTTCAGAAGAAAAATAATACGGATACATTATCATATCTTTATAGGTATTTATCAACTTTGTAAAGTATGAAATAACATATTTTGGCATAAATTTATAACATACACTCAATAATTTTTTAAAGTATGTTTTCTTGAAGGTCACAAAAAGTTCAGCGTATTTGTGTTTCACAGAATTTGTAAGATAAAAGTTCAGTGTAGATGCATTTGTTCTTTAAAACAAGTACTATGCTTTATTCATCATATATTCTGAGATATGTATTAGCAAATAACGGTCATATTTGAAAAAAAAGACACAAAAATGTGTTATCTTCAAAAATATAAAACTTTACTGTTCTTTTATCACTGAAAATAATTGAAATTTGCTCAACTAGATGCTTTTCGATTTTTGATGAAAAGACCATGCGAAAAAATCACCAGATGCATGTATTTTTCACGTAAAGCAACTGATTGAACATAATTCATCATGTATAAGGTTCATTCGCATATCAATAAAAACTTTTGAGATAGCTTGACGAACTTAAGTTTGTCACAATTCAAAAATAACATAATCATGAATATGGGTGGCCTATAAGTCAAATAATGTTTTTTGCGTACTTATTTGAGGAATATAGCCCTATATTTGTTATTTCCTGCTCAAAAGACTAAATATATCTATTTTTCAATGTAAAAAAAGAGTATAATATATCAATTGGTTTGTTTAAAGTATTAAACTCAAGCTAAACGAATAATGATTGGATATGGAATTTACATAATTAAAGAATAAATGTTGTAAAAAATGAATCACATTTTTAGAATTAATCGTTGGAGTCTCATACATTAAACATTACCTCTTTTTTCAAGGTCGTATGTTCTTCTAATTTTGGTAGAGGAGACAGATCAGTAATTATATAAAGAATAATAACACAATATACAATTGAACTTTCAATCCATGAATATAACGGTACAACATAATCCACAATCATACACTACATACACAAAACTTACAATCCATGAATATAACGGTACAACATAATCCACAATCATACACTACATACACAAAACTTACAATCCATGAATATAACGGTACAACATAATCCACAATCATACACTACATACACAAAACTTACAATCCATGAATATAACGGTACAACATAATCCACAATCATATACTACATACACAAAACTTACAATCCATGAATATAACGGTACAACATAATCCACAATCATATACTACATACACAAAACTTACAATCCATGAATATAACGGTACAACATAATCCACAATCATATACTACATACACAAAATGCAATACACAAAACTAAAATCCATAATGACCAAACAAAACTCACCGACCTATTTTGAAATCCTCCATTCATATTGTATTTTTATTGTATTTGTATATATTTTGAAATTTAATATAAACTTATTGTAATGTAGTTTTTTTATAATTTGCAAAACAGTGATTTTATGATAATTTCCCATATAATTTATATTTTTAAGATAAATTTTCAAAGACTAAAATAATGCACTAGATTGTTATTTCCTATCATGGGATACATAGCAAATTAACTTTTATACAGAATTATACGTTATACATTAATTAATTATCCTTCAATGGCAGCTTTTAAAAGCATTCCTGAACAGAATCTTAATACAAGAAGTTAAAAATCAATTACTTTTTTGTCTTTTGAATAGTTGATTTAAAGTTAACAATGAAGTTCCGACCTGAAATTTGAGCTCATGAACTGCTTCAAGCAAAGATCTTGAAAAGGTTTTTTCACCTACGTGTATACGTACCGCTGTTAAATGATAGATTTTTAATAAGTCTTTCTCTTTATGTTTTCAGTCTTATCTACGTAAACGGTGGTGTCCTTTCAATTTACGTATTTTTAAATATTGAGTGAGTTGCAAATAATCAACGAGCAAAATGCAAATCCTAATACATTATTGTCTCCAATAAAGTTTAAAAGATAAATAGTGGCACAATATATGATATAATCTTTCTTAGAATAAATGACATCTAGCATTCTCACCAAAAGAAACAGATTAATGATGCGAAGAACTAGCTTGCGTATGAAAGCTGGTCTTAAAGGTATTTCATTGAAAGAATGTATGCATGAGTATATAAAATGTATATCATAAGGTAGGTTACAACACACTGTATTGAAATTTAAGTTTAACATTGCGGTAAACATTTACGTCATCTTATTAGGGACGTCATCAAGACTTAAACCATAAAGTTCTTCATTAAGGTTATAGAGAGAAGCAATCTAGACGTGTTTTGATGTGATGAAATAAACGCAAGGGCGTAAGATGATGACGTTTGCAACGACATAACCTTCAGAAATTTTGACATCTGTAATTCAATAGAATACTCATTTGTAATTCAAAATTGAAATGAAATCATTTGCGTGTGCTTAAGTAGTATCAAATAATCCCACACAATTGTTAAATTAGTCTCCAATTAAAGCAAGGGTTACATTTTCGTATTTTATTGGTGAATGTTTTGAAATAAAAATCTCTTTCCATCATTCAAAAATTGATTAGAAGATTTAAATAAGAAAATAATTTTAATAAAATTTGTTCATTATAATGAGTTTTTGCATTTTTACAAAATTTACATTTTGATAATAAAACCAGAATTAGTAACGTTTAATTTATACATGTAAAATTAGTTTTCATGTGTTGAATTGACAGTTATTTATAGTGTTATTTTTTTAATATTTTTCTATTTCTGTGTATGATAAAAGTTGAAAACTCTTTTACATTTAAGTAAAATTCTTTCTTTATTTTAATCAAATTCTTTTTAATTTAAAAAATATGATATTTCATTATAAGAACATGGCCGTCCGTAAGCCATTTTGTAACCAAAATATCTTCATATGATATATATTTTCTTCCTGTGGTGGTGCGTTAAGTGTGCGATAGACAGCAACTTTCTTTTTATACTGTATAGCGCAGTATAATTATGCATTGCTCCTTTCAAAGGACTTTCAATAATCTGTAGTTAATAAATTAATTTTTTATTAAATGATAACGACAGAGATGGTTTTTCATTTTAAATCACACATGCTAAGAATCAAGTTCTTGCCAATTCGAAACTTGGTCAATTTGTCACCAACGTTTGTCAGTGTGACACAGGACATAACGATAAACAGATTTAGCAAGTCAGGTATATTGACCATGCACATCTATTCCATGTAGAACAATTTATTTTCTTACTTAAAACAGCCCTGATGAGACGTCAGCTAAAACATGCAAAATATGAAAATTAACACTATATAAGGGAAATTCTACAAACAAAGGATACGTTTTATTTCATAGAGAAATTTGATTCTGGGATACCCTAACACGCCATATTGTCCATCATAAAGGCATGAACATCACTTTAGTATTTGATTTTTTGCTTGTGATTTATGATATCTGTTTTTCATACATTGAATAATGATTTGAATATTTTCTTTTCATTTTCGATTTTTTTTTTATTCCTGTGAAACAAGACCAATTAGCATTCGCCATCAACCAGCACTTTGTTCTCTGAAATGGAAACTCTTTAAATCCTATTTATACCCAAATTTATAATAATCATCTAACAAATATGCATGAATCTCAAAATTCTGACACATAATAAATGCTCTTTAATTTTTGTGGGTGACAAAGAACCGGCAGAGACTTGTCAAGGCCAATGCTTAATCTGTTCTCTTGTCATCATTTTAAATTCGGGGATTATTTGATTAAAAAATCAAAACTTAATTGTATAAAGTGTCTTTTCTGGTGTTAAATTCAGATTTCTACATTATTAGCCGAAGAACCTGACAGTCGACATTGGCGCCAAACTGTAAAAAAAAAACAAAAAAAAAACAGATGTCGCTTGGCTTTAATTTGGTTCTATATACACATCACCTCAGACAGTAGAGTGGCGCATTACTGTGGCATTAGAAACGACTCATTTTTAAAAGTTTTTAATGCATGAAATTATCCCTAAATTTGAGAAGGCCATGAGCAATATTAGTTAATATGTGCAGATTTTTTTCCCCTTTTTTACGAAATATTTAAAACAAGTGACCATTAGTAGACATTGCTAAACTTAAATTATTAGGACCTATTCATGTTTTTCATCCGTCAATTTCTTGAGTACCTCTGCCATGCGATTAGGAAATCCTAAATAAAAGCCGTTTTTTAAATGTAACTCGTCATAACTATCTTGTTACATAAACAAGTATAATGTTTTTTTTTACTTCCTCAAAAATTTGGAAATAAGGGAAAAAACTAAAGATGCAGCAACATGCTCAATCCAGCTTTTTATATATTTTTTATTTTATAGCTTACCATGGATATTATGTGACGACTGTACTTGCTCAATTTGATAAGTCGTTTTGCAATGACTTAAGCATATAAAGTCGTATATAGAGTAATCAATATAAAATTCAGATAACGAACAACTCGCTGTTTGTGTTCCGGCAATATATTATTTCATATAATTCAACCATGTTGATCTTGTTTTAGGTACGAACTGTCAACGTATTAACTAAAAGGGACCTGGACACGATTTCAGATGAAAATTTTATTTTTGATTTTTATGTATTAAATAGTTTACTTGTGTATTTTGAATGATTTACCAAAATTTGAATGTTAGAAGTCGTGTTACAAGCGAGATACAGAGGAAAGAAGGTGTTGTTATGTAAACAAAGCTCGAGTCTTATATTTGTTTACAAATAATGTAAAGTAAAGAATTTACCTTTTCTTTGACAAAATAACTTGTGGAAACAAGATAAACTTATTAAATGTGTTCATAAATAAGTTTATCAACAACAACATGCAACATTAGATTGAAACTTTTACCAATTCAAGACATATGTAAACAATAACAGGACTCGAGCTTTGTTTACAAAACAAAGAATTTTAACCTCTGTAACTCGCTTGTAATTCGATATTTGACTTTCAAATTTTGACAGAGCATTAGAAACATCTATATTGACCATTCTAGACATTAAAAATGAAAAAATAAATTTTGAAAAAATTGAGCTCAAATCGTGTCCAAGTCCCTTTAAATACTATCCAAATCCTAATAACGATAACAAGTTTTAACAAAATACTCGTATGTAGTCATTTTGAGAAGATTTCCTTTCACGTAGGTTTCTATTTTCTCTGGCTAGGCACACACTTTTATACCTAAATTCTTACAAAGTAGCATCTAGAAATCCATTATCTCCAAACAAGCTTAGCAATTCAAGATTTTATAAATAAAATGAATTTACCTACCTTATGAAATAAGATTGGTGGACTCACTTGATAAAAAGTCTCATGGAACAGTTTTTAATTCTTTTAAGATGAACTAAGTGATCAATTATTTTGTTTTAAACATATAGTATGTGCACAAATAATAAAAATAAAAATTTCATCACCAAGAATAGGTAAAATGCGTATCAGTGATCATGACCTTAGCAATTTGGAAAAACCTTGATATTTATTATATTTTCTTGACAGTGTGCCTTAATATATCATAAATCTATATGCATTCTTGTATAAGAGCCATTAGAAACAAATTAAAAAAAATAAATTGATATACTGCACATATACCCATCATCATTTTAGTTATATACTATTAATTAATCTGTCTATCATATACAAATTCATTGCATATATGTCAACGATATGAGTTACTGAGTAGACACGTGTTCGAGTTCGGCAAATCGTTTTGTACTAACACATAACGATGTGCAAATGATTTCATAAAGTGTACTACATGCACCAAAGTCTGCAATCTTTAAATCTCCTAAATATTTACAGCAATGATTTAGACACTAGAGATGCTGTTTCTGTTTTTCCATGTAAGCGTTCCTCCTTTGACTTTGATGATCGATATGTCAAATGAATTGTCACATTTTTAAAGCATTTGGTCAACCGTCCTTTACAAAAATTACAATTATAAAGACTTCAATTAACACTGATCGAAATTTTTGAAAGGACAAAGATTCAATTCTATATACTGTTATAACTAGCTTCTATCTCTGATATGTTTTAGTTGAATAATAAATTGAGAAGATAGTGTCCTTTACAAAAATTAAGATTATTGGGAATCAAAATTTGTTGTACAAATTTTGATTCCCAATAATCTAGTTTTTTGTAAAGGAAAATATGATAGGAAACGGGATTTTGTTGACGTTTCACAATATGAATTGGTTCGTTTTTATGATAGTTTGCTTAATTAAGTAGAGCTTATTTATGTTTTATGATTGTTTCAGACCAGTCCTGTTCTTTATATCCGTCATTTTGTCGGAAGAATATGCACAATACACTTAGTTGACTGTCATATTACACAAATAAGAACTTACTTCCTATCTGAATGAAAAATATATTCAACTTGAAAAGTGACGAACGGTATTTTCAAAAATCCGTTAACAAATGATTTGTTCTTCTCATCTGATAATATATTACACGCATTTTAATACATTTAAATCGCCACCATAGAACAGTAACGACCAACTGCTGGGAATTTTTCTGATCTGAGTCGTGATAGGATATAATATTTGTGTTTTCCGGTAAAGCACAAATCAGAATATCATTCATTTACTGATTTCTTAAAACCCAAATTTTGCATCCAAGCTCCCATTTTGAAACACTTGAAATAGCCTTAATTATTCGGTAAGCAGAATGAGGAAGAGTAGAGAACGGGCCTTTACCATACTCTCTCAGTAACAATAGAACAACACAGAACTGTATCTAGACATCTGGATTGAAATTTGTGAACCTTACGTTACGTTCTAACATCTAATCTTATTCTTTTTATGTAAAATGTATATGTGAAACAGTTTTCTCTTGTCTTAATTTGGTACACTTTTTAATAAGAAAATTATTAATTTTACAGACTATGTCTATGTATTAAAGAGGCATGGGAGGTACATGTATGGAGAACACTTTTGCAGATTACCCTAGAATTAATGTTAGTACAAAAATGTCTTACCGCTATGTTCATTAACAATATAAATTTATTACATCCTTTGGTTAAACAGGGAATTGATATTAAAAACAGAGAGTTTTATATACAAATTAGGTTAATGAGCATGAATGATTAAGAATCGCCAGGACGTGGTAGGACTAACACAAATAAAACTCGTACTGGTTCCAGATTTATGGCCGTAATTGCCTAAAAATAAAAAATAGCAATTATGGACTTCTGCCAAATTATTTCATAATATTTACAGCTTTCTTAATTTTCTTAATGATCTCATTTAAATACTCGTTAATGCCTCTTTTATAGTATGGTAATAGTTAAGGACCGCATTACCGGTCTGACGTTTTCAATAGATTTATTGTATATTTTTCTTCGTTTTTTAAATTTCAGATCAATTTTTTTCTGTTAAAATCTTGGTATTCTTCATAATAAAGTTCGGGGTTTGTTTTCATCCTGAAGGACAAATAATGGAGAAAAAAGAACAGACTTTTACATATGTGAAAAATATTGTTGTTGCATTTTTGTCCGTTTCTATAGGTACTAGTAACTCGTGAGGGAATTTCTCGAAGGATTTGTTATTCCTGGGGATATCAATAGAAACGGTGTTCATCTACATAGGATTCCTCAAATGTTCATGTTGGTTAAATAAAAAAAATTCAAAAGTCAGATCACAGGTAAATTAGTATGGTTTATATGTTAAAAAAATGTGATTTTAATTAAGCTTCGGATTTTTCATTTATTTTTGTGAATGTAATTTAGAATTGTGTGTCTTGATTTGATTTGATTTGAACATATTTTTATTGTACAAAAATACAATTAGGATTGGGCACAAGTTCCATAACTTAGACCGCCCTCTCCCAATACAAAGATGTAATACAATATATGTGTACACAACATAAATACAGGTCAGTGGATATAATGGCGGTATACATATATATGCAATTGACATGTATATAATTTTCAACGGTGTACAAGAGTTTTAAGATCAGTTAAATCTTTCAGTGTTTTTAATATAATTATAAACTAATGTAAATAAATGATTGTTTTCATTGTCACTTATTGCACTGTCACCCCAAAGTAAAACATGAGTGTTGACAATGTTAAGATTTACAATTTGAAAAATGTCATTAAATAGAACATTTCTAGCATCTTTATATTTATTGCATGTGAAAAAATAATGGTAAGTATCTTCGAGCTTACCACATGAACAGAGTGGACTGTTTATTATATTACATCGAAATAAATCATTATTAAGTGCACAATTGTGACGAAGTCTAGTATGAATAATATTCAAAAATCTATCACCATATATGAAAAAATTAGGTCTAGTTCTACAAGTAAGTACATTTTCATTTTTGACAGAAACATGTATTTTTTCCTTAAAAATTCGAACAGAGTCACTTTCACGGACATCCGTAGAAAGCGCATTCCATTCATCAACAACAGTAGGAACAAACGAAGATTTATACAAATCCAAACGACATTTTGGTATAGAGTAATTCTGTGCATTTCTGGTAGTATAGTTAGATACAGTAGCCCGCTTGTTTGGAAAAATATCCTTTACATAACTGGGTAAAATGTTTCGGTCAATTTTATACATTGTTTTTAGCCTGGATATTTTCCTTCTACTATAAAGCGTTTCCCACCCTGTTTCAAAGTAAAGAGATTCTCGAGAAGCAAAAATAGGTAAACCTGTAACAATTCTTGCTGCAATCAATTGTATTTTTTCTAATTTGTCAGAATCAGAAATAGAACATCCGCCCCATACATCAGATGCATATTCTAACTGAGGCCTTATAAATGAAGTATATAATAGTGACAGTGATTTTCTGTTAAGTTTAAAAGTTTTTTCATTAGTCCCAATTTCTTTTGAGCATTTGCTATAATAGAATTTATATAAGATGACCATGAAAGGTCCTCAGAAAATATAACACCTAGGTCTTTATGAGTGGGTACGAATTCCAAATCGCATCCTTGAAATTTTAACGTAGGGGTTACTGTATTAGGTTTATTACTAAAATAAACAGCCTTAGTTTTTGAAGGATTAAAACTTAAAAGCCATTTCTTAGACCAACCTTCTAAAGTTAAAAGATCCCGATTAAGATTAGATTCCGTATTGTGTGTCTTATTCATAATAATTCAAATGCGTAAGTATCTCATAGTTATCATATATTAATTGTTTTGAAATTGCCTTTAAATTAACAAAAATTCAAGCAAACATTTTTTTTTTAAATTTAAAAATATATTTATTCCGCTTCTAAATATTCTGTGTCAAACTTCTTAATGAACACCACAGATAAAACAAAACAAACCGAACTTTAAAAATATTTATACTCTTACAGCGTAGAAAACTTTTATATCATTCTTTAATTATATCGCCATAAAATGGTACGTATAGAAGTAATAAGCAATTCGCGCATTATGTTGCATTCGATCGATGTTTCTAAAGTAAATTCTAGTGTCTATAGTCGCGAAAATCTGGTTCATAGCAGGCTTGTTTTCTCAGCCCCTTAATTTTTAGTTAGTCACTTAAATATGATAAGCATTTAACTGCGTACATGATAAAAGTTTGAGTTAAACTGAAATATGCACTCATACTATGTAACCAAATATATGTTTATTGTTGATTACTTGTATTTTATGCTCAAACTTATAATTCTGATAAACACGCATTTACAATACAACATTTGATTTCTAATTATCCAAAAAAGGTTAGGTTATACAATGTTCCAAATAAAAGAAAGACAACTCGGACGTCTGAAAAATTCTTATTTAACGAAGATTTTT
The DNA here is from genome assembly GCA_020458035.1 of Magallana ariakensis. Taxonomy (NCBI): domain Eukaryota; kingdom Metazoa; phylum Mollusca; class Bivalvia; order Ostreida; family Ostreidae; genus Magallana; species Magallana ariakensis. The sequence continues at coordinate 45,491,833 of CM035818.1, read as the reverse complement.
TTTTTCGATTACAGAGTTGTTGGATCTATATCGCTATTAAATGGTTACCTTTTTTCCAAGTTTATGTGAAAATAACAAAGTATTACAATACATGATATGTTAGATTTATTAAATTTTGTCTGTTTGTTGTTATGTACATATAGTAGCGTCTTCACTGTCTAAGTTACATATGTTGTTATGATTATGTTATTGTGTATTTATTGTGTTTTTCCACTTTCGAAAATGAATAGTAAATGAAAGACTGTGTATTATCTGGCAATGAAAGTCATTACGTCATGCGCAGCATCAAGTCTCTCGGTATGGAATGCGCATCAATGTTCAAAGCAAAATGACCATCATAAACATTACGTCCGAATGAAGGAGATAGCAATTCCTCGATAGCAGAAAATCGCTTATAATTCTTTATCACAGCTTCAAACGGCTGGCCTATTGAAGTACCCATCATACAGTCAGGCCAAGGGTTTGGTAAATATTCCCTGGCGAATCGGGAACATCTCGAGCCCGATTTGAAACCCTCCGTGACCAATTGACATAAATTTGTTCCTTATCTAGCCAATGTGCTAATGATTTAATCAAACATCACCGAGGTGCGAAGCTTCTTGCGCAGTGGGCAATTACGAGTTACTAATTAAAAGATTAAACATTTTTATTCTACTGAAACAGCCGACCACCATATATCTGCCAGGTTTATATTGATTACATAGCTCGAGTGCCATCAATCTTGTTGCTGCATTGCAATGGATCAGCTTTATTCCTGCTGATTTTATTGGTTTCCTCTTTTTTTCGTATGTGTGTCGGAATTTAAAATATAGACGATTTGAAAAAAATAAATTAAAAAAATTAATGAGTAGCATTCTAATCCATTTTCTATGGAATTATTATTCATATAAGAAAACAACAATAACCACTTCAACATATCATGAAGACAATTTGCCAAAATATAAAGATTTAGAGGTTCCTTTTTCAACGTTAAACAAAGTTAAGGGAGATGGAAAGGAACTGTCGCTCCCTATTCCTGCACGGTCAATAGTGACTTTGACAAATGGCTTGTTACATCACATCATCCGGACTCTTTTATCCAGACAAAATCAGCTCTGATCTACAGGTGCCGGGAACAAAGAAGAAGCTATCATGAGCTATTTGTCCGCTTCCATCAATGTCTTTTATTCACATTTCGCCGCCGATGGACCACACGGACAAGATAGGGAGGAAAGTGGCCAACAGTTTAACGACCATTTATAATTACCCGTGTCCCATTAGCAGGGGGGTATTTCGTCAGGCCCGGGTGATAATGACCTAGATTAGTGGTCAGATCAAACGTGCACCGGACGTACCACAACTTTGCTAAAATTCCCCACAGTCCTAATTTTCAATTTACCAGAGACTATCCCTTAAATGTTGGAGATAAATTACATGTATTTCAGCGGTAGGCTTGACTAAATTCATTGAGAAATCATAGATTACTGTTAAAGAAGTAAAAGAGAAAGGGGTGTTCTGAGAACAAACTTTATATATTCTTGCCCGACTTTTAATAGCAAAAGGTTACGGTGAATTCCAGATAAAGCAAGAGAAAGTTTAACCTATTTGAGGGAATTTGCGTAAGCAATGACTAAATAATATGACGTAATCATCAATCAAATTAAAATTTGGTGTTGGATCCACAAGAAGTGAATCAGCAAGCGGATCCAACTTTTAATTTTAATCAGATTGCTTTATAATTTGATTGAGAATTTTCCCTATAAAGCGTTATTTTGATTAAATTGTGATTAAAATCAAAACGTCATTTTCAAACTCTATGGTTAATTACACCGGTTCATCATTACTTACCGCGTTTCGTGTTACATCGCTGGTATATGTAGTTTCTTACATAGGATATAATCTTTTTATCATCCTAACATTGATACTGTTAAATGACTATAAGCTTATGTCATTTTTTAAACAAAGAATAACTTTTATACATGTTCCTTTTACTTACTTGTTTGAATAGTGTATGCCTGTTATTGATGAGAAATTTTACCTGTATTTGTACAATAACTAATGTACTTGTAGACAGATGTGGTTTATTACATATTACCTATCATTGGGGATGAGCTGCAAAACGCCAATCAAGCTCGTTTATAATGCAGGGCTGTAAAACCTTACCCGTACCCCGAGATAATGACGCTCGGCTGCTATTTTATGAATATCATCATGTATACTGATGTCGACTTGATTTCCGAGGGGACAGTTAGTTATGGTCATTAGTCATACCCGCATGCAGTCCGCGCCATGTTGGCAGCGTTGTTACCAGGGTAATTATATTACTGTAGATACTTTTAACACCCGGGAAAGATAAACAATCATAAAATGGTCTTGTATAATTAATATCTATACTGACCGATACATTATTGGTGTGCTCTAATTATTTATTGCTCCTGAATTTCTCGAAAGTTTATGATGCTCTTTGCCAAATTTGTTCCAAACAAAATCACGCAAAATATGAAAGAATTTCGTAGTTCATGATTTGCTCGAATTAGTGCAAAGATATTTATTATCTTTAAATAGAGAAAAATTCCAGATGATTTGACACACGTTCGTTCAAATGACGAATTTCCTGTTGCTAATGCAAACAAACAGATACCCTTAAAAACATGTGTGGCTGTGTCGTAAATTTTACCTCTTGTAATTTAATTTCAAAATGACTTTTCTATGATGTTGTAATTATGTGTATCGGAGCTCAAACTCTTCTTTTTACGCAAGCTCCCCGTCTGTAATTACAGTATATTTATAATGTTTTAATTCTTCACATCAAAGAGGTGATTAAAGTTATCGCTGACAACAGTGCGTCCCCATTAACATCCCCTATCTGTTGACGATTGTAGATTGTCGGGCTGATTTATCCCTGCATTAGGAATACCCTGTGTAAGAATTTTGTTACTTTATTCTTTGTGCTTGATTGCATGACTTCAACGATTCATTTTTTTTTTCTTCGAGATCAGAGTAAGAAACTTTTTCCTGAGCTTGGGTGAATTTCTGCTTTGTGTCATTTGTCATGCATCTTTATATTCGATTTAATTTCATGCAGCTTAGTTATTTTCTTGTTAATGTGATCATTATTCTTCAGATTCTTTCAAAGAATTCCATTTTGGAGGAAAATAAACAGTTTGCATACATTTGTATAGAAAGGTATATCAGTTTGCAATCACCGTTCGTTCAAACACTATAAATGTGCGAGAATGAATTTACGTATAGTTTCTTTTTTAGAATGAAATAAAATAACTTTCATAATTTGTAATTCTCGACAACAAATTAAATGCGTATTTGTGGGTGTTTTACGAGATTAAAAGGCATTATGTGTCAGGTTTATTGCTACCCTATATAAAGTAAGAATTTTCAGAAAGAAAAATACCCTAGAGAAAATTTTTTGGAAAGCTTTTATGTGAAAGAATTAGTGAATCATTATATTTCACCTTCATATAAATGATTATTCCTCGTAGATTATAACCTTTAAACAAAATGTTGGGAGTGAAATGTACTGTATCGAAACAAGCACAATTTTACGGATCATTGAATGGCTGGGAAAAAATAGTCTTCGTCACTGCCTAAATAATACAAAGCGTGTAGGTTTTGTTTCTAGGACGTTTTTCAAAAGTGTCATTGGCGATCACAGACGGAAAGCATGGATGACGGACGTTTCAACACCAACATTGACGCTAATGTTTCAAATCTCGGAAGAACTCGCAAATATCGCGAGAAGAGAAGTCCGCAAAAGATATATGGCGTGTTGGCCTGTCAGTTGTCAATCGTTGCACAGAAAACATTATAATCAATTGCAAAACACGCTGTAGACATATTAATACATGTAATTGATTCTGACGCGCAATAAAGACTTACCTGGAGGTAACGGTGTATTCTGCATTGTTTTTTGTTAAAACAATTTCGTTGGACTATCACATGTCTCCTCTTTTTTGTTCTTTTTATATAATTAGATATGATTTGAAAATGTACTTTGTGGTGATACTGCTTTATCTACCGAATTAAAGAATTGTATTTTATCTTATGTTCAGATGTATATACAAGAAACAAGAAAATTTAGCTGTTGATAATATACTTTATAACATATTACTACATTTAAAGAATACTTATGATTGTGCATGTTCTCTGTATATTTGTTTTGTATAGTATACAATGACAGTTTTGCATTATTAATTAATGTACATTTTAAGAAGAAAAAAGTTGTTCGAACTTGTTTCTGATCCTTTTGTTTATGTCTTATACAATAAAATATGTTCAATTCGTTTGAAAATGAAGAGGAATAAAAAAAATCTGATTAAAAAATGGCTCGATCAAACCAATAAACTTGTAGCTTATACTTGTGTTTTTTCAATGAAAAGTAGGGTTTTCAATATTATCATACGTGAATTCGTAAATTTCAAATTGTGCCAGCTGGCTGCAAAAATAAAGCTTGGAGAAATATCAGTAACATATAATGCTTTAAAAGGAAGGTCGAATGGTAAATGGGTTTAAAGTTTCAACTGCTGTATAAAGGGATTACAATTTTAAGAGATTCCTGTTTTAAGATATTATCTTTAAATTCGAAGTGATGCAGCACAAACGAAATACTGGAAATAAATGTAATCTGCATAATACCTCCGACATGGGCCAGGTTGTGAAAATCTCAAGAAAAACATAACGGCCTTTTAAATAGGCATCTAAATTATCTAATTCAAATCTGCTTGATACTAAACATATTTTGGTGTTCATTTGAATGAAATTGGTAAAGATCCATTAGTAGCGTACGATATCAATCTAATACCATAAATTCAAGGATAAATTACTCATAATTGGTCATAAAAAGCTTTGCCATAAAATATTCTTGTAACTGGCGTGAGCCAATTTATATTTTAATCTTTTCAAATTTGAATTTTATCTTTTAAAAGCGACACACAATCAAAGCTCTTTTCTTCTATGTTATTCTTAATGCCCAGATGACTTCTGTGGCGGGAGCTTGAAGCGTTAGAGCCTCTTTATTATTTGTATTGTGCGTAACGTTTCGTTCAATCAGAAATAAATACATTTTGAGTTTCAGGAAAATTAAAACATCTCATTCTCTTTCTATCTCTCACTGTGAAATCCAAATCAAATAAAGAACATTTTACCGTAATATTAAAGTACGGTATATAACACACGAAAAAAATTTATCTACAACAAAAAGTAATTGGAATATATTTTTTATATATGTACATGTTTATAAAAACACAATGCTTCTTATCAATTTTACGTAAAATAAAATCAGTAAACCAGAGGCACCAGAAAAGGAAGAAAGAATTTTCAGATACAAATACTTATGTAAAAAAAATTCAGTGTTCCTCACTATTTAATTAACCAATTGCTTTAATTCATTCACTATGAAAAACTTTTGTGATTTATCCTTCATAAACAGAGTACTGTAAACGTAAATACATTTGGCTGTGTATTCTATTTATCGTTTTTGGCGGAAAACGGCGTCCGCTTAATCAAGTATATCGCCAAATGTAAAATATATAAGTAGATAAATAGGTACATTCAGAAATGCGCTTAATCAAATCTACGCTAACTAGTTGAAAAATCATATTCCGCGAAATATCGTACACGCTAAATATTGTACGTTTACAGTATATGACACATGTACTATGCTTGGTTGTTTGTTTTCTTTTTTTGAGTCGAATAAAGGGAATTATGGCCGAGTTTGGCCTACTTTGCTTGGTTGTACTTTATGTACATTAAGTCAAATGAAAAAGAATTATCGTTAAGTTTCGATCACATATTTTAAAGGTAGTATGCAATTTACTTGGTATAATTGCATTTTGAATCAAAAATATTGAAAATAATAGTCTTGTAATAATTTTTCTTTAGTAGATCAATAATCAAACATGTTGTCATTTTTAGATATTTTCAGACATAAAAGTTGTACAATAAATGTAATGAATAAATAAATGAAAGATTGTGATCTAGTCGTGTTATGATTATTACATCAAATTTTATTCATTTGTGTCTTTTTGTTCAATTGAGTAGGAAATTAATGAAAGGATTAAGTCAATTGCTGTCGTGGAGATTTTTCTGCCCTGCAGTCAAGTCATACTTCGGACTGAAGACGGGGAAATGGCAGGGGCCATCCAAAATAGCCATTTAGAGGATTAAAAGATTAACATGACGAGCATGTTATGTCGTCAGCTACAAGATGCCATTTGTCTTTGAAATCAATTTACTGATAATGGGATTATATCACTAAATTTACTTGCTTCAAGAACCTTGCGAAAGATGACAAATAAGGCGTGTAAAATGCCTGTGATAGGACGGATGAGAAACTTAGAAAAATAATATAAATATCCATAAAATTTCTATTACAGATGAATATTTAGCAAATGCCTGTTTATTTTATCGTATTAATTCTTGTAACACATTGATATATAGTCGTCTACACATACCAAAATATTCAAATAGTATCGATATTTAGAATTAATTTACAAATTCATGAATTGGATCGCCTGTAATCAATTAATTCCGAGGTTGTTGGGTTTTTTTTTAAACATATAATAAAATGATGCAAGGTTTTTTTTTTTAACGAAATCGCATTTTTGACACCTAACATGTATACGTTTGAAAATGCCTGTGTTTAAAGATCCCTCCGCTTATGTACCTATTATAAAGTTTAAAGGTAAAATCTAGATTTTTTAACAAAAAATTTATACCTGTTTATTCTTCTTTTTATGTATATTTTTTTTCTATCTTCCTAGGTTTTTGTATGGTTCTAATATACCGAGAGAGAGAAAAAAAACCCTTAAAAATATTCAGATTTTGATTTGAGTCTAAAATTTTCATATTTCTTTCAACGCAATCCCTGTGAATATTATCATACAATAACAATATTTTATCTACATAAGTGTTACACATAGAATGTCTTTCTGAGAACAATATATTCTCTTGTCAATCATCACAGACAAGGCTGTGACGTTTTATGATCTGACTACGTAATGTTAATGTCGGAAAGGGATTAAAAATAACGGTTCCTAATCTTAACAACCATTAATTATCAATCAATCGAACATTTATGGACTCGTGTCACTGTTCGAGATTCTAGACTTAATGGCAGGGAAGCAAATGCTCGTGGACTCGAATTTACTAATCTATCCCGTGCAGGCATAGAGAAATATATATATACATGTTTATCTTTGATTTGCCTTGTTAAAGCGAACTTTGTTACATTTTCAAATTGGTCAAAGTTGAATTAGACCCCTTATTAAGATGTTTAAGGGAACCTTATATTACATATACATGTAGGCAATAAAACTATTGAAATGTTAATAATCTTGTAAATTTCTATTTATGAAAGCATCAGTCCATGAAATTCGAGTAACATACATGTACTGTACGAAACATTTACAAAATACACGTGCATCTTACATTACTAAATTGCTTTAAATGACAAATGTCTTTCTTCCTGCTTTTGTTAATACAACACCTATTGACCAACACTATTTTGAAAAATAGAAGAATAGATATTATTGTTCGAAAAAAAATTATGTATTTTTTAAAATGCATTTTTATGTAACCAATAATTAAAGTAATCGTCGTCTCCCGCATTTACATTTTTGGTTTAATGGAGATTTTTTTTCTTTCTCTCTTTTTTTTCAAATTCAATAAAATAATGATGGAGAAAACGAGAACTTTATTTCCTTTGTTTAAGAAATCTCCATAAATAACACATCTTTCATGTCAATCATTCCCGACCTAGCATCTTGTTACGGACATTTATTGTCTACTCTGTGTAATGGTAATGCTTGTAGCGGATTAACTATATCCAAATTTACATCCAATAATCATTTATTATCAATCAATCGAACATTTATGATCTCGTGTCACTTTCTTTAAAATAAGGCCTAACAATATCCCAGTAGTAGACGTTTGGGCATTCGGTACAATTATTTCAGTCCTGGGGTCAGAATTCAGTTTTTGGTTTGCCCTGAAATAAAATACAAATGGCTGGACTCTAGACAGGTGTCATATAAATTTTATTAGGTTTTGATGCCTACTTGTCAATGATATTTTATATATGTAATTTTAGATTGAATTTGGATGCCCTAACCAATAAACATAGTCATGTTTGAAAGAAAACAACTGAAACAAATAAAGTTTTAAAGATAAGACCAAAAAATGTACAAACTAATAATTCATCAATTCGAAAAACTTCTGTTTGTTTTCTGACATTAAGCAATTTTAACCACTTAAGAAACAGTTCAAGAAAGGAACATCACCTGTTGCTGAGATAATGCTAGGCTACTTGGGTACATTGTACCCTCACACCTCAGGGTCTGGTGGAACGCTACATGATAGGGGGCGTCTATTCCGGGTAATTTGCACCTGATGACAGGTTCTGTGATTTAGATATTTTCTTCCGTTCTTAACGACCTCTCTTAAGATGTATATTGATTCTTTGTATTCAAACGGGAAAAGAAAAGACTAATGTGTTTCAATAAACTGGCAAATAACCTCCTTTTACCAAATACAGTTTTGAATATCCTTGAAGAATGCTTTTCTATTATAATTGATAAACTTGTCGAATTACTGGATAAGATACCCTTTGCTAAAGTTAATTTCAAGTATCCAAAATTCTAATGATTTTAAGATAAGATAGCAGAGATATTCTTGGGATCATCAGAGTCATCCGATTTCTGAATCAGGCATTATCGATTTAATCAGGACTTTACTCTTTAATTATGAAAATTATTCACATCTGTGTTGCATTGACAACAGAGTCTTTGTGCAAATATTACTTTTTGAAACTGTAATGTGTATATCACGTTTAAAGACTGTTTAACATCTAATAAAGACGGGTGGCTTAAATGATTTTGTTCACGAACCTAGTGCTAATCGCCATCTTTTTCTTTGCAGTATTTGGTTCACTTTAATGTGTTTTGATATAGCTTCGCCATGATTAATGACATAGACCATTCAAACCGGGTAAAATTCAACCTCTTATGAAATATAAGTTACTGAGGAGAAAGAAGGATTTATCTGGCCATGTATTTATTTCTTTACGTAAGGTACAAAAGGTACAATGGTTGAAATGGATTCTGCCACGTGAAATTAAAATTCTTTTTGTCGGTTTTATCTTTGAAACAGATTAGTATGCCATACGAACTCGTTAGTTTTTACAAAAGATCGGAGGAGCAGGGGATTTAAAACGAAAGATGTGATATCCTTTACAATTAAAACACAAAGAAAAGTAATTATTCAACTAATTATGCAGAAAAGGGAATGAACTGAGTATCTTCAGTTACACCTCACCTGGACAAAGATGGGCATTGTTTGTTTGTCCTATCAAGATGTTCTGCAGTGAAATAGAAACTTTAATCTGAGAGAAATTAGCGGATTATATAAAAATCAACGATATTGGACCATGATAAGAAGGAAAGAAAAGCGTAAGTCACGGATATTAGATATTTGTTATTTTTTTCTGATATATCGCTGAACTTTCAAAAGAGCAAAATATAAAAGAGAAATATGTACTTGCAAAATTAGACCTTCCTGGTGCTATACTCCCAATCATTGGTTAAAAATAAATAAATATAAACTGATTAAGATTGCAACATTTGACATATGTTTCAATTTCACTAACATTGAATAACTATTATGTTCATGGACAAGTCTATTGAATTCGAAGAACACACATTCCCCCACCTCTTTGCAGTATACATTAGCATGGCCTTTTTCCCATGAGAGAACTAGTCGGGTTCGATACTCAATGTTATCATTTGTTAAATCACTGAATATTCACAGCAATCAGGTCTACATGAAATGTTGAAATTTTTATGGAATAATGGCCTACTTAGTAAATATCAAATTAAAAGATAATCATACGAAAACTTTCAATTTTTCACAGACCCCAAATAAGCACTAATGGTTATAACTTAATTTCCTTTTTGTTCATGAGGCAAGGAACTTTAAACTTTTAAAAGTTTAATGCACTCTCCCCGCTGGGCTCCAATTATATCATCATTATTTCTCTTTACAACTCAACAGTGCAGGTAAAGTGTTTGTATATATGAACACCTAGATTAAGAAGCGTTTTATCATACCCTTTCATCATCGCAGGAACTATTTTATCTCGCTCATCGGGATACATGCATTTCTTTGTAGATACAAAGTAAAAACAGGTTTTACCACACTAATATACCCTTTCCGTCGAATTGAATATTACAGCTAATATGATAAAAATATTTTCCTGTTTACCCTTGGTGCATGAATCTTGTCTTCAAAGTCATACTTGGTCCCAAGGCAAAAGCTATCGAGTATAAACAGGTCATAAAACATGTAAGGGATTTTGCAATTGTTCTTTTTATTTATTAATTGAAAGTTTAAAAACGTTTATATTTTCGCATGTTTTATCCCAAACTTTCATATTTATTTATTTATTTATTAATAGACTGACCATGTTACAACTTCTGTGTTTCTGTTTTCTGTCCTAAACTTTTTTGTTTGCCGGTGATGATGGTTCAGTCAAATATGAAACGATATATATTGTTCATACTTACATAATACGAAATTAATTCTTTAAATAATTCGCTGCATATCAAAAATCTTTCTGATTCAAAATAATATAGAGAAAAATTACAGGTGTTCTGTTTTTGTTTCTTCTATGAACACTGCAAACTTGTTGAATTAAAGACAAAAGTAATGTATTTTGGATTTAAATTGTTTAATAACAATTCGTAGTTAAAACAACATATCAAATAATATATAAATACAACGACGGATCACGTGACCGCGTGTCTACATTTGTGTCTGCTGCAACAAGGCGTCATCAAAGACTGCCTACTAAAGGTAATTATATTTACATGGATTTGCTAAAAGATCATTGGCAATATTAAACGACCATTCATCATGAGTATTCAAATTGGTCTTTTCACTCTCATCACTTATAGTCTATTCATTCAATCTAGGTTTCTTTCATTCTCTCACGCACTCAACATTTTAAGCAATAAATTGTCTAAGCGGTTATCGTGACCTCACGACCTTTCTAGCTCGCCCTTCTGTAGGAGTGGATGTTGTGTGGAGCTCAGTGAACTCAGTGGAGAAGTGCGAAGTGGAGATGACGTAAAAGGTGGAGGCGGGAAAAGGCCCGACATGGGCGAGGAGATGGACGTGGAAGACAGTCCGAAGGAGCCGGGAGTGGGGCACGTGCAAGGTTTTCCAGACGAAACACCACAAATGGCCGGATTGTGTTCCATCCAAGGGAAATGCATTCTGGGAGGCATGTGGAGTCCGGTGGGTGGAGAAGAGATCTGGGAGAGATGATCTAGTCCAGGCAGGCGGTGAAGTGGGCTACTGCTGTGTGCCAGGGAGTTGAGCATATCAAGACGAGACGGGAGCGGACTAGGTACAGACAGCGGAGTAAAAGCTGAACTAGCAGAAGATGGTAGTCCGTGGAGCCCTAGAGAGGGGTACGGAAGGGATGTAGCACTGGGGACTCCGTAGGGGTAGGAAGCGGCGGCGGCGGCCAAGTAGGCGTACAGCTGGGGATCTGGGGGGATTCCATAGGGCCAGGTCAAGGCCATTCTCTGGCGTTTGTCCTTCATACGACGGTTCTGGAACCAGACCTGCAATAAAATGATTATCCACATAAGTACATCGAAATGTGAACAGATGAAAATAAATGCTTTAACAGTATTAAATCAAGAAAACAAAGCAACTTTTGGATGAAATACATACCTTGATAGTGCTCTCTGAGAGGTTCAGTTGGGCTGCGAGTTCACATCTTTTGGGGCGAGAGACATAGTTCTCTTTGAGGAATTCCTTTTCCAGTCTGTTCAGTTGCTCCTTTGTGAAAGCTGTCCTGTATCGCCGAATATCTCTTTCTTGTGCGCTCTCTATGAAAGATAATGAACACATGGTTATTACTCCAGTTGATACTTAAGTGTAATTTTAGTCAAGGATTAATAGTCAATTTAGCGGCCTAACCAGGCTCTATAAAATCACTTTCATTCAAACTTAAGCATTATTATTGCAGGCAGTCATGAATTTTTGCGCGTGCATTCGCGCGCAATATTTTCCTCATTTGATTTATGACTTGGAACGAATAGAATTATATTATCGATGGAACTCTTTGATTTTCGAAATTGGAAATCGTTTACATCGCTAAGCTATTGATGGCTGCAGGTGTGATTTGGAGGGTTTCTGAAGCCTGCTTTCGGTGGCCTGTCGTGTTTATTTGTTTCATTTTATGTTCCCCTCCCCCAATAAGGTTGATTCGGTTCTCAGATTGTCTCGGCCTGTATATAAATATCTTTTAAAAGATTGCGAACAAATAGATTATGACTGTGTCCGAAAACACCCTCCAAGTAAATTATCATTTGTTAAGAGAATCAATACCATGAAACAGACCCTGTATGATCATTGTTCACTTAAACGTTTCACTAAGTCCCTTCAAGTTTTACCGAAATACATTAAAATTGCACTTCAAAGAAATTGCAAAAGGTTTAACACATACTAAAATATGCTCCTGAATAAAAAGTGAATTATTTCCCGCACAACTTTTAAAACCATCTAGTTTATGAAACTTTAGTTGTGTTTATTATAGACGATGGGCATGAACCGTCAAATTTAATCTTTAATTTGATTTCATCAAAACCAAATTTTTTTATCCACTAACAATACCCGAGGTCAGGAATCTTTTGATGAATATATAAAATGTGTTAATTAGCAGGCGAGATTAAGTCACGTGACTGTACCTCAAGGAAGCAGACGTTATGATTATAAAACGGTACCGCAGAAAATGAAGAAAAGAGCAATTAACAAAACCCTTCGGACATATAACCCAGGTGAACCGCAATAATTGAATTATTCCCATCTTCTTTGATCCTTCTAATTACCTTAGCATAAACAAATAGTTGTAATTCTATTATTGTTTGATAATTATTTGCAATGTAAATGAGATGCAATCCATCATGCTCTGATTGGAGTCGATCATAAAAGTAATATCTACTATTGCAGATTTTTTTATCTGTTTTATTTTAATTCAGCTTGCAAACTGGCGATGATGTTTAGATAAAGCTTATTTCGGTTTGTTTGTATTGCCAACGGTAAAAACAAGAAATCATGTTTTCTGTTTGAAAAAAATGAAGCAAAATAATGACAAAGCAAGATTAATGTGTATATTTCATTTCACCCCCGGATTGCGCCCACTATTTCAGATTAGCCGGTCTTAATCTTTTCTCAGTCGCGTGCGAATTGCCGTTATTGTAAAAATAAGTAGTCAATTTATTTGTTTGCAAAGAAAATGTTTATACAATTATTGTTTGGAATAATTGTCAATCCGTGCAATGTTTACGAAAAAGAGTTGTTTAAATAACATCTAATGAAACAGTTCGAAAAATACAAATTAGCTCTTAAAGTCAATATTTTTCTTAGATAACCCCGAAAGGGTGTTTAATTTTAAAAGCTGGACCTAACAGGGCGATGACAAAATTAAGAGGGAAAGCAAATGGCCGCCCGATTTTATCTAGTTTTATAGTGGAAGTAGACCCAAGATAATGAAAAGAATTAGTCAAAATAAAACTTATGGCCCCCGGGAGATGGGGAAAGGGATTAGATAAATAAAACATACCCAATTCCAATTTAGTTTTAGGGGTTGAAATAAGGATTGATCTATTTTGTAGAATTACTACCGCTAAATTACCCCCTCCAAAGGATGAAAGACCAGCGTCAAAAGATTACCTAAACGAATTATAGCCCAATAAAAGGACCCTGTTTGCGATTAAGGACGCATTCGAACGACAAATAAAATGTCCCTATCTATTTCTTGTTAGGAAAAAACTTCAATTGATGTGCAAAGTTAACGTGGTTTGGCTATTTATGATCGGGGTAAAATTCTCATATTAAACATGCAATTTCCAGATTTTGCTCGTTTAATTCGCTAAGAATGAAAAAAAAATTAGAGAAAGTTTTTCATTGTACAAGTTAATTTCTTTTCATCGCACGACACATCAGCTAAGATGAACAGATTAGCTCTTGGAATCCCCCCTTTTTTGCTTGCGAGTGATTGCCAAATCATCATACTTCAAAGACGGTCCTCCAAATGGAATTTCTATACCTCCAGTCTATTTAGTCTAATGAAAGGCATTTTATAGCTTACCGTTTTATACAACATTAAACTTGAAATACTTTATCAGATTTTCGAGGACAAAAAAAGCCATTACAACCGGCTATCATGAAAGTAGAGGAGAATGTTGCAAAACCTGATTGGCTACAGAATGTTTGTCCGTCCTGAGCCCGAGACAGGTGAAAGGACGCTAACGAATTTTATCTGATCTATCTTTTCTTGAAATAAATTACTATAAAAAGCATTTGACAAACAGGAAATTATAGTTTAATCTAAATTACGTAAAATATAAAGTTATTACAAATTAACTTTGTTCTTTTTTTTCGTCATAATTATGTTATAGTATATTTAAAAGCTGTTTAATTCTGAAGGATAAATATTTTCTTAAAAACTAAAAGATAATTTTTTTCTTATATATTTCGGAATGTCAAATTTTTATACACCAGAAATATTTTAAGTAAGTTTAACTTTAAATAATGTAAGGGTGTGTGATCGTTCCATTAGAAACCATAGCTCGGTATCCGATTGTTTTAATGTGAAATGTCCAATAGTAAATTAAGCGAGAATTTGTTAGGTAACACAGGGCCGCAATGTAATATGATTAAGCATACACAAAGCCATGTTCATGCTAAAATTCATTTCAAGGAAGAAAGTTATGAGGCAGAAAATTTCACATCCTTCTTACAAGTAAACAATTTGTCATTACTTAAATATGCACCAAGAAAGAAAGTCAAGTTAATGTGTAGGAAGAAAATACAAAATTTTAAGGGGAAAAATAAACTTCAAATATTAATTTATTCATATTTTGTGCCCATGTAAGGAAAAACCCAGCGAACTAGATATATTGAAATTTGAAATTAAAATTAACAAATAAAGTAGCATACTATATTTATCATAATTATATCATATTAAATGAAGATTGTTCTGTGTTTAAACAAGACCTAGGATATATTATAATTAACTATAAATGTAATGTATGTTATTTTAAATAATTCGGTCATTGAAAAATGCATCAACTTTGAAAACTTGACATTATAATATTTCAAAAATCTCCGTGAATAATAGATGTTGGAGGTATAATTCGAAAATAATGAGAAACAAATTTAGGCTCACCACAAGGAGACCTGTTTATGTCGGAAAACGTTGGTGCTACTATATTGTACATTATATACATCACATTAGGAGTGCCATCAGTTTCAGATAAATAGACTTTGATATATGATGCTAGTAGCAAAGTTCTTGTCAGGAGGGCTTAGAAAGACGACCCAAAAATAGATTAACTAATTAGTTTTTATATCTGACTTAATAAAGATTGTAAAATTTAAATTGAATACGTGCGCTTTAATGAATGAATGAGAGAGAGAGAGAGAGAGAGAGAGAGAGAGAGAGAGAGAGAGAGAGAGAGAGAGAGAGAGATGGTTAAAAAGTGCATACTATTAATAAAGGATTGAGAATATGAATGATTTTTTTATTGAAAAGAATGGTCAAGTAAAACTCACCTTTCCATTTCCCGGAGTATCTTTTGTCAGGTGTGTCTATGCCGGAGCTGGAGTCGGAACACTCCGAACGGGGGGACTCTGGAAAACTTTCCAGGGACTTCTCCAACTTCCCGGTGCCGTCATCCGACATGTTCTTCAGACTCTCTTCTGTGCCCGAGGAGTCGCTCAGACTCTGGTTGGGAGAGGAAGGTACTGATCCCTGCATGTTGGTGATTGTTTAGATAAAGTCAAACTCACAAAAAGCTGCTCTAGTCAATAATTCGGATAATTCCACACAAAAACAACAAAAGTTTCTGATTGCCTTTTTCTTCAAATAATCAGATACAAGCAGGCAATAATATGCACATTAATGTCATCCAAAAGACTTGGCTAAGAGATGGTGGGTAGTTAGGTCCTTTCTCACTGAGGCGAGTCAATGCTCTGATCTTAATATTCCATGATGACTCTCTTATAGACAGCATTTTCCCAGGTAATCAGGCGTAAAAACCTAAACATATTCATTGATAGAGTAATTACCTCAATAAATCAAATAGCAAACCTGTGAAAAATGTCTCATTTCGACTGTCAATTGCGCATCGATAACAAGATTAGGGCGGAGTTTCGCGCTCTCTTGACCGCAGGGGGCGGAGCGAAGCAACGTTGTGAAATTTGATTGGTCGACGCAAAAATCCCGCTATTACATGTCAATGATATGGTTATCTATCTCTCGGAAAAACAAATTTGTTTTTTTTAATACCATTATGCCATATACCACAAGATCAAAAAATAACATTTATAAAATTAATTTATAACATTGGATTTAATAATATGTAACTTGCAGGGGGAAAAGAAGGATAATAAAACTGGAATTTCTAGAAGAGCGAATGCAAAAGTCGATGATTAAAGTAAATAATGCCGGTTTTACAGACTTAAACTGCATTTTATTACCTAAGCGCTTTTGAAGATTTAATAGTTACTTAGAATACTATTTATTGTAAGACATTAGAATTACGCCGGATAGTAAGATCAGTGAATAGGGTCAATCATTAATACAGTGAACTGCAATAAAATTATTTCACTTCAAAAGTCTTCCCATGCCCCATTACAGCACTGAATCCGTTTGATGTTCAATAGTTGAAACCATAATTCTAAATAAGCGTGAATTTTTATGAAACTTTGTAGCTCGCGTTTGGAAATTCTCTAAAACTTTTCGCCCATCTGAATGTTAACGGTGTGATCCTTGTATTGATAGAAAAGAAGTCTCAAAAAATCTAGTGTATTTTAAGAGATCTGTATAAATTGATAATAGCATTTGCTTTATAATGAGTTCTTTCCTCTTTGAGTATTGGAAATATATCCACTTTAACACATGCATATTATGAATGTTATTTGTAAAATCACAAATCACTTCAGGTTTTTAAAAAAATAAAATACAACCTAAAAAAATCAAATACAAACTATTTATTTCATGTGGTTAGAATATCCTGTTTAAATAATTTTCATACACAACTGTAAACATAATTATTTTGAAATGGAAATCCCATAGAATGTGACAATTAAGGACATTTGAAAAAGAATTGAGTCGTTGTGGAGCAATAGATTCAATGCATTCACTGGCTTGAATAATCCAAACAGATTAAGGTTTAAATGTAGAATTTTATATAAAGCTACATTTAATTTATGTTTTTGTGATTAACTTTATTTCTTCTGTTTGTGTTTAACTATATCGAGACAGATGGAAACACTACTGGAATTTCCATGCTGTATTAATTTTGTTTTTTACAGCGTGTACATTCCTGACCATTTTTTCTCCCATTCGTATCCAGAAAAAGTTCCCACCTTCAATGATTGTTATTTTAGCAACTAAGACAACGCCATATAGAACTATCGAAAAAGGTGCAACTATTTACACCAATTTATCAGCGCAACTTCAAACAAGCTCACAATATTGCGTGAAATTGCTCGGGTTTATCAGAATTAGTACCGGTAGGTTAAATACTATTCAATTCTTAATTATATATCTACAGGGCTTAGCGCCTTAGTCGATTCTTCTCACTGGGAATTAAAAGATTCTAAATCAACCCAATGCGGCGAATTGATGAAGTTTTTATGATAATTAGCACAAATACTTCACGTCCCCTTTTAAGAAGTTGTTTTATGATGGTTCTCTATTCAAGCCGAAGGGGCATCCTATTGTAACAATAATTCTCAATAATAGACGTGGTTTTCATGTTCAAACTGGGGTACGCTAAAGTTTTATTCCGTTTTGAAGAAAATACAATAGAAAATAAGGAACACAGTATACTGTTGATATGTAAAGCAGAATAAAAACATCAACATTTCCCTCTTCTCTCTTTCTTAACAAAAATATAGATAAAGTCAAAGACTGATTATGGCACATTTGCCCCAACCCAGCCATGATAATCTATTTTCAACGAAAAACAACAATATTTTTGTATTTTTTAATTTATTCCTAATTATTTCCCACGATATTCAATGAAATATATTTCGCGTGATTTATGGGGCACAGTCTGCTAACATAGTACTAATTTCTGACACAATACCTGCCAACGCAATGTACACGTGTAAAACAAGACGATTACAAGAGCGAGGCCCGTGACATTGATTTATTCCGGATACTAGTACGGTACTCTACAAGAACAGCCGTGTTCGTCAACCATGTTCGATTGTTATTTATTGCGGTATATACTTACCTGGCAGATTTGTGTTTTATTCGGGGGTACATTTTAAACTTACATTGAAACATTAAAAAGTCGTAATTTTGTCAAACGGTTTTGTTAAGCCCTTGTTAATGAAGCTGACATTAGTAATGATTTATAATTAAAACGTATGACAGAAAAATTTGTTCAAATGTGACAAAGAGTGGTCGAGTTTTAATGTGTAGAAAAATGATTTATTATCAAATTTTAACACAGTATTTTAAATACATTGAAACTAATGGCGTAAACAAAATTAAGATTTTGTTTAATGTTTCAATGCCCCCTTCTTTTTATTGTTGGTTCATCTCGTTTGCATAATGTGTTTATGATTAAACAATTAGAAAACAATGAGGAATTATAAACGCAATGAGTAACATTCATTATCAGTATAATGGATTAGTCGGTCAGTCATCTTGCTCTTTTTTCTCTTAAAATGTCCTGTGATTGTTCTCTAGTTGTTTTTTGTTAATCTGTAAATATTAAGACTATTCCGATTCCGTCTCATAATCCTAATATGGCTGGACAACCATATTTGGCATTAAATAAATATCTTAATAAATATATATTGCTTTTGCCATTTTGTACGTGACAATTAATCAATGGTATTTTTTTCCTAAATTTTGTTTTGGTCAAGGAAGTGAAAAATAAAAAAAGGATCAACAAAAGGTTTAATTTTACTATTTTTGTTCATATATTATGGGTAGTGGTGGTTTAGGATTGGATTCAGGTTCAATGTCTATATGGATTGCCCAAATCAAAGCAAGTGATATCGAGGTGAAAGCCTGGCATATGTCTTATATTCTACACGTGTAAATGACCTTCGATTATGATTCCGTATTTAGTGACTAAAAGAGGTGAAAGAAAATCATCAGAGGAGGAAAATAAACATATGGGTTCTAACAGCGAGATTACTTAATGGTATACAACCTACGATTGAATATTTGATGGAACCCTAATGGAACTTGAGTAATCTTGTTTCACACGGAAAATCCGGATATTGTTCCTCGTGTGAACTACCGTATTAAAAATTCTACCCGGCTACCCGAGGAGACGGGTCGCCGGACTAATTCGATTTGGCGGGATCAAAGCGGTGCGTTTATTTTCGATCTGTTGAGTTCTATTGTTATTTATCTTGTAATTACACCATAGCCATGATGAGGGTGTTATCTGTTTCATTGCTAGAAAATTAGGCATAAGTAGACTCTGCCCTGTGGCTGCTGGTCAGTGCTGGGCGCTCGTAAAACTTTTAAAAGAAACTGTAAAGTCGAAACAATCCCGTAGGGGCTATGGGACCGTACAGTAATTTGGCTGAAGAAAGTGTGAAATGAACCGTTTAAGTTTAAATTTATTGCATTTATAGATAATTTTCACTTCAAAGGTCCGGCGTAGATTAGGTTTACACCGAGGGGTTATTCAAAATAAGGTAGAAAATATGTTTACACCTTCCGAACAAATTAAAAGATGTAAAGATATTTTCCCCGTTCTCTTCCAACAGCAAAAGAGATTTATTACCGGGTGCAATAAAGATTTTAGTTCAAAAAGAGGATTTATAATTTTATAGCAGTGAAATTTGCAAAATTGAAAGGTTTTAACCAAACCTGTATTTTACTGGAACTTCAAAGAATTTACAGAATGTGACAACAAGACGAAATACCTCTCAGAAATAATGAAATATAAACATAGAATTATTTTTACTCTTCTGTTAATAGGGGCGCAAGTCAAATTTTCAAATTCGTCTGTTGCCTTATTTTTTTAAATACTATCTAAAATTATTTTGTACATTATTAAAAAAAATTATATTGTTTGTCTAAAAGAGTACATTATTAAAAATCATATTGTTGTCTGAAAGAGCAATGGCATTAAAATCATACTGTTGTTATTTTTTTTTAAAGAATTTAATCAATTTAATTTTAATTAGCTGCACAGTTAAGAACATCATGAGATAGATAGACTGGAAAATTCCGGACATTTGATGAAACGAACGAAGAAACAAATACGCGTCAGTGTCAATACAATTGAAACGTAGAAATGGCGGAACTTTAACGGTTCATTATCTGGCGGGAGAAATCCGATCGTCTGCTGCAACTTAATCAAAACGTCTAGTGTTCCACGAAAATTTGATAGGTCTTGTTAAATATGACAAATTAATCCACAAGTGTCAGGCTTTAATAAACCTTTTACATCTGTCAATATTTCTGTAAAATTAAGTCAGTTCGGATTCAGAAACTGTTAATTTTGCGGTAATTAGCACGTTTTATGGAGACCAGATTAATCAGATATTTTTTTATTTTTTGATTTTCCCTCCAAGTTACAAATGATAAATCGACGGACAGTTTGTGGTTAGGGGGGTTAAAAAAGGGGGAGGTCTTGATTAAAAATTTGTGTACCAATCTGCTTGTAATTATAACAAAAAACCAAGACTAACAAGAAAATGCGTTACAGAAACAAAAACAAGAAATACAAATGAGATTTAGAATGCAATGAGCGGTATCAGACTCATAAAAACTATATATCTAGAGTCCATTCCTGGCATCTACTGTTAATCGCCCATTCTTGTGACAGGGTTTCTACAATCTCTCCATTGTCTCTATATATCTCATTACTTCGTCCATATTATAGCGACATTCATTCTCTCCAATGGCCATTTAGTGGAATTTTATTTTCCCGGTTTATGCTGTTTGGTATCAAAGCTAAGTGTATCAATTTCTCCATACGACTTCATTTGTTTCTCAGTAATAGAAAGAGGGGCTTCCAATTAAGTAAATCATCAGCACAAACAGTGAATCTTGACATCTTGTTAAGCAGAGTATTTTCATTTCTTTATTAATATGACAAAAAATACACAGGATTTGTCCATGTCCTCATTAGCTACAGAAGATGACACTGGACAGAAAACATGGATAATTAGGTCAACAGACAACTTGGCTGATGTTGTTTTGTCAAATGTCAGCACGAGAGCTGCATGTACACAATGTTGTTTGTCAATACAGAAAACGTCACATCTCTTTTACACGTGCTGCTAATGAGTTATCGTGTAACTAGTAGCATGCGCGTGTCCTGTTAGTATTAAATAGTAGAACGTGTACATGCAACAGTCCACTCTCAATTATTGTGTCTTATGACAAGTCCTTTCTATGTACTAATTAATTTGATGAACTATAATCAATTTCCCCGATGCATTAAACAAAAATATGTTTGAAATGTATTTTTTCGAAATATCAAGGAAAATCATGGAATATTCATGTTCAATTAATCAATTTACAATTATTTCCTGTTAATTAGTCCATAACGATTATAAAGTTTCAAAGAGCTATACGATTTATAAATTATTAAGCTTTATAATATACCATGATTTTCCTAATTTCAAAAACACAGACTCTTTTAAGTCGTTGTAAACTGTTCCAATGGCCAACCTCTATTGGGAGATGTTTTTTCTGAATTTCACAAAAACATTTCCAATTTTTCTAGGTAAATTAAATACATTTCAAACTTATTCACATACAATCTTCGTTGTCTAGTACCTGTCGTTAATGTAGATAATTAAGATGGCGGGACACTTGTCGGTATTAATGTACATGTATAAAAGTACACCATAATCAAAATACTTTCACCGTTTTAAAAAATTCTAAATTTTACAAAATTTGAACAAAAAAAATGTTTTTTAGAATGGAAAAAAATTACAAAAGCCCCACGGGATTCGAACTCATGACTTACAGATTCGTAGGTTTATTTATTTAAACAATATTTTATTCAATATAGTATATTGAATAGGATTAGGCAGCAGGAACAGCCTATTTTAGCCCTCTCCTAAGATTTGTAGCTCAAACCAATTGCGCTACGTTGTTACATAACAATTTTTTAGAAAGAAAAATTTTATAAAACTATTCTTGATTTTATTGTTTATTTCAGTACAAAGAATCTAACAATATGTAGGTGTCCAATACCACCTTAAATATCAATGGAATGGTGGTCTAGTTTTCTTTCGTTTTGTTTGTTTGTTTGGTTTTTTTTTGCTGTTTGTTTGTATACCTATTATAAAGATGCATATAAAAAATTCTACATAAATTGTTAACATTTTCGTGTAAGAATCTCCCCCAAAATCACACTAAAAGAAGAACATAAAGCGAATAACTTTTAGTTTCTTCACACACCATAAAATTTGAAGCACCAAATTCGAAATTTAAGTCATATTTCAACAAAAGTAAATGTAAACGGCCAAATATATCAATTTTTTTTTAAAACCTAATCTTTTACATCCATATAACAAAACAAGAGTAACTACCTTGTAACCACGTTGTCATATAAATCAAGCTGACAGTCTAAAGGTAAATTATACAATCGATTTTGTTTAATAATACCGTACAATTTTTTTTTGTGCTTGATCACAAAGATATTTCCTAGCCTTTCAAAAGATTTCGATCTTGAAAATAAGACACCAAGTGAGTTAAATTTTTTGACAATTTCGTTAATTCCCCATTAATGAATGCGCTGGTCCCTTCGAGAGAAAAAAAATAGAATCTGTCAAAAAATAAACATTTTTTAACCATTTGATTAAGGAGGCTGATGGCCAACAAATTACTCAACAGATTCACTTTAAAATCTTAGATATGATCTTTCAAGCTATAAACTACTACTTAGGAAAGAAACATTTACTTTCCTTGTGTTTCTATGTAGAGCTCTTCTTTTTGAGGAGGTTCAAAAATTATACAAAATGGCCAGGATCATCAGCAACTTTATTACATTTGTTCTAAACATGACCAAAAAATCATTTGGCATAATGATATATAGAATTCGTTCGCAGGCACTCTGTATATCGGCCTCACAGTGATAATTCTCCAGCCAGAGATAAGATTTTCACACCTGTGTTTCACAAGGTTAATCCGAGGGGGTGTTTTGTCATAATGATAGCTCGCCGTAAGAAGGCAACAAACTATAATGTCTATGATTACCCTGCAACTGTCTTAGCCAAAGAAAATGTTCAAATATTTGTCTAATTAAATACAAAAAACCACACAGTGCCGGATCGAGGCGTAGATCTGAATTTTACACTCACCACGGAAGGAGGGGGTAAACATAGATCCCCATCCGCGCGAGAAGTACCTTGTTTAGGGGGTATAATCTTTTGATGTGATGAGAGAATTTAATACCAATAAAATGGAATGTTCCCTTAATCTTTTGTATTGTTTTCACGGCGGATAAACAAATGTTCAAACAAGGCATAATGGTGTATACACGAATCGAGAAATCTCACGTCTGCTAATTTGAGTGGTCATTTATTTTCCCAGTTTGCACTTTGGGTGTTCGGGGGTTACATATGTCAGACAAACACGTTCTAAATGAGAAACTCGCAGGTGCGAATTCGCTATTGTTTTCAGATAATGGTGCATGTTTGGATGAAAAAGCGGTGCTTCACAGAAATTTGGCAAACTTCAGTTCCTCAAATCAAACAGAGTCCTTTTACATTTTCTGTTTATGGAGATAAAGCAGTCGATATATAACGATTAAGTGGGGTATTCAACGAAATGTATATGCATTCCAATTGTTCATTGCATTCAAAACCATGACAGCAAGTTTGGATGATATTGATGCTTGACATACTTTAATGCAAACCGACATTTTTATTTTTTGTCTAAAAAACAGTATCATTTTAAAATAATTTAAGCGATGAACGTTTTTCTGTAAACATGGCATAATTATTAATCTGAAGACAGAAATAACAAGGAGACTATACTATAACTGCATACATGCACATGTACCTACTTGTGTTGCTTTAAGTACCACACATCCACAATATGCAGACATATTCAGTAATGCGGTTTCATCCATTTTTTTATCACAGTGTTAAAAAATTTGTACCCCTCCCCCCCCAATAAAAAATCCTTGATGTCAGCCCTTTTCTGTCAGTGTAATAAAACAGTCTATAACTTGCATAATCTAATAAACTGTACTTGTACAATATTTTCTTTTCTTTTTCATTATGAATAGAACAGAACAGAGTTTTATTTCCTATCACGGACTCATTTGGGCCATACATGTAGAAGGATACAAATATGATTTACAGAGATTATGATATTTAAGATAATTACAATTTTAAAATTACGAATAATATAGTTCGTATTTTATGCATTTAGTTTAAATTTTAAAAAACCTTATCTAATAAGTGCCATCTTTATTTGAAAAAAAAAATCATGCCATTTTGTTTGTAACACTTACTATTTTCAGCGATATACATGCACACCAACTACTAAATAAGGTTTGTCAAAGCTATGTTGCATTTTAGAGGAGATATATAATATACATATTATATACCGTGATATATTGACGGATAAAAACAACAAACATACCTGTAAAATAAAGTGTGCGTCGTCATTCATTGTTGAAACATATTGTACGAGAGACAACTCTAGATCCTTCTTTGAACTTTCCGCGATGACAGCAGAGTTATATTTCTTACTTGTTAACTAGTAAGAAAGATAACTCTTATGGCTTCGATGTAGATTTTGTTTTCCTTTTTGGAATTAAAAAAATAAGCAAATAAAGCTATAGTGATAATGATAATAATAAAAGAAAAAAAAAGCCAATGAACGCGTCGCGACTAAGACATTATTTTTTGCAAATAGAACAGACAGATAAACCAAAACATACATTTAAAGGCACCAGAGACATACATGTACATGTAGGTTCGTTTAAGAATAGGAGGAAGGGGGTTTTTATCTCGAATCAAATTATTTTGCCCTATATGTTACGTTTCCTTATATATTTTTACCACTGACAGTCCTAAAAGTGGAGGGCGGGGTGAACAATTTGTAAAAAATTATGTTTAATAAAATGCTTTCATTGGTGATTTATGCGGGACACGAAGGTAACGACATTGCAGGGAAAAAAAAACCCACAACCTGCGTTAGCTGATTATGCAATTTTTTCTGCAATGTCGCTACCTTTTCATAACCCGCATGAATCATCAAAGACAGCATTTTATTGTTTATATTTACATCTTTCTTTTAACATGAATTATATAAAGTAAAGTAAATAAAAGTAACTAATTTATTGTTGATGTACATGTACATACACCGTACGCTGGTACGTATCATCGTTTTTTAAAAGGGGGAGGGTAGTCTCATCCAAAAATTGTTGGCTAGAAAAAATAAAAGGAAAAAGAACAGAGGGTTTATGATTATTTCGTGCAGTCCGTAATTTTTCGTGAACTGGATCGTGTATAGATTTCAGCCCTGTCAATTTCTATAGAGCTATGATTCACAATCGATTTTCATAAGAAAGAGAGAAGAAAATACTCAGTATGTGTAAATATAATTTCATATAATCATAATTGTTTTATGTCATGCCCCATGAGGCCCACATTTGGAGATAAATTTTATTATATTCTATAGATAAAAGTAATGGTCCCATGTTGCTACGTGCCTACCATATACTTAATATGTGAATGAATTGTTTTTACGCAAATGTCTTATTTAAACAATAAAATGCTTTCTTTGGTGATTTAATTTAATTTAACAAATATTTTATTATGCAAATAAGTACATAATAGGATTGGACATCAGGCTATGCCTATTTTCGTCCTCTCCCCAAGGATCAAAGTAAAAATAAGAGGCATAAGATATTGAGTGCATGTATAGATATACTGAAGTAAAGTTTAGGATGAAATTATTATGTAAGATTATTAATAACAGGTATTGTTTAGAATCTTTTTGTTGACTTGATATATTGTTGAACTGCCTGAAAAATTTTGGTTTTATAGGGAAGTTGTCTATCGCCGAAAAGTAAAACATGTACTACTTGCTCATGGTTGAGATTTTTTAGGTTTATATTATTTTGAATACTGTTGATAAGCAATGTTCTGTGATTAATGTAAGCTGGACAAGCAAGGAAAAAATGAAGATTGTCTTCACATGTGTGACCACAATTATTACAAGTTGAAGTGTCACTTAAATGTTGATTAAAAAGGTGAGCTTGTAAACTACTGGATTTATTTCTAAGTTGACAGTGGGCAATATTTTCTTTGCGATTTCCATAATTGTAAACTTTGGCATTTTTTGCTAATTCTACAGATTGTTTTTTAAGTACATTTTTGAAAGATGAAAAGGGCTCAATACATTTTGTTTCCGATGGTAAATTATTCCATAGCTGAATAGTTGATGGCAAGAAGCTGTTATAATATGAAACTGTCCTAGACTGTGGTATATCTACGGAAACGTATAACCGCCTCTTGTTGCTGTGATAAAACACGATATATTCCCATAATTATATAGTCATATATGATTGTTTCAAAGTTTGGCAATATAATTAAGACAACAACCTCTCTTAAATTATGCTTGTTTGGGTTATACGTTTCCGTATGTATCGAAGTTAAAGTTACCAACATATGGTGTCCGGATAGGGCCATTTGCGTTAGCGCGACATCGCGTTCAGATAAACGAGACATCGCGCTAACACACAACACGCCGTCGCGCTAACACAACTTTGCACAACACGCCGTCGCGTATCTACCCGATGGTTACCTTGCCCTACACTTTACGCCATTACGTTAATTAGTCAACCCGCGTTCCTGGGAAAACCCGTTCTGAAAATTTTTTTCCATCAAAATTAAAATCGCTTTAAATTATTCCATTTTATTTATTAACTTTTTAGTATTAACCATAGATGTCCGATCCAAGGTATCTGCCCGCGATGCATGATAAACTCGTCCTACACATTTCGCCATGACGTCAGTTAGTCAACCCGCGTTCTTGGTTACCCCGTTCTAGAAAGTTCTATCGTTCTATCCGTCAAAACTAAAATCGCGCATTCAAGAAACGAATTGGCTCATTTTATTTGTTCAACATTTGTCAAATCTTAACTTCTATGTATACTCTAAATTAGTTACCAGTAAATATATTCGTTCTTTACATAATAATTCATTATCATGTCATTGCAAGTGGATTTATTTTGATGCAAACTACCGCTGACTTAGATCCGCCAAAGCGTGTCCACCACCTTACTCTCATTTTTGCTATTTCTGGCTTGTTTATCGAAAATGAAAGTAGGTTTTTGATTAATTTCACAATAATTACTTATCAGTTAAAATTCAATTATAGCTTACGGACATCATCTCACACGTGTTGAAATACCAAAGGTGTAAGGAGTTACTCCGGTGCAGGCATTTTGTAGTTTATTTGCAAAATGTCTTAATTTATAAGTATAAAATATTTAATATAATTCATTAATTCAAGAATAATATATCCATGACATGTTATATACCTGTAATTTTACATTTTAAAATTTCTTTGCTTTAGTAATATACAGAGCACCTAATATGAATTTGTGACATGTACATGTTATAAATATATTATTGCTGAATTAATTAATTATATTAAATATTTAAGGTGTCAATTGGTAGATTTTATAATAATTTTATATGCATGCTATCCTTATACAGTGACATACTAGTAACTATATTTTTATTCATATGTATTGATAATAAATGAAAATAATATATGTATTTCAAAGTACATTTTATTTATTTTTCATCCATGCTTGCATGCAGGCCTACATATTTCAGCATGCGCAGTCTGATATTTTCGGACACGACTTCCTACTAGACTGTTAAACTTGCAAAGTTGCGTTAGCGCGACGGCGTGTTGTACAAAGTTGTATTAGCGCGACGGCGTGTTGTGCAAAGTTGTGTTAGCGCGACGGCGTGTTTTGTGTTAGCGCGATAGTGTATTGTGTGTTAGCGCGATGGCATGCATGTTATGCAAAGTTGTGTTAGCGCGACGGCGTGTTGTGTGTTAGCGCGACGGCGTGTTGTGCAAAGTTGCGTTAGCGTGACGGCGTGTTGTGTTTAGCGCGATGTCTCGTTTATCTAAACGCGATGTCGCGCAAATGGCCCTATCCGGACACCATACCAACATTACGAAGGTTATATCCATGCTGTGGTGGTTTAAAAGGCAGGATCAAATCTTGTAAATATACAGGAGCTATACGATAAACAATCTTGTAGAATTATAAAAGTTTTTGTCTTTCCCTTCTCTTATATAATGGTTCCCACCCCAAATCAGAATACAAAGCAGTCCAAGATGAGTTTTTCCGAAGACCTGTAATTATTCTACCTGCTTCTATCTGGACATTTTCTAAGAGATTTGAATTTTCTTGTGAGCAATTATCCCATTCAATACTACCATACTCAAGAATTGGCCGAATAAAAGCAAAATAAATCTTAATTAATGCTCTCCTGTCAATAGATTTAACCTTGAACAAGCTTTTTCATATATATCATTTATATGACATGACCATCTAGCCGGCATCACTTTGAAAGATAAGACCAAGATGACAATGGGTTTTAGATTCATTAATAATACTACCATTGAAACCAAAATGAACAGGAGGATGATTATTTGACCCTCTTGAAAAAATTATATTACAAGTTTTGTTAGGATTGAAATCCACAGCCCATGTGGAAGCTCATGTATCAATTTTATCTAGATCAGCTGTCAATGAAAATGCTGCTGTGTTAACATCATTATCTACAACTATAAACAAAGAGGTATCATCGGCAAACAATCTTGTATTATTAACCAGATTATTAGATATGTCATTAATATAAAGGAGAAATAAAAAAGGACCCAAAACAGAGCCTTGTGGGACTCCTGCAGTAATAGGTCTAAAATTTGAATGAAACCCATCTATAGTACTACTCTTTGGACTCTATCATATAAATAGTTATCAATCCATTTCAACATATTACCATTTATCCCACAAGACTCTAGCTTAAACAGAAGGCTTTGTGCCGTACTTTGTCAAAGGCCTTTGAAATATCACAAAAGATAAACCTGACATCTTTACCTTTATCTAACTTATATATTATGGTATTATAAATTTCCACGAACTGGTTGACAGTTGAATCATTGGGTTGAAATCCGGAGTGATATTTTGTTAGGATATCATTTTCTAAGATAAAGTTGTATAAATATTTAAAAATGATTTTTTCCATAATTTTGCAAACTGAACTGGTCAGGGATATTGGTCTATAATTATTGACTAGATCTGGACTACATTTGCCTTTGTAAACCGGTGTAACATTGGCCTGTTTCCATATGTTTGGCAGGCATTTTAATTCAAGTGATTTGTTAAAAAGTTTTACAAGTGGTTTGCATATAGAAGAGGATGTAAGTTTAAGGATTTTTGGTGTTATACTATCTGGACCGGTGATTCATGCTGGATATGAAGGTGGCGACATTGCAGAAAAAATACATAACCCGCGATAATTTTTTCTGCAATGATCGCTACCTTCATAACCGGCATGAATCATCAAAGAAAGCATTTTATTGTTTATACATGTATTTACATCTTTCTTTTAAGAAATTAATAAATTGATTGTAAAAAGTAAGTAAAATTCACTTAATTACTGTTAATTTACATCAGTACGTTAGCTAAAAGAAATAGACGACTATGTGAGTTTGAGTCTGACGTCATAATGATTATTTCGTGCAGTCCTTGATTTTTCTTAGATCGATGTAGGTTTCAACCAAAAAATAAAAGGGGCGTGTAGATGTTTCTACAGCTGTTCTATATATAGAGCTATGAATTAATGATAAGTTTCCGTAAGAAAAAGAGGGAATCATACTCGGTAGATGTATATATAATATAACATTAACATTGAGTCAAGTGATTTTTTTTCTATTTTTTTTTTTTTTTTTGCACACATGAATTAATTGGCGTTTTAAAATATAGTAGCAAGTCAATATAAATTGGTTGCAATGGATATCCGCTGCCATTTCGATTATTGTCAATTTTAAAAACCTACAGAAAGATATGTCCGCATATATCAACTATCCAAGAAAAATTAGCATTTGAACATTTTGTAATATTGTCTATATTAAAATTATACAAAACATCAGCGTAAAATTATTGTCAAAAGAATGTAACCTTTAAAATCGCTAAATATTTTTAAAAAAATGTTGTTCTTCTTCAGTCTGTACAAGCTAAAATAGGAACCTTAGGGAATTTTGAAAAATCAACGTTATTTTGAACGGTAATTCATTCCTGTTATTAACACAATTCAGTAACATTCTTATTTGCCATTTCTGAATAAAAACTTCTGAAGTCTGAGCATTTAAACTGAACAAATAGAAGCATTTATCATGTTTATTGGCCACAACACAATGGTGTTATAGAAATTTGTGTATCCTCATAAAAAAAATTCGAAGTATCATATCTTTTCCTAGTTTTCTATCTCGTTTCTAAATTAATGGTTTTAAATGTATTACTCTTTTTTAGTGCACAACCAGTACAGTAATAACAAAAAATCATGATTATTAGCTTTTTGTGTTTAAATATTAAGAAACCAATTTTTAAAAGTACCAATTTTTTAAAAGTAATAAACACATACAACTTCCTGCTATTAATAGGCAGCAGAAAATTTGGCTTTAGATACTATATGTATTCATTTCAATTCAAACACATGCACTGTTTGTTTCTGGTTTTTTTATTTCTCATATGACTCTTGTGTATCAACACTGATATGAGAGCACAACTATGAAACATTATTTCTCAAATTAAAGACGTTAAAGGGACCTGGACACGATTTCAGATAAAAATTTAATTTTTGATTTTTATGTATTAAATAGTTTACTTGTGTATTTTGAATGATTTACCAAAATTTGAATGTTAGAAGTCGTGTTACAAGCGAGATACAGAGGAAAGAAGTTGTTGTTATGTAAACAAAGCTCGAGTCTTATATTTGTTTACAAATAATGTAAAGTAAAGAAATTACCATTTCTTTGACAAAATAACTTGTGGAAACAAGATAAACTTATTATATGTGTTTATAAATAAGTTTATCAACAACAAAATGCAACATTAGATTGAAACTTTTACCAATTCAAGACATATGTAAACAATAACAGGACTCGAGCTTTGTTTACAAAACAAAGAATTTTAACCTCTGTAACTCGCTTGTAACTCGATATTTGACTTTCAAATTTTGACAGAGCATTAAAAACATCTATATTGACCATTCTAGACATTAAAAATGAAAAAATAAATTTTGAAAAAATTGAGCTCAAATCGTGTCCAAGTCCCTTTAATTACTAGTACATGTGTTATGCATTTTTGAACACGAAGAAGGCATTGTAGTTCAAGAGTAATTTCTTAAAAATTCGGGGGAGGGGGTGGAGTCCTTGGAAAAGATTCATTTGAGTCCAATGTTGTGTCCATGTTGTCATGGTATCCGTGCCCATTACGAGCTCTGTCATTGGACTTGTGGTAACCAATGAACGAAGACTTCCGTGTCTGACGCCGATCTCCCAGCAAGCTATGGGGACCCAAGAAAGCCTCCGATACCCGGCTGTGGAGTCGTTCCGAGGACACCCCTTGGAGCGAGCTAAGTGTCTGTGAGTTAGGGAGAACTCTCGCGTCGGGCCTCAATATCGCGTGATCGGCCTCGTTTTGGTAATCACGTGCACGCTGTTGGTTTTGGAGTATCTGCTCTCTACTCCGTCTTCTACCAGCTCTTGAGTCTATATCAGTCCTCCAAATATCATCGTTGGTGAAATCTTCCTTGACCATGTTTTCAGATCTGGAGAAAAACTTATTCTGAATCGTTGGACTATTTCGCATGACTTCTAGAAGTGACCCCGAACTGTTTCGTCTTTCCCAAGTACTTCGTTGTTCTGGGGACGGTTTGGGTGTGCTGTGTTTTGGCCCGGCTCCTCTCTCATACAGACCACTATCGCTGCCGCCCATTGCAAAAGAAGAATAATCGCGCGTTTCGTTTAACGTTCGGTCTCTAGTATCCTCTGTGCAGGTTCTCGGTCGCCTTCCACGCTGTGGTGTTCTTTCTTCGCGTATCACGTTCACACTTTCATCATTACCCCTTTGTTTGACTTGCTGTAGAAATACATTCTCCTCAGCTCTATTCCTACCTGTAAAAGGTTTATCGTTGTACTCAATTTGCTCTCTTTGATTAATGAGCTGCGAATCATCAAGGAATATTTCGTCTGAATTATTAAAGTAAGCACTGGACTCAATGTTATTATTGTTTCCCGAGTGCCTGGACCCTCTTTGAGTGACGGATTGATCTCTGTCTTTATTCAACAATTCCTGCAATCGGTTTCCTTTCAAAGCATCTCTAGAACGTCTTATATCTACATCTTTCACTGGCCAACGAATCATGCTTCTTCTGAGATATTCCTGGTATGGTGTACTCGGGCTTTCATTTTGAGCCTCGCGCCTCTGTTGTGGACTTCCTATGTTCGATGGCGGGGGAGAAAATACATTTCTAGACATTATGGGTACTTTGATATCCTTCCTTTCTCCAATCTTTGCCGCCGCTGGTGGATACTGTGTCGTGTTCTTTGCGAACATCTTTGTATACTTCAGTTCCTGATTAATGTCTGCCATCGTCTCTAGCGATCGAGGAACCACATCTTCAAAGTCTTCTTTGACGTTTTGCATTATTCTTTCTCGTGCTCCCTCGTTTTCGTCCGACCTGCCGCCACTGATGCTTCTTCTGTGTCTGAGATAATACAGGACTTCTTCATCGTTTTCTCTATCGCGCTCACTGACCGGAACGTTGGATTGACGGCCCTCTTCATAGTCACGTACAAACTTAATGGGCATGGTCTGGCGGCTATCGTCTATAAGCGCGCTCACCGTTTTCTTCTGACGGAGATACTCCAGAACACGGTCATCGTTCTGTGGATCATCTATGTACTGCTCCTCGTTATCAGAAGGCACCACCGAACTTGACGGGGCCGAGCGACGCCCCTGTACGTATCGATTAAACCGAGATCGTCGTGCCTCCTGTGGACTCTCCCGTTTAGCCTCCATAAAACCGCTAACGCTTCTCCGCTCCTTTAGAAATTTTAGAACCTCCTGGTCGTTTTCCAGATTTGGTTCGTTGGAAGTGGACGGCCCTCGACTGTGTCTTCCATCACGACTCGAAGACCGGGACTCGAAATCGAATTCTCTTTCCCTTTGTCTACTGGAACCGTAAGTAGACGCTCTGTGGTTGGCTAAAGCTTGCTGATATTGTGAATGTGGAGACCTGCTTGGTACGTTATGATTTCTCTCACCAGAGTCTCTACTTCCGTTTACTTCTATTCCGGAATCCACCAGCTGACGATTGGGTCTTGTGCGGGTTCTGTTGTTTACCATTCCAAAGTGTTCTCGGTACGTGGTTTGATATGGATTCGGTAGAGGTGGGGTGTTAGGGACCTTGTAAATAGGCATCACAATGTGCTCTCTGTTATCTTGATGCTCGAAGTATTTGTCGGGATAATTGTTGTTGTAATAGGTTTCACCGGGGTCTAAAATGTCTTCTGATTTACGAAACACTGCTGGTTGTGAATAACTGCGTCGTGCATCCATCCGAGACCCGATGGAATGGAAATTTTCAACGGGCCATTCGTTGTCGTTCATTTCTGATGTACGCTTTGTTGGAACATATTCTTCATAATATGAAAATTCCTGTTTTGGCTGTGAATTTTCCCTGTCTGGTCTGGTGTTTATTTCGGAATGAAAAGAGGGCTTGTATTGGTTTTCTAGCAACCGGTCTTGCAGATAATCAGAGGATTTTTCTGGTCGGATAATATAGCTCTCTTTCAGTTGTTCGTCTCTGTCTGAATAGCTCCTCAGATCACGCTGGTGGAGAGCTGTAGTGGAAGGCTTAGAGGCTGCACTAGATTGCCGAGTACTGCTTCTTAGCTGCGAGAGAGTTACTCTGCCCCTGGCTATATTGTGACTTGATGTGTGAGAATTATTTTCCTGCATCTCCCTCACACCATCCATCGCATAGTCATCAAAAGTAAATATTTTGGCTTTGTTCTCTGTACTTCTGGACGGATGTACACCATACACAGGGCTGATATCTGAGGCCAAGGACGGAAAGTTCTGAGCCTTGTCAACTCTAGCAAATTCGGACTCTGAAGGTGGGCCAATATTGGAAGCAAAGGACGGAAAGTTCTGAGCTTTGTCAACTCTAACAAACTCGGACTGTGAAGGTGGGCCTGTGTTGGAAGCAAAGGACGCAAAGTTCTGAGCTTTGTCAACTCTAACAAACTCGGACTGTGAAGGTGGGCCGGTGTTGGAAGCAAAGGACGGAAAGTTCTGAGCTTTGTCGACTCGAATCAGTCTAGATTGTGAAGTTGGCGGTTCCTGTGGCAATTGCGGTTGCTCGTGATACAGTATCTGTTCAATGGGCGATAGAAATGTCGGGGTGGTCTGTGTTTGAGAAGAAATCTTTCTACTTGTGGAAATGTTCGAATTGTAGCTTCCTCTCCGAGAGGTAGGTATTGGTGTACTGTATTCATACATGGGCTCGCCAACACTACGATGACCTGACTCGTTCCTAATAGTCATTTGTGGAGGTGGTTCCAAAGGCGCTGATCGCAATTCATTGCCATTTTGTTGTTCACAGTCGTGTCTATTTTGTCTTTCAATTTCATGTCGTGATAACGATGTTAAAGTTTGCCTTGATGTACTGGGATGTTGGAATTCTCTATACTCCGACCGCCGTTGTGAGCTCACAGATTGAACAGATCTTAGTTCCTGTGTTGGAAGTCCATTACGTACATGTTGAGTTACACTTCCGTCAGTAAAACTGATGCGACTAGACGCGGTTGGGTGCAATTGCTGCTGCGCTTTAAAGCCTTCAGAACTTAGTCTTTTGTTTATCGATTCCGATGCTATAATTTTGCCACAACTACATTTCAAGTGATTTTTAGACTGCCTAATGGCTTCTTTCAACAACGGTAAGGACCTTAAATCCTTCGGTGACTCTGCTGAGTCACCGTCTAATTTTTTCCTGTCAGCAAATGTCTCGTTTGCTTCCACGTTGATGACATACGAATCGTCTTTCTGTCCTCTATTTGTGGACGGTTTAAAATCAAGCTCTGATCTTTGTTGCATCGAAACTCTCTGTTCTGACGGTCGTCTGCTACGACTGGGCCTTAGTGACTGTTTACTTCTCTTCTCATCGGATACGAACTTGGAGGCATTCTTTGACATGGCCTTGGAGAGACTTTTTGCCAGTTTCAGTTCAGACACCACTGAAAGGAGAAATGTTATAAAATTGCAGTTACATGACACATAAACCTCATCTCGAACTCAAAGGGGGGGGGGGAGAATCTGGAATAGCTAAGAAACCGAGATAGCGAGGTTTGCTTCTGGTTTACATTATCCTAAGTAACACTGTTTACACTAGCTTGCATATATGTGATGCAATGCTTCTAAACAGACTTTGTCTACATTAATTAGCTAACACGTACACTTCTAATGATAAATACAATGTATATCTGATAAATCAATCATACTTTATTTTTACTTTATATTAAAATTGGGTTTTATCAATGTTCTACTGACCTGCAGATTTATTTTGCTAAATTGCCATTATTGGTATTAATGTTCATATTATAATAATGGATATCATAAATTTATTATAATGAAGAAAAAAAAGCTTAATTTTCAATCGAAAGATAGATGAACAGTGTTTTTCTTCCTACAGATGCATTTTGTAGTAGCAATTGGAAGCATTAAATGTTCAACCAAAATTAGAGAAATAAAATATTCTTGTTTATTAGTTCATAATTACATACGGTAAAACCTCTTACATTACTTATATCTACACCAATAAACTAATTTTAGAAACACAACTTAATTCACCATTGGTCTAGATCTACCTAAACTAACAAGTAGATCTCTCTAAAGTTTTTATTGATCTTACAATAATCTTCCTTTACCTAACCTAAAACTACTTTGCTATTTCACAAGCATTTTATAAGGAAACACTGCTAGACTAGTATATATGTACACTTCTTTACATGTACACAAAGTAGCACTACTTTCAGAGGTCTATATTTACCTAAACTATCACTACCTAAATCTGACTACATCTGCAAAAACGATTGATTAAATTTACTATATAAGATATGAATTTATAATTCTCTAATGATGCATGATGACCATAGTTTTTTTAATAAGGTTTTTTTCTTATAAGGTTAATTTTTTATGTAAACAGAATGAAAAATTGTGTTTTTAACTATGATATTATTTTCCATGAAATATGAAGAAAATCAGTAACAAATCAAGGAGGTTTTCCCACTATCTGAAGATTGAAATATATCAAGATTGCCTAAAGAACGACCAATATTTGATATACTTTTGACCTCTTCTTTAAAGGTATATGTGGCGTATTTGGAGTAAAAGTTTTGACATGAGTTTGAGTAAAAATATACATCATACTTCTTATAATTAGACGTTTCACAAACTCTAGGCCCATAAAACATGTTCTGTCTTTAGTTATTTGTCTCTAAACTTTGCTACACGTCTGATGAATATTAATGTAATCCGCCATTTAAAACGCCACTGCGCATGAGTGCGGGAAAACCTAGCATTGAAAACACGATGGAAGAAGAGTTTGTTTACAAATTAGAATCACGTTTTTCATGTCTTAAATTAAATAATTCTTATATCAGATGATCGAAGCATTATTATTCCGATATTTATTAATGTAGAACGATATAAATTGTTCATTACGTGTAATAAAGACGAAGACGATTTTAGCATCATCGACACGGTAAACGTAGTAAATACCCATCTCCATGAGGGATGCATTTACTGAGAGTGTTTATTTATTCTTTATTCAAAAATTCCTCTAAACGAAAATCCACTTGTGGTTTAAAACTTATAAAGTAAAGACACGGGACACATGGAGCACGAACCTGACTATAGTCTGTCCCAAGTTATTGCTTCCATCATTTTTGATGATTTTTTAATAAAAATACACATATCTGTGAAAAATGTACGGTTGAAATCGATGAAATGTAAAATATCCAAGTTATCTTCATCGAAAAATTTTCCTTTTTCACTCATAAAAGTTTAAAGGAACGAAAACAAATTTCTTACGGAGATTTATAATGGGAAATGTTTACATCTTTTCTCCATTCGGAAGTTCTCGGGACACCTCGCGCAATTTTTCAACGTTATCATCCGGGCTTATTAATGGCTGATGCAATGAAAAATCCTCGTAGACTATCTATTTTGGGATGTGTATTGAAACCTGAAGCGGTAGAGGGGGCGTTTCAAAACAGATAATCTAGACATTTTTCATAGTAGTGGATGAACGTAGTTTGAGCACAAAGGTATTTATTATTATCGAATATCAAGCAAAAAGTGGTGGAAGCAAATACTCGGGACAGAGTATAGCAAAACCCCTACAACTTCATCATGGAAACTTAAGTTTAAATCGGCTCTAATTCCTGTTCCATCAATCTACATGGTCTCCGATGACAATCTTCCCTTTGTTCCTATCATTGTCAGTCTGTCTCTTTTTTCTTTCATTGCCAAATCTGTCAAACTTAACGGTATACCTATCATTCTCGTCGTCGCCATTCTTGTTGATAGACCAAGATGGATGTCACGTGACCCATTTAAGGCGGGGTTATTTAAATCTTTTGTATTTTTTACCGTGCCGGTAAAAAATATAAAATATTTTTTTGATTTCTTGTATCTTTGTTATGCGATTGACTTATAAAGCGTAATTTGTGTGAAAGTCCTATCTTTAAGTAAAGAAATGAAGCAAATAATCAGATCTAATTATTGTTATTCACTAAAAATACGCCACATATACCTTTAAGTAATATCAAATGGAATATACCGGTAAGTATCCCAATTACTTTTCACTTCAAATAAAATGTTAAGGAAGGAGTCTTTTCTTGTTTTTGACTTGTCAAAAGTAAATTTGATTAAAAGTTCATTTAATTAATGAAGATGAAAGGAAATTGAAATATCATATTTTTCTATCTTTTTTACTATTATACAACTTGGCATAAAAATAATAGTCAAAGTTTAGAATCTAACGGGGACTATATTTTTGGTGGAACAGTGGCGTAGGAAAATATCACATGTTTTTTGCAATTCAGAATTACTATAGATTCATTTTATTTATCATTTTTAAAACAATAACATTAATGGTGGATTTTTTCAACTAATTTGAACTAATAATAAGATAATAAGGTTTAGAATATGTTTTTAAAACATGATTTCCCTAAATTACATTTTTATAAGCTTTTTAAGTGCTCATTCTATAAATAGGTTTGTGTAAAAAAAATCACTAAAATCGGATTTTCTCTCTTAAATATTAAATGGTCAATATATAAGATTTTCTGTCAGTTTACGGTAGATCTTTATGTATAGTTTTTATAATATGTAAAAATCAGAAATATTTTGTTATTGGAAGCATAGAAAAATAATCAAAATATCTTCAAAATTTAAGAAAATTAGAGGAAATGCGGGCTAAGCAATATCAATTTTAGTTTAAATATTTATTTTGATTTAGCAGTATAAGCTGATAGACATTCTGATAATCTATCATTTCATTGAAGAATACAAACTTCATATCTTAAGTGAGCGTCTCAGAGAAAGTCATGCAATATTACCAAAATCGTCCACAAGCGTACATCTTAGATATTTTAAAAAGTGTTTAAAATTGAAAGATTATCCCATAAAAGTCCAAATTTTGAATTCAATTGCTTGCTGGTGTCGTTCTATTTTTAGCTGTGACCTAATTTGAACAATGGCCCAAATATGGATTAAAAAACAAGAAAAATTATGGAAAAAAATGCAGTTTGAGCACTAAAAAAAGAAAATAATAGAAAATTTCTCACAATTGTTTTATTTATATATATGTTACCTAAAACTTCATTTTTCATAAAACCAATTTAAATTATTAAAAACTGCCCATAGAACCATGGAAAAGAGATTTTGAAAACTGGCAGTTTGCCAACATTGCTAGATGTATAAAAATAACCAACTTTGATACAGGTATAAATATACCTGTAAACGCATGCATCTTCAAAATTTATCATGATTTTTTAAGGAGAAGGCATAAGTGTAAATTTCTCAAAAATCCACTTTTGGACTCTCAAAGAATAACACGCAATGATAATATATTGACTGATACATTCCATCAAAATAAGCATATTCTAGCATATTATTAAATATAGTTATATTTCAAAAATTAAGTTATTAAATGGATTTTGAAAGAATAAATTAATTCAAAATTCATATTTTCTTGTCATAAATATTTGTTATATTGATATTATCGCTCCCCAAACCTGTAAATTAATTTTTGGCTGTGAAATATGATTTGTAAGATTTACCTCCCCTTTGATGCAATCTCTAGGCAGAGGAGGTTAAAAAAGTGAAGAGACGCCAAATGGAGGTCACATTGAAAACATAATTTATGACAATGGGGTGAATACAAGTTATTTGATCATTATGACCTTATCATTTTCCATCAGAAGGAACCATGAGATTATTTTAATTTAGCTTGACCTATTTGTTCATGAAAATGGATGAAAACGCACTAGGTTTAGCAGCTGAATGTCCTGCTATATGTAACTTTTATAATGGATCCGGAGGATCTGAATGTGATCTTGCAAACATTTGTTCTGTTTATGAGTGTGACAGGGATATTATGAATCACTTATACAGTTTACAAAGTGCACAAATTCTAGACAGGTGTGTGTCTAATGCTCACATATGTCCTGAGTACATAGTAATATTGTATCGAAGTGGGTATTTCATCATCGATAAGGCAGTGCTTTCTATGAAAATATGCCTGAAGCACCGCGAAGAGTTGGGAGCACGGTGGAAAAGATCAAAGAGAACTTGTTCTTATCCTGGTCATCGGGGTAATATGAAAGCTGACAGAGGGGCCAGTCCAACAATGTGTAAAGAACTCTGGTTAAAAACAAGACAGATTATACCAGTAGGATCAGGTAAGTTATTTTTACAGTCACCTTAATTCAGGATGTTGAAAGAGTATGTAATATAAAATATTATGAGAAAATTAGTGTATTTTATAAACAGGTGATGTCTAGGAGGACCTCTATATCTAGATATAGATGTAATATAGATATGAGGGTCTTTAAAGATTAAAGATGACGTTATTAACAATTGACCTTAACTGTACATGCGGGGATCCAGAATTTTTTTCCAAAGGGGGGGGGGGGGGGGTCCAATGAGAGATAGTTTTGGTTTTGTTTTCCAGGAGGGGGGGTGGGGGAGGTCTTATTGTGTATTAGTACTTTAGATCACTACAATATGTTAATTTGCTTTAAAAACTACTTCAATTTCACAATCATATGAAAAATAAACTAAATGAAAATAACTTGTCACAATCAAAACATGTGTCAAATTGTGTTACAATGCACAGTGTAGTAATTGAACTTTGATCTTATGTGCAGTATTTACTTGTAGCAATTTGCAAAAGGTGCTCAATGGATCATAAGATGAATGTGTCCCCATCATACAATGTAGAGTATGTAGAAGAACTAGGTAATTTGCTGTGTTATATTTAATTATATACATAAATGTAATAAACTGACAAACATGCATGTATACAATTAGAAATTGTAAAGGAATATATTCTAATTATTGAAAGCATTGTAACATGTTGAATGATATCATCATAAACATTTTAAGGATTATTT
Organism: Magallana ariakensis; assembly: GCA_020458035.1. Lineage (NCBI taxonomy): Eukaryota > Metazoa > Mollusca > Bivalvia > Ostreida > Ostreidae > Magallana > Magallana ariakensis. The sequence goes on along the minus strand of CM035818.1, from coordinate 45,451,026 downwards.
TCATATGTCAAATGTTAAGAACATACATGAACATGTAGATATGCATGCATGAACAATGGATTTAAGCTTAAGAAATTTTGAAAAATTTAAAACTGCATGTATTGTGATATATTGTGCAATACCGGGTTTGTTAATTATAGATATATATGCAACTTGGGGTTGTCAATGATACATTTAAGCTTTTCATATAGGTATTATTTTTAAAGTAATTGTTAAGAAGACCTTATTATTTTACTTTCAGAGTGGTGTAGACAGTTTGTAGAATTCTCCACACAGACAACAGCACAAAATCAAAAAGTCATGGTATTAGACACATTTTTTTCGATGAAATTTTGTGCATTTTCCATATGTAAATGAATTATGAATGGGACAAAAGAATCATTTTTAGGGACAATTAAATTATAAATCAATCTATTCATTTATCTGTAATTTCATCTGTCTGTTAGTTAAACCAAATCTTTATACAAAATTAAAAAATATACAACTATTTTTATGTGTAGCATAAATCAATCTGAAAAGATTTGCATTATACCTATATAGGTGAACATCTACAGTCCCACTTGATTGACATACAAGTGCCACATGTACCAGCTATAGTTGAAAACAAAGAAACAGCATTTGATATTGATGTACACTGTAAGTACACAGTTGAATTGAACAGAAACATGTATTGCTTGTGAAACAGCCACATCAGCATCATTGTTGGTGGTTTCTTAACTCGATCTAGATGCAACTACAGGTATATGTAACTATATATGTAAAAATAAACCAATAACCTTTCCCAATTCTTATCAGAAACAGATAAATAATGAAAGAGTGTATATATATCTAAAGGTCTTTAGCAATATTGCTTTGTTTTAAATTGATATGTGTGTCTTCCCTAAATACAGGTGTACCAAGTTCACAAGACACAGACACAGTGGGTACAGACATGGAGTTTGAAATTCTCTGTAAGTGTATGCATGCAGATAAATTAAGCCACAAATCAATTACATGTAAAGCATATTTACAAGCTATATTAGCCTCAACTGATTTATTTTTTGGTGTTTATTTTGATTATCTTATTTCCTATAAATTTGACATATATTCTTGTTAGGTGTAAAATGTGTACTGTAAATGTTTATTGTGTATAAAAAAAGTTTAAAAATGTATGCAGTGCAGTATGCGAACCAATGTCAAAAGTAATTATGACTCGGTAAAAAATCTTGGAACTCTAAGAGAAATATCATTCTGTCCAACTGTCTGTCTGTCTGTCCATTAACACAATTGTGTGACACAATATGTCACAAGTAGACCATATAAGGAGGATTGTATACCTTGAGACTATGTCAGTTTTTTAGTATCTATAATGAATTATTAGTATCCCGCTCCGAAGGAGAAGGGGGTATACAGTTTTACCCTTGTGTGTCCGTCTGTCTGTCTGTCTGTAACAAAAATTTCTGTCACAGTTTTCTCAGCAACTAGCTATTCATCACAGATGCTTGAAATTTTAACACACACTTTATATAGGCATGACATATAGTGGGATTTATTTTTGTGCCATGTGTACATCAACTTCCTGTTAAATGTAGACTTTGCTTTATATTTTGTATATATATTCACATCAGAGCGAGGGTATTACTAGTGAGCATTGGTCACTTTCAGATATCTTGTTTCCAATATTAGAGCTGCATATTCATTTAATAACTCATAAGTGTATCTAAATATATCAAAGTTTGATCAATTAATAAATAGATCATTGTAAACCAATATACTGAGACAAATCATAGACATTGACTATGCAAATCATACTAACTGATAAGATCATACACATAGCATTTATACATGAATTCACATTTTCTAGTTACTGGTAGATTTCTAGTAATGAAGCACACTGTATTGCTTTCCAGCCACAAGTTCTTGTTACCCTTCCTTACCATCATCCCAAGACTGGTATGAGCAGAACAAAACACCAAAAGAAAAACTAAATGAAGCATTACTGAGACTTTCAGGTAATTTAACTGAAATCAATTTATGCAGTAATTTTCAAGAAACTTGTTAGACAATTGCTTTCAAATATGCTGATGAATCAAAACGTCTTATTTGTTTTAAAAAAAACAGCATTCGGGATATGCTTGATTGTAACTAGTAATACATGTATATATATAAGAAATATAGTAGGGGATGCAAGCACGCACTAAGACCTGTTATACAGTGAGTGATGTGGCATTAGGGCTCTTTGCTTATTCTTAGTTTTGAAGATTGATAATATTTTAGTGAGAGAAAGCAACTTCAAAAGTAAAGAATTTTCAGAGTACATTACTTCATTTAACAAATTTGTGAATTTCTAAACATTTGCTGGTGACTCCTTTCTGGTACGTCATATCATTTGTAAAATTATATCATAAAAATAACAACTTTGTTTATAGATAACAAGTTTCAACCTCTGAAGTCTCAACTTACAAGACCTTGGTCTGAATTAGCAAAGTCTGCAAAGTATTACTACATCAGCAAGGCCAAAGAAGCTGTTATGATAGTCCTGTCCATCATAGCCCCAGGACAAGAGGACACCATTCTCTCAAAACTCAGTCCACCCTCTGCAAATGAAAGTGATGCAACAGACAAAGCTACACAACAGTTGATAGAGGCATATCATGTCACAGCAGACAAAAAAACCCAGCTGCAGATCTTGTCATTATTTGCGAACAACTTTACAAAGGAAAAGCTTCTTCAACTTGTACCATCACTGACCCAATCCAAAATTGATGCCGCCAGAAAACATGCTTCAGTGATAGGACCAGGACAGATACTATATCCACCAAAGATATACAGAATACGTCTGACCAGACCAAAATTGCTACACTTTCTGGAATATGTATCTATGCCCTCTATTTCCCAGGTTCTTGGTTTTGGTACCATGCAACTTCATTTGTCAAGTGGAGAAAAAATACAAATTCCAAAAGTTATCAGAAATGCTGTGAGTGCTAGAATCATTGCAAACTACCTAGAGTATTGCAAGGAAACAGAGTTCCAAACTTTCAGCCGTGCATCTTTGTACAGAATCCTGAAAGCCTGTCGAGCATCAAAAAGGAAAGCAATGCATGGACTTGACAATACTACAGCACTTGGAATGAATGCCATGGAGTCATTACAGACAGTTGTAACAAGACTTGGGGAATATGGATTGGATATGGAGAAAAAAGACACTCTGATTGATATGATCAACATCTGTAATCAGCACTTGAAATTTGATGTGAAAAGCCATTTCAGCAGAAGTTCCTCATGCAGTGATCATTGTACAATGTTTGCCCTGAGTGATCCAACAGACACATGCTTTTCTAGTAACTGTGATCATGACCATTCAGACATTTGCTCAAATTGTGTTTTGACACACAAACTTACAGAGGGCATCACTGAAGCCACTAAAACAGTCAGAATACCATCTGAGGATTTGATGGAGGAATTGCAGCATGAAATTACCATGGCAACAAAAGCCATTCAGGACTGGAAGGCTCATCTTCTTAGAACTGTGCACCAAGACTTTGCAAGATCAGACATCCTACAACACCTTGAATCAAACCAGGGACTTCTTATAATGGATTGGGCCATGAAGTTTCTACCCCTCCAGTACAGGGAAACACAGTCAGACTTCTTTGGAAAAAAGGGCATTAGCTGGCATATTTCATGTTTAATTACCAAGAAGAGTGATCCTGAACCAACAGCTAGCATTTTGTCAGACCATCTTGACTTGAACACCTATATCCATATCCTTGAGAATGGTACTCAAGGTTGGTTTTCCGTTGCTCATATTATTAGACACCTTCTTTTGACTCTATCAGTGCAGTTTCCAAACCTGAAAGAGATCTACATGAAGACAGACAATGCTGGTTGCTATCACTGTACACCACTCATCTCCTTTATCAGTCAGAATCACAGTCATTTTCCTATTACCATCAAGGAGTTCAACTTCAGTGAAGCACAGTCTGGAAAAGATCTTTGTGACAGCAAAACTGGTTCCTGTCGAATGCATGTGGCTAGATTTCTGAATGAGGGAAATGATATTCTTTCTGCCTCAGACTTGAAGAGAGCCTTAGAAAGTAATAATGGATTGAAAGGAACAAAGACCTGTGTTATCTCCATTGACAATGCAGAGGAGCCAAAGATAAAATCCAAAATTCCTCAGATTAGCCTTCTGAACAATTTCAGATTTGATGTGGATTCAGTTATTGCAAGAAGGGCATATCAGATTGGTTGTGGACGCCTTATTGAGACTAATACTTTGAAGGATCAGCATCTTAATGTTGGAGAAATGAATGGTTTTGAGGTAAATGTTAGTTATAAAAATTAATAATCATTACTTATATAATGTTCGATTCAATATCATAAAGAAGACATACTAGCTATTTTGTCTCTGTTATATAAATTACAAATGCATTTACTGTATAGTCTCTGTAGTATAAATTACAAATGTACGTGCTATATAGTCTAAAAATTACAAATGTAATTTGGATTGTATTGCTTTATAGGTGTTAGAAGAATTTACATCTCATGCAGTTGATGTTGGACAAGTCTGTGTTAGAATGAGGAACCCAAACATTCAAAATGAAATGGAGGAGGAACAGAACCAGGATCAGGACCAGGGGCACCAGAATTATGATTTGTATGCATGTCCAGATCCCTATTGCCAGAAACAGTATGTGAGGTCTGCTAACCTTGAGAAACATCTAGCATTAGGCAATCACCTTTACAGGAAAGCTGAAGAAACCGGAATTGATTGTGGCATCAAAATCTGGGTTGAGAAGTGTTCTGCCATCCGAGAGAAATATGCTCACATTTGTGAGACAGTGTTGTCTCAGAGTCGTGATACAGGTATCTTTTCCCAAAGTTCAGGAGGATGGGCATTGAAATCTGTTGCTAAATGCAACAGGTTCTCCTTAAATGTGAAGGAGTATGTAAAGAAGATTTTTGAAAGCTGTGAAAAGACAGGAAAACGGCCGAATTATGCAGCTTTAAGTGGAGAACTTCAAAAAGCTTGTGATGAAAATGGACAGCGCCTTTTTAGACCATTTGAGTGGCTAACAGCAAATCAACTGAGAAACTTGTTTGCATCATATATTAACAACAAGAAGAAAAATTACAGGGACAGACAAATTCTTTTAGTGGAAGTTCCAGAAACAGATGAACATCTTGAAGAAATTGTCATGAATCTTAAGGCAGAAGAACATCAGCAGACTGTATCTGACATGTATGAAAATGTGTTTTATGCAACAAATACTTAATTTACCTTTGGATATCTCTGTGGCAACCTGTATAACATGCATTTACATGGAAATTATCAATGTTTTATACTTTAAGATATTTGTAAAGGTGAAAAATTCCAGGTTTTAAAAAAAAATACACTCAGTATGTGTATTTTAGCATGAATGTATTTCTTATTATATTTGGTATTTATTTTTTATGATTGTGTGAGCATGGCAACTTACAGGTTACGTTAGTGCAATGATTCATTTTTATGTAATGATTATTGTCAGTTCTAAATAGACACCACCAAAAGTTAACTCTCTGAAGGTTCAATGCACTGTCAGTAATATATTAAGGTTTTCTCAGGAAATTAAACAAACTCAAATGATTGTATTTCCTTGGAAACAAGTTTTTTCATTTTAGTAACCAATTTTATTCTAGTATTTGAAAATATTGAAATTAATATTTTCAAAACTTATCTTAGAGTAATAACATTTAATTTAGTATTTTCTGTTAAAACCATAAAGCATCAGAATTTTTTTTTACCTTCTTCAAAGAAAGTGATAAAAGTCCAAAATGAGAAAAAACAACAATTTGAAGTTTTTATGAATAACAGTAATATACGTAATGTACTTATATGATGGCGTTATTAATGACAACTTGTATTTCCTGTTTTGAAATATTCAAAGTTAATTTTTATTATTATTTGCTGTATAAATTGTCAAAATAATGCTGTGATATTTCAGAACATTTCTGGTATAGATTTAAATGAATTGAATGTTCGCCATTTTAACGTTTTTTTGTAAAAATGAAAATACCAGTCTTATTGGTGACCTCATATCTGACCTATATTAAAGAGTCCAACGTCAGATTTTTTATATTGTACTATTCATGGTCTGTACTTAAAGGTGTAATTGCAATAAAAAAAATTGAAGCGTTTACAGACCCCAAAATAATGCTTTGTAAGTTGGTAAAATTTGAACATTTCATTAAACGTAGAAATTTGAAAAGTTTATGACCTTTTTGTACTTAAACTAGATAAGTTCTAAATAAATGTACCTCCCCAGATGACATGCTAGACAACATGCTTTTACCCCCTATAACTAGTTTCTATGCATGTATTATCAATGTTAGTTGAGAGGTCCTGAAATATGTCTAGATTTCATGATTTTTGTTCCCATTTTTGACCCCTTGTTCTATTTTTAGTAACATGCCTTTTACTCATGAACTATGGCAACCATGACAAAAACATATGTAGAAAATTTTATGGCATATTAATACTATGTTGCACACCAAAATTGATATCGATACATCAACCATGCTTGTGGACTGTTTTGCATGACTTTCTCTGAGACGCTCACTTAAACAGATGTCTACAAAACTGCAGATAACTATCTTTATTTTTATCATCCTTCAAGTTGAGAAAAAAGGAAGTGACCTTGACCTCACCTTCATGCGAAAACAAGGAGGTCAAATTTGATATAACTGATACAATCGTTTGTTGATATGATCTGTTTGACTGTGTAAAAATTTCACGAATTTCTTGTTATAAGAAGTATGTCTAATAACAAGAAGACTCTTTCCTTAAGATTTTTTTTTTCGTTTTCTACATAATACCCTAATAGAGTCATAAAGTACAGGTAAGCAATATATAAAATCAATTAGAACATTGAAATGGATCTAGATCTAGCACCAAAGAAATGCTCTGAAATCAACTACTACATTTTGACCTTAAGTAACAGTGATAAAAGAATTAGTAACAAGACTTGCACTGGTTGACGTTGACTTCATTGCACTCTTTCTTTATGTTGTCTTTGATAACGCCCAGGCAGCACAGGGTCTCGAAGAACACAATGTTGCTGAGTTCACAACATCCTGGGGGAAGGGATTTTGGCAGGTTGTCTTTTGTCTGTAGTCGCTTCAGGTAATCTGCATCCTCCTTCTTCCTGTTAATCGAGTAATGATAGTGTTTTTTTTTTAAACTGAATTAATCAAATAAGATTTGACAGCTAGATTCATAATTAACATCACATGAACAACTTTGAAATAAATAATATCTTAGAATAGTGCTTATCCATTGAAAAACAGGGAAACTGTCTTGCATTTATAAATTCATCTGGTACATGTTCTACATGTATATATTTAAATGTCAATCACAAAGAGACAGATAGAGAGAAAAAAGAGCATGTACTTGCTTTCTACTTAGCACCCTGCAGCAATGGATGATGATGATCAGAACAATTCCAAGTACAGTAGCACCAAAAACAACCAGCATCCGGTTTGCTGATGGACCATCAACTAGCTTGATGACATCATCAAATGCCAAATGTGTCTTTTTTGGAATGATGTCTTAAATGAAAATACTTATCATTATATTAATTACAATATTTACATTTTTTTCAGTGTATTTGTTTGTGATAACACTACATTTTGATTTTGTACTATACAGTCCAATAAATTCAAAGCGGGGTTTGCTTATTTATATTAAGACATTTAATCGTACAATTGCTGAAAATTATGTAAATATAAGTAATAAGGAATCATTCTTTGAATATTATGAGGTGATAATTTCGGTCAGGATGTGATCAAATTTATCATAAAGCCCTTCGAGCTTTATTGGAATTAATCATACACCGACCAAAATTATCACCTCCTAATACTCAAAGAATGATTTCTTATTCCTTAAATATGGTTAATAATTTAGTAATGTTTTCCCATCATTTGACCTCTGAGCAAATTAGGTTTTTATATCCTTCTCATTTAGCAAAAGACAATGTATCTATACCATAAGACTAATAAAGAAGGTGCAGAATGGCATATTCTGGTAACAAGGGTTTGCCTTTTCCAAAAAAATCATTTTTATATTATGTACATGTACATGTAGGTACAAGGTATTCAACTTACATCCACCCTCCGGTTTAATACCATCGGATTCTGAAATAATAAATAAATTTACTGATCATGAGTTTTGAATGCAAGTATTTCATTATTTGAATATTTTTTTTAATGCATTGCAGTGGAAATGATGTCAGACATGAATTAAGGTATAAAGAGAATTTGAACATTTGTTTTTATTTGTTGAAGTAAAATTGGGAGTTTTACTCATTTCACAGTTGTTTCCCTTGTAGCCCATAGGACAGTGACAGATGAAGGGTGGGTGGCTCCTGGGTGTCCACTCACAGGTTCCACTGTGGAGGCAGGGCCGCTTTCCACAGGGGTCAGAATAATCTGCAGAAAATGGTGGACACAAGTTTAAATAGACTAGTTATATCCCACCCACCCACACCCCCCCCTCCAAAACAAGAGGCCCATGGGCCACATCGCTCACCTGAGCAACAATAGGCATGATAAAATCAGCTTAATGGAGATCGACATAATACAAAATATCTGGACAATGTAGTAATACATGTAGATATTCTTGTGTTTATAATCAAGTCCCTTTTCTAACAGGATGATTTTATATTCATATCACATGTTGAGCATCGCAGTTCTCAACAAGATCCTAGACCATTGTTTATACATGGGATATAAACCTACATCAAACTCTGAACCCCTTGTGAGGCCCAAGAATTGTCCAGGGGCAAAAGTCTTAACAATTTTAAAGAATCACAAATTGGCAAAATGTTTGCATATAAGTAAAACCATATATATTATAACATTTCAGTTTTTGTGAATTAAAAATGTTTTCGTTTGTAAAATTGAATCCCGAATGTGGCCCCACCCTACTCCTCAAGATTTTTATTTTAACGAATTTGAATCTACACTACCCAAGGTTGCTTTTACATGTACTAAAGTTACAGATTTTCTAGACAAATGGTTTTGTAGAAGATTTTTCTCCATATATTCCTATGTCTCCCTCCCCCCTCCCCGTTGTGACCCCATCCTACCCCCGGGGATCATGATTTGAACAAACTTAAATCTACCTAGTCCTTACCTGAGGATACTTCCACATAAGTTTCACCTTTCCTAGCTACTTAGTTTTAGAGATTTTAAAGATTTACTCTATTCCTATGTAAAAATTCGATCCCCATTGTTGCCCCACCCTACCCCCAGGGGTCATGATTTTCACATCTTTGAATCTACACTTATTGAGAATGCTTCCACATAAGTTTCAGCTTTCCTGGCTGATTAGTTTCTGAAAAGAAGATTTTTAAAGATTTACACTATAAATTCCTTTGTAAAAATTTGACCTCCCCCATTGTGGCCCCACCCTACTCCCGGGGGTCATAATTTGAACAAACTTTGAATCTACACTAGCTGAGGATGCTTCCACATAAGTTTCACCTTTCCTGGCTGATTACTTTCTGAGAAGAAGATTTCTTAAGATTTACTCTATATATTCCTATGTAAAAATTCAACCCCCCATTGTGGCACCACCCTACTCCCGGGGTTCATGATTTGAACAAACTGTGATTCTACATGAACACTAGCTGAGGGTGCTTCCACATAAGTTTCAGCTTTCCTGGCTGTTTAGTTTCTGAGAAGAAGATTTTTAAAGATTTACTCTATATATTCCTTTGTAAAAATTCAACCCCCCATTGTGGCCCCATCCAACCCCCAGGGGTCATGATTTTCACAACTTTGATTCTACACTAGCTGAGGATGCTTCCACATAAGTTTCAGCTTTCCTGGCTGATTAGTTTTTGAGAAGAAGATTTTTAAAGATTTACTCTACATATTCCTATTTAAAAATTCAACCCCCCATTGTGGCACCACCCTACTCCCGGGGGTCATGATTTGAACAAACTTTGGATTTACACTAGCAGAGGATGCTTCCACATAAGTTTCAGCTTTCCTGGCTGATTACTTTCTTAGAAGAAGATTTTTAAAGATTTACTCTATATATTCCAATGTAAAAATTAAACCCCCCATTGTGGCCCCATCCAACCCCCGGGGGTCATGATTTTCACAACTTTGATTCTACTCTAGCTGAGGATGCTTCCACATAAGTTTCAGCTTTCCTTGCTGATTAGTTTCTTAGAAGAAGATTTTAAAAGATTTACTCTATATATTCCTATGTAAAAATTTGACCCCCCATTGTGGCCCCACCCTACTCCCGGGGGTCATGATTTTCACAACTTTGATTCTTCACTAGCTGAGGATGCTTCCACATAAGTTTCAGCTTTCCTGGCTGATTAGTTTCTGAAAAGAAGATTTTTAAAGATTTACTCTATATATTCCTATGTAAAAATCCAACCCCCAATTGTGGCCCCATCCTACCCCCGGGGGTCATGATTTTCACAACTTTGATTCTACACTAGCTGAGGATGCTTCCACATAAGTTTCAGCTTTCCTGGCTGATTAGTTGTTGAGAAGAAGATTTTTAAAGATTTACTCTATATATTCCTTTGTAAAAATTTGACCCCCCATTGTGGCCCCACCCTACCCCCGGGGGTCATGATTTTCACAATTTTGAATCTACACTAGCTGAGGATGCTTCCACATAAGTTTCAGCTTTCCTGGTCAAATGGTTCTTGAGAAGAAGATTTTTGAAAATTTCTCAAAATTTTCCAATAATTGCTAATTATCTCCCCTTTAAAGAGAGCGTGGTCCTTAATTTTCACAACTTTGAATCCCCTTTGCCTAAGGGTGCTTTGTGCCAAGTTTGGTTGAAATCGGCCCAGTGGTTCTGGAGAAGATGTTGAAAATGTGAAAAGTTTACGGACAGACAGACGGACAGACGGACAGACAGACAGACGGACGACAGACAAAATGTGATCAGAAAAGCTCACTTGAGCTTTCAGCTCAGGTGAGCTAAAAATACTGATTTTGTTTTATATTTGAACATAGGTTATATTACATATATATAAATTTCATAACAAAAGGGTTGAGGACAATTTTTACCCCCATAATTGTAATAAAGTTTTAATAATAAAATTCAAAGAAGTAAATCCATAGAAACTGGCATAACATATTATATTTACATTTTCAACTGTCTTTGTCTGTGATAACATTGCGAATCAATTTTGAACCATAAAACCCAATAACTTCATAAAACATGAGTGACACAAAATGGGCGTGTCTAGTTGCATAACCGAGAAACGGTATATTGGCTGCGCCGCGCAGTAATACATAGCACGTGCTACATGAAAAAATAGTGGTTTTAAAATAATGTTGTTTTAAAGTGTACAAATTGGAAATAATATAAATATAAGTAATAAGGAATCATTCTTTGAATATTATGAGGTGATAATTTCGGTCGGAGCATGGTCAAATCTATCATAAAGCCCTTCGGGCTTTATTGGATTTGACCACGCCCCGACCGAAATTATCACCTCATAATACTCAAAGAATGATTCCTTATTCCTTAAATTCCTTAAATAAGTAACATAAATAATTGACACATGATGTATAAAAAAACTATTTACATCTATATGTCTTCCAAGCAATACTTACCAAGTTTATCTGTCAAAGAAAAATAAACATACATGCAACGTTATATAATAAATTAATAGGCCTAAATCTATTCTTAATTAAACTTTATATAACCAATCATTTTAGCCTGTGCACTACATTTATTTCAAATATGTAGCCTAAACTTTCATGTGATGTACAATTCTCTCTCTCTCTCTCTCTCTCTCTCTCTCTCTCTCTCCTTACCATTTACAGGAAGAATTGGTTTTCTGTTGTCCGTAGAGCGTTTAGCAATAATTTCATGATCCGCCACTTTAATACAATAAAAAAATAATAAAATACAAAATGAGTTATCTCGCATTCTTCAGCAAAACATATTTAACCTAGATCCAAGATGTTTAGTTTACTGCAGACACTGACTCGACAAAACAGTACGTTATCCGTCTCTTTTACATATAATGAATTCTTTACATATTCTACACACCTTTTCCCCCACAACAATGATTATTTGTGATCTGTTTTCCTCTTTCTCCATATCCTGGAAATTCAATATTACTGGATGAGCTCAATACAGACAAATAACTTAAATTAACTATTAACATTACTGCTAAACCTTTCATCAAATTCATATTGATCTGTTTATTCGAGTGTTAACGTCATCAGTTTTTGTTGTTAACGTCATCATTTTTTGTTTCGTGTCCAGCAAATTTCAGACAGCCCTTCATCTTCTCTTCTCGCCAATTTATTGGAATTTCTGGCAATTTCGTGCACCAATTAATAATATCTACTGAAAAACAAACGAATCAACAAGATTTGGGGACAAGTGTGTGATATGCAAATAGGCCATTTAGGTTTTCTGGTGAATATCTTGGGCCGAGATTGCAATGGGACGATATTTGACCACTGCAGACAATCGGAATTTTCCGTGTTTTGCCGGAAATATCCGAGAAGCTGTCGAACGTTGCAGCAGTCCCCCCCCCCCCCCCCACACACACAAAAACACACTGTTGATATTTGTTAGGAATTGTGGAATTGAAAGTTTAGAGGCATACCGTGCGCACCCGGCGGACCCCCCCCCCCCCCCCCATTTATATGTATCATAAATCAACATACCAAAATGCAAAACTATAGGCTTTCGACCCCTCCCCCTGGCAAACAAGATTATCTTTCGGTCTATCTATAGACATTTCTAAAGATCAGCGCATGCATATATGGTGCACTTATATATGGCCTTAAATTCATCCAAAGCCTTGAGGATGGATCCTAAATGCTTGCATGTCAACTTTTCTATTTATAAAAGAATATCAGAGCTTGTAGTTACAACTTGTAAATATATTAACGGTTCAATATGTACATGTAGATTATAATGATCCTAACTTGTATAAAAAATGAAATGTTAATTATTGTAACTTATGTAGATGTATGTGTATACTTCTCCTTATACTCTTCAAAGTGTAGACAATACATATGCATGTAAGTACATCTACATGTAGGTGGTTTGCAAACTGTGATACTATGATATAGGCCTTACTCTAATACAGAAAACACTGAAGTGCGTGTAGAACATATGAAAAAAGAGCAACGTCCACAAAGTTTTGATTGGAATATTTTACCATGTATCAACATTATACATTACCTTTGTGATCAAGATTTTTATTTACTGTAATCCATATATGTAAGGTTTCTTTTTCTAATTTTTTTTTTCAAATTGGCATATTTTGTTAATTCGTTTAAATTTTCTCTCTCTCTCTCTCTCTCTCTCTCTCTCTCTCTCTCTCTCTCTCTCTCTCACACACACACACACACACACACACACACACACACACACACACACACACACACATTAGGCCATTGCAAGTTTTTTCTTTGTTTAGCGTCCACCCAAAACTCAAAAACCTATCTTTCTATCAGGAAAAAAACCACAAACCTTAGAAAAAACACATAACTTTGAAGGTTCAACAAAATAAAATTTATTATATATTTTGAAGTATTTTCTTCATTTTGTAACAAAAATACAAATTAACAAATAATTACTATGGTTTCCATTTTGAATTTTGTTATAATTAGTAGTTGATTTCCGACATATGAAAAAGCGATACATTGTGGGGTTTTTTTCCATTTTTACATCTCAAAACCAATCCGTCCGCGGACGCTAAACATAGAAAAAACTTGGAATGGCCTTATATAGGTATGAAAAAAAGATTGATTATACCTTTTTCATTTTTTTTTTTTGGGGTGTAAAATCTTGTTTTAATTCAATTTCGATATTTTATTTTTTTTCCCAGTTTTCTTTATTTCCAGTTTTCCTTCTCTCTATCTCCCATAAAAATAATATAATTAATGATTAAAATAGATAAATTACTGCTAAAACGAGAAGTTTGAAATAGGCTATAACAGTTTGGCCGACATATGCTTTACGGTGAGAGAGCGCCAAGGGGTAAGAGATATCCTTTTTATTCATCATATCGTGTTTTAAATTTATATATATATCAGTTTTTGAGTAAGAACATTTCACTAACTAGAATAGATGTAGAGGTCTCTTGATAAGATTTGTCTCTATTTAACGGCATTTAAAAGAAAGACTAATTTTTTTTTTTGTAAAATCCCAAAGGAGCCCCTTGTTTTCGTAGCCCCTATTTATTATGTACTGGCAGCGTAAACAAAGTCTGTGTTATTTCTCCACTGGGCACCCATTGATAGCGAGTCGGCAAACACAATCTTTAACACTAGATCTATACACCAGTGACATAACATACATGTTTTAATACTTCAACTGTTCAATCGTCAGAGCTGTTACACAAATTATCTGTTATGTGCAAATTCACGTGCCATCTTTAACATAATTTGTGTAAATTATAACAGAAATGCGATTTGTGCAGTGGGATTATTTGTCGAGTTTGCTCGGGGAGAGAAAAACATCCTCATAATTATCATAACTAGCTCTTGACAGGAACGTTTTCTGCCACCTCGGCGGAGGATCGAGTTGGTGAACGTAATAAACATGTCGTGGTGGTGTGGTAAGACGATTGTATACACATGTACATGTGTATAGTATATATGGACCAAGGGGCTCACGAGTGTAAATGATTTTATAGACAGTTATAGCGTATTACATTTATACATACTCTACTTAGCTTAAAATGGAGGTGTATATATCTTATGCCTGTGATATATACATACAGGTAATTGCATGAATGTTTATATTAGAAAAAAGGACTAAAAAAAAAACCCAAAAGCATGAACCTATAAAAATGGTGATTATTTTTTCGACGAGTGGTAAATTGTGTGTTTAGAATGCACGTACATGTACCGCGCACTGATAACTGGTATACATACATACGTTTAGTACTGATTAATTAAACTGTCTTCATTGTAAAGTTTATAATTACGGCATGGACAGCTACAGGGCATTGTATCGGTAGGCGTACAGTATACCTATATTATCAGGGACGTATATACTAAGTAATGAATCAAAATGGGCCATTGATTGGAATTAAACGAATTCGATTGGTGCAATCTGTACGTGTGCCAACACTAACGATCTGTTACCATGCATGCAGAAACTAAATAGGCTAATTATAGGGTTTCCATGTTTCCAGCACCCAGTATCTTTTTCTCCCTGTAATGTCGACATTCGAGTAATTGTAAACTCTTACATTACCGCTACATATGTATGATATGCAAAATGTTATTTTCAAACTGGTTTTATATTATATAGAATGATTTCTTAATTTTGCAATCGATGATGTACATATGAGAGATATATAAACTTTTAAAAACGATCAAACTAGCTATACAATTAATATTTAAAACGGAATTGGGTTCACAGCATAAAATCTTACACCCTATATATATATTTATCTACAAGTATGTACACGTATTATATCTATATCATTCTATATAAGTGATATGTTAACCTCCAAACAGATATAAGTGATGTCCATGACCTTTCTGCACCTACAGTTGTTTCATTTATTACTATATCATAGAACGTCGATTTTTGCAATGTATATATAATAGCCTATATATTTTGCTGATGTTTGGTATATACGTGTACCAAATAACAGAAAACCTGTAAACGTTGATCAAATTGATTTCCACATGTGACAATTACACTGTACATGTAGATGTGGTCAAGTGCCTTACGTACGACTGCATTACCTTTCAGTCCTCTCATTGATCTCCAACCCAACCTCTCAACGCTAACAAAATCTATTTTTAGAATCAAATATGCGAAAAGTAGGTCAGAGCGACTAATCGCCCGACACCAGCTTGTTTACTGTCCTAATCCGGCGTATTCTGACGCAAAATACCATGTGATTAAAAACACATAAGACGAAACATACACAGGATTACCTGTAGGACTAGAGTCGTCACGCTAAAATGATATTTTTATGTATAATGAGCATTCAGTATTCGATGTATTATATGCATCCTTCCATCCTTCCTGTATATTGGGTAATATACATACATGTTTTTTGAACTACTAACGAGAGAGAGAGAGAGAGAGAGAGATGGTGGCCCATGCGCGGATCTATAAAGGGATTCCGGACCCCCCCCCCCCTCCACTGGAAAATTCCAACTTAGTAATTTTAGGTAAAAGATTGTGTACATACATTTACCAAGATTCCTCTATGACATATATGTAATCACATTAATTGCAAACCAAACTACATGTACATATATATATATATATATATATATATATATATATATATATATATATATATATATATATATATATATATATATATATATATATATATATATATATATATGGATGTACTACACTGTATACATATATTTAGGCTTTTGTTTTCACTCAATTCATTATCTTAATTCGCCCTTCAACAAGGGTTGTAGAGGAGCAGATCCGCACATGACTTAAACTTTTATAAAAATTCTTTTTTGAAAAGAAATGATACTTATTGCACTTATTAACATTAAAAAAAAGCAAAAAATAGTGGCCCGAGCAGAGAAAAATAGCATTTCATCTAAGATACATGTATATTTTATTATCTAGTGGGGTTTTTTTGGGTGGGAGGGGGGTGTTCTTGCATTTTTTGTTCACCTCAGATATTGTTCATTCATGTTAGCAAACTTCAATAAAGACATGCATACGAATACTTAGGTAACTATTAACTAAGTAATTTTTTCTTTAAAGAATGAACTAGTGCACTACGCAAACAGAAGTCATTACACTTTCGATTTGAACATATTTTATTGTGTAATTACACAAGAGGATTGGAAACAAGTTCTTTCAACTTACGTGTTCCTCTCCTAATGATAATACATACAATATACACAATTGTCATTTTGATATTACATGTTACTTATAGTTATTAGCTTTATAATAATTATATCCATAAATATTACACTTTCAGCGTTGGCTATAACTCAGGTTGATCTCAAATATAGTTAATTGATTGTCACATATACGCTGTGTGATTTGGTTATATATTGTTTGGACTTCGCACGTTCAAAGAGTTGGGTTTCTTAATTATGTTCACCAATTTATAATATATTCGATCTGTGCCTACTATCTATTCAAGATATATTACTATATAGTCAGGTACTCTTTACACAATTGCGCTGAAAAATATAGTTCTGTTCATGATCAGCAGATTCAACATTACAATAAATGTTTAGAATATCGACGTATATGTAATACATGGAAGAAAACAAAATTAACGTAATTAATTTGAAAAAAAAAACCCACTTAACTCCAAGAAATGTAAATGTGAAGTATTAATATTCCTACGCTAGCTGCCTCCTCAGTCTTTTCACGAAAATATACATGTAGGTCATTCTTCTATTGACAATTGTTTCACTAATGAATATTGCTTATACTGTTACAATAGTTATATTACTTTCATGATTATTGTTCGTTAGTTATCACACAATCTCTTTTAATTATTTATTGTGTATGATTGTGTGTTTTTCTTTTCTTTTTTTAACGACGGAATGGTTACGCAACACCTGCACTGTATGTCTGGTCGCACTTGTGTAGATTCTGATTAAGCACAGATGTGTACACTATTTGCTAATGACGGGTGGCAGTATTTAATACGGACATGAAGAACTATATACGTCAGTTTCTTAACAAGTTCAGTGATCGGCTGAGCACAGTGAAATTTTAAGTAATTTAAAAGTCGAATATCTTTTTTTAAGTCACGTTAAAATCAATTTAAAACTGCGTAAACTATGTTTAATATATTCAATCATAGTTTTTGTTCTGCGTGAAAAAAGCGCCGATAACGAAATAAGAAATGATTCTATCAGTGTATGCATCTTTTTGCAAAATTTCAACTTTTGGTTATATAGAAACCGTTCGCTACCAGGTATATACGTGTAAATCTGATCACTAAATCAAATTATATATAATTCATCAGGCGCGTACGTAGCTGCCTTTACACAATTAAGTGCGTACACATCATTCTCCCAAAAAAGAAAAAAAAGAAACGGAGAAAATATAATGAATTTGCCACCTCCAGTTTAGTCGGAGCATGTAATAAATGAAACTGAAAATAGGAAATTCTAATTGAATTGAATCGAAGTTACTATTAGGATTTTCTTTCATGCATGGTTTTAAAAATTCACCTTTTTTAATTGCTTGTCAAAATGTTTTAGATGAAGCTGCCCCTACACACTTTCAAAAGCAATGCTACCAATGCTACGTACGTCTCTATATAAGGCTTCTTTTCTATATTCTCTATGGTTTGAAAAAAAAATGCCTTTGATTTTGCATCTTCATATGACAAATGCAATTTAAAAATTTGACTGTTTTATCTTCCGCTTTCAAGCTTACATGCAATTTTTTGATATATGTACATTCCAAAAATAATTTTGATTTAATGAAATAACTTCATTTCAAGTGATATACATGTACATGCACTAGATCGAAGACAAGACTGAAATTTCTTTTTAAATCTGCACGTTCCGTTTGAATCATCTGAATTTATGATCAGCAGCGAAAATTAAAATTCATTTCTTATAAGATAGCCTAATTGATATATGCATGCTTCCTTTGAACAATTCTGTTTAGTCAGGCAAGTTTTTTGGAAAGCTAGTACTTGTAAAAATATTAGAGTGACGACCCTTTCAATATTACTACGCAGGAAAGAGGGGACTATTTTCGTTCGATGATAAACACTAAATCGTTAGAGAATATTATGTTTAATGATGTTACTTTTAAGTTGTCTGTTATGTATACTGAAAGATTATATGTAATTAACACAACTCACATTGTTTTGATTGACGATTTTCTTCAGGTCTCAAGCAATTCCTTGAAATATTTGACATTCGCCCTATATTGTGATGCGTAGGTATACAGTCCAGTTCTACTATATAACATCGCGTTTCCATTCTGCCTTTAGTTGTCATACGGACAACGAGACTAGCAGAATCCACGTATATAATATGATTAATTTTTGTGTTATTTTTAGAAGTAACATTGATTGGACTGCAGATTATGTCAATGAAAAGTATTGCAAATATGATAGTGGGCCCAGCGCGGGGTGACACTTTATCCATTAACTCTGAAGAGATAATTTTCCATTCCACATCGGACTCGGCCTCCGTATTAAGGGAAAATGGCAGCCCCCGGGAATGTCAACAAAGAAAGGACACTCGTGCAGAACCCCTTGGAATAGAAAACAACAATGAGGTACAAGAGGGGAGTGAATCAGAAAACCAGTGCGATTCGGCGGAGAAGAAGAAAAGGAGAAGGCGTCTAAAGGGAGGTAAACACCACAGGAAATGGAAACCATACGAAAAACTAAGCTGGAACGAACGTCGGGAGCTTGAAGAGAGGGAAACGGTACGGGCGAACCAGAAGCGCGAGGAGGCGTTTGCACATGGCCACCCTGTGGCACCTTATAACACGACACAATTTCTTATGGAGGATCATGGAAAGGCGGATCCAAATATTGGCGAAGGACTGCTCAACCGAAATAATTCACGGGAATCGACGGACGGGAGCGGATCCACGAGTGACAGTTCGGAAGAAATGTATTCCGAAGAGGAGGAATTCCTGGAAAAAGAATTTGCTGAGACTTATGATAATATGCATGCCGAGAGACTGCAGAAAATGAGCAAAGACGAACTGATTAAGGATTACATAGAGATGGAAACCAAGCTGGACAGACTTCAGAAGCGGTTGGAACGGCGCGCTCGGCGAAACAATGATACAGCTGACGATAGTTCCGGTTCATTGAGCAGCGGCGGCGAGGAGTTCGTGGATATGGATGTTGTTAGGAAACTTGAGGCGGAACAAGATAAATTGAAATTAGAAAATGAACAATTAAAAAAGGAACTGGTTAAGATGAAATCCAGCTGATAATTAAATTTTAACGATTTTTTTCCAGGCATGATGTTGGTACCTCACTTTGTACATTTTTTGTTACATTCAAAATGATTGAAACAGAAAATGCATTTTGAAGGATATGGAATTTTTTAAAAGCCTTAAGGGTGTTTGGATTATTTATCCTGTCAATATGGTAAACAGATTTGAAAAGGGAAAGAGTGGTTTTGTTAGCAGCAAATATGTGCCATTTGTGTTCTTAAAATTATGGCATTAGTATTTTATATATTTTTTTATTGTTTTTTTTTTAAATAATTATTAAGTAAAAAAAAAAAAATATCAAGTTGATCTCATTGGTGTTTTAATGATTTTTGATATTTTTGTTATATTATACATTTTATTTGTTCATTTATTTTGAAGCACGATATTTGTGAAAAAAACATAGATACCACATTGTCTTTCCTTTTTCAATGACTTAAATGTGATTGACACTTGTCATTAATCATATTTTCTGTGTATATTGATGATTCTCCATTTGCCAAGGTGGGTTGTTATATGCAAGGAATTAACAAAAATTCATATGGGTTTAACTTTTTCAAAGCAAACAGTTAAGACATTTGTAAACTTTCGATGTTTTCAATTTTCTTATGCAAGGAAAAAAAATGTTAATCTATATAGTGCATATTGTCATATTAAACTGATTTCTTGGTGCTGTTGCAACTATTTTGTGCAATGTACTGAAATCCAATCAATGTCTGAAAACCAAACTACTAGTGCAGAGGTAGTTCTCTACAGAATTCCCAATATGTTCAGTGCTTCAAACCATATGGTTTATACAGCATGCATGTTAAAGGGACCATTTCCCTTTTTTCAAAAAAACCATTTTTCATCCAAGTTCATTTGAAAGGAAATTGCACTTGTCTGTTTACTTCTACAGGGCATTTAAATAATGTATTTCAAGATGATGTTTATGTTTCATTAAAAAAGGATACAACATCATTTCTTGTTCTTTTCACTTCAAATTAGACTTTATCAGAATCTCCACTTAAGTTTGATAGGGGTGAAAATGCATTGATTTATCGCAAAGAAAATAAATTTAGAAATGAGTAAAGAGTAAATTGAATTTCAATTTGACCAAATACGCCCAGGGATGAGAAACATTAAATTGCCACAATTTAACAGTTGCTGCACTAAAGGATTATGTCATAGTGAAATGTTGCATTATGGCAGCTTATAAAATTAAAGTAGTTCTTGCTGACAATTGAGGACCGTATAAAACAGATTAAAAAAAATCTCAACATCATGAAAAGCAAATGCACAGGATTCTTGACATTCACCTGATGGACATAAAATATTTGAGCGTCGGCCAATATTTGAACGTGAAGATAGAGGTAAACTGGTAACCATGCAGTGCTTTATGCAATAATTACATGCCATTGAAGTTAGAGAAGTTCATTGTTTCTGTGATGACCTACTTTTCAAAGTTTAAAAGTGGTAATTATGTTGCTCAAGAGTAGCTACATATGCTGTGACTTATGCCCCCCCCCCCCCCAACAAATCTCCTTACCATGTACGTAGACTTGGCTGAAATATTTTGGG
Source organism: Magallana ariakensis (assembly GCA_020458035.1). Taxonomy (NCBI): domain Eukaryota; kingdom Metazoa; phylum Mollusca; class Bivalvia; order Ostreida; family Ostreidae; genus Magallana; species Magallana ariakensis. Next base: position 45,429,551 of record CM035818.1, on the reverse strand, counting down.
TTTATCCATTTTAAAAGGTACATATGATGATATTTTACAAACACTTGAGGTTCATGCATGGAAAATCTGTTGGTCTAATGATATAATATTGTTCATAATAGCAACTTCACAATTTATTTTTTTTTATTATTAAGACAGAGTTTAATGTATGCATGGTTTACTTATGAAATTCAGGTGTTCATATCATAGGCGCTGGAACTGGGGGGCCCACTTTTTTTTTTTTGCAAAGTTAGACATAACCATACCCATAATCCCCCCCTTTTTTTTGCTTGTTAAGATTTCTTACAAGGTCTAGCTCCCCCCCTTTCAATTCGCTTCAAAAGCCACTGCATATCCAAATGACAGACATTTCCTTATAAAATTCAGATGAGTAGCATATCTTAAGGACATTTTATGGTTACCTTATAAATTTCAGATATTGATATCCAAAGGACAGTTGCATAGTTTCTGATTTCTATATGATACTTTAAAGACATTGCTATCCATTCCATATGCAGATCTAGCAGAAAATTTGATTCTCAAATTAAGGTGGTATGGGACACCTCCATATTGTAACATACTTCCCATTGAAAGAAACAGTAAAACAGGTATAATTACTACGTTAGAGAGTTGACAATGAATATTCCGAATCCAGCTAGGGCAACTTTTCCACATTTTTAGGTCAAATATTGTAATATTTGAAAATTCTAAACCTGTGAAAGTGTTTTGAATATAATTAATATACTTTTATCCACTACCCCTGGCTAACAAAATCATCCCTTGTAACCCCATGGGAAAAATTTGTGGATGCTATGTAAATGGTTAGTAATTTTTAACATTCAATAAACATATTCTCAAACATACATCTCAAACACTTGACCTTTTTCAAAAGCATCTCTTGACATTTGTAAATTTGTAACATGAAGGTCCATGTATGGTTTCTCTTTTGCCTTGGAAATGTTACAAAGTCAATCTACCTTGAATATGTAGATCCATGCAGCACCCTCATTTGTATTATTACATGAAATAAAAATAAATCAAACATCGCTTTATACATAAAATAATCAAAATTGTAGGTACCGGTATATGTATTCTAAACATAAAAATATGCAACTATCAGTAATTTTCATTTTTTTAAAATAAATCCCAGCTAGAACTTATCTTTTTTTGAAATATATCAAATAAGTTGGAAAATTTGGTGAATTTAAAAAAAAAATCTAAATTGATCCTTTAGAAACCACTTTCACATATAATGCTTCATTAATTTACTCATCACATTATTACTGGTATTGCAACTGGATGAAAAAGCTAGTTATATGTATATCTGCTCTGAAAAATGAAAAACTTAAATTCACTTCCCAATCCTATAGTAAATATATCTGTATTTGTGAGGGTTTATAAAAATACCCAGGCCATAGAATTTCATAAAACTTAGTAGGTACACTATTTTAAATGAAATTGTCATTATAGTTTTTACACAAAATTCTTAGCTGGCTTCCATAATTGGAAGTCGCTTGAGTTAACCCACATACATTAATTTCTTTAACCCAGCAATGCATGAGCAATGTTGCAACAAATCAATCCTAGTTCAATACCTAAAAACAAGACTTGACGGAACAAAACAAGCCATACTTTGACAACATCATCTGTTTTATACCAGCAAACTGTGTTATAACAATTAAAATTGAAACATACCAATACCATAATTCTCCACATTCAATTCTATTTTTCAACACTCTGCACTTGCAATATTTGTTTACTAAGCATGTAAGAAAATTACCATATAATTCATAGATTACTTCTTATTATTGATTTATTCTCTTGCATCAACTGCTCAATAAAAATAAACAAGTTGTGTAAACTGTTATAATAATTGTATTTGTTGACTCAATACCAGAAATTTTTTATGTCAAGTGGGTTCAGCAATACAAAAATTTTAGTGGTGCATCATAATTGAATAAAGTATAGTATTTTAAAACTTACAAGAAAAGCATATTAAATCATATGCCATCTTGCCAGCATACCAACGTAATGTATAAAAGACACAACAAGCATTAATTTGTCATGATACACACAAAATTAACCCAAATCATTTGCAATAAATCATATACATTGTAGTACACATTACACAACTTCAATGAAATAGTTACTTAGGAAAAACAATCATGGTACCTGTATCAAAGATCTCAAAATTGAAAATCTCTCTTAATTCAAGAGTTTTTTAAAAATCAATGAGCATAAATAAACTTGAGAAATGTGATGACTCGAATCAATTGAGTGGAGAAAAGACACATTTTGAAAGTAATCTTGTAATGTACATCTGCATGAAGGAGCAAATTATAAAGATCAGTATCAATATCAGGGAAATATTAAGCATTATACCGTATATCAGGTTTTTTCTGCTTGTATCCAATTTCTACTCTGTTCATCACGATTTCCGAATCGTGGAAAATAAATCGGCGTAAATTTGATACAAAGTTTGTTCTCGTAATAGAGTTCTCTCTTTCCTTATAATCTAAACAGATATTTAAAAGTATGGTGAACTGTGTTCAGTTAGTTTAGTTAGAGGTAGAAATTGCAGGATCGGAGGACAAGAGCCATATAACAGCTATATGTAAGCCTCGTTGTTTATTTAATAATTATAATCCATTGACAATCTAATTAAAGTGGTCACGTTCCTTGCGTAAACCGATGTCGATTTATACAAGAGCTACTGGTATATGTAACAGTACATGATCTATGATTGTTCCGTCTCTGTAATAATTATTTCACATTGCAGAAATCGTGTAAATGGTCTCTTTGTCCAAATATTTCATTATTAAGAGTGACAATTTAGATATTTTTTACCTCTCACTTCACAGGTTTGACCAATTGGGAATTATATTTTCACTACAACTTTGAAATAGTGAAATTTCGATTTGTGTAAATTTTATATACTGTTCTAGGTTCTGATTCGCGTAAAAAACATGACGCGGAACAACCTGATATACGGTACTGAACTGATATACGGTACTGAACAATGAACATGTACATGTTTTTGGTTTTTTTTGCACCTGACATTCTGAAATAAGAACAATAGTAAAAAGGAATACATTTAAATATCTTAAGAATGATTTTCCCATTCTTCGGATCTACATCTCTTGGTATAGTGGAATTCTTTCGGAATCTACCTATGTATGTGATCAGTACTAGTGAGTACTTAATACATCACTTTTGCATTGCTAAATGTAAGTATACTTTAACACAGGAAATATACATGTATATATATAGACAAGGAAGGCAGGATTGGGACACCAATCTACCCTACACATCAGAAATCATCAAGGAGACCACACAATTTTCTAACAACACATTCCATTCATACTTGTGTCCCATACTGCATACAATAAAACTTGTATCCCTCTTGCTTCTCCGATACTGATATGACAAAGCTGTTTTATACAACATGTATATGCATGAGTTAATCCTATTTCATGATACAGTGTTGTCAATAATCATGTTCCTAAAATTATGCTGCTTTTACAAAGAACCTTAAAATTTGCAGATTACATGTATCTATTAGATCTGATCATACATGCATCAGTATTAATTAAAATAAACACCTTTCAATGGATTGACATTACTATAGCAACATAATCATTTCTTAAAATAAACCCAAGTCAAAGTAGTTATAAATAAATCAAAAATTATCACATTTTAAAGATAACAGCAAATAGCACAGTAACACCATTTTACCAAGGAAAATCCTTTCCTGTTCTATTCTATTACTTGATATTAATAGTCAGAAGTTGATGTACCAACTAGAGCACATTGTTTATCTCCACTGGTTTTGTTGGGGATATTGTTGTTGTGGATATCCTTGTTGTGGATACTGTTGTTGTTGTTGTTGTTGGGGATATCCTTGACCTGGATACTGTTGAGGATATCCCTGTTGGGGATAACCTTGGTTGGGGAATCCCTGTTGTGGTTGCTGGGGATACTGCATATAGGGATTGTAAGGATTGAAGCCAGATGGCATAGATGGCATTGGCATCCCCTGGTACCCTCCCCCAGCCTGGGGAAATGGGGCATTACCCCATGATGGCTGACCTATTAAAGGGAAAAATGATTTGTTTACAATTACTGCAGTATATTGATTATTAATTAACATTTCTAAAAATGGATATCCATTTTTTTTAAGACAATGATTAATCCATGTATAATTTGATGGTGTAATAGCATAAAATATAGTTCTCTTCAAATATTCCTACTTTCCTGTGGTGGAAATTCTAATATTACTATGTTAATACCACTGGTTTTACTTTCACTTGTAGTTTGGTCCGAAAATATACAAACTACTTAAAATATGTACAAATATCCTTTTAACTTCTACATTATCTTTCTATTTCAGATAAACTAGTCACATATACAAGACAATCTTCCTCTTCCTTGTCATTTGACTCATTGAGGTAGAAGTGTGCTGTCATTGTGTGGGACTTGGATAGTAAAGATGTGTGTCATGTTTCTTACCTGATCCTGCGTAGTTTTGGGAGGCGGGTTGGGAGGGAGGGGCAGATGGATGGCTGCCTATTTATGAAAAAAAGAATCAGTCTGTCAATCAAATGTAATAACATAGGCCAATGTTTACACAGTAGAATTCAAATGAGACCTATTTATGCTTAAACATAATCTTTTTATTTAAAATATTGGTCATAAACAATGCTCAAGAATTTGAAAACCAGTCATTGTGGTTTAATTAATATTCGTTAAATACCAATTTTTGTGGATTTCATTGTTGAGTTGATTCACAGAAGAATAATATGTTCATTGAAGTGCAATTTCTAATAACACAAACCACATTGATATGATCTTAGGCCACAAATTCACAAATCCTTGAAATTGTGAATTTTACCAAATCCGTGAAAACTAATGCTTAGAAATATAAAGTAAACCATTGGAAGTGATTAAAATTGAAGCTATCTAAAAAAAAACCATGTTTTTACAACTGTCATATACATGTACAAGTACCAGTTACATTTTTTTTTTATAGTGAATTTAAACTTCCTTCTAGCATTTAGTTAAGACTATAAATTAACTTCCTTCAAATAAAAGCATGAGATTTGTACAAACTTGAATTACATAAGCTACAATGTATAATTTTCCGTTGAATGCATGCATGATAGCATGCCATCCTTGGTAGCTCAGTGACAACACATGTTTTGACAGATGGTATAATACACAATTTAACACACTTTATAAATTACTTCCAGGAAAAATTGTGCATAATTGTGTACATTGATATTACATTTGTTATGAAGCTAATTAAGGCAATTTAGACTCCATCACATGCACATCAATCTGACATGATCAATTATAAGCCATTAAGTATGTTACCTGTACAATGCTCTTCAGCAATTATTTCATTAATCATACTTTCATTATGAATTTGTTTGTTTTCCAATGAAAACATTATGATAAACTTTGCTTAACCTGAGTTCTACAAAACTGACAATCATCTTGAGAGTAGAGAACTCTGTTTAAATATCAATGGTTCAGTCAATAATACACTAACTCAATTGTCAAAGATATTACATGTAGTAGTGAAATCTGTAAGCCAGAAGAACTTTCTGCTTAGACAAGAGGTAAAGTATTACATGACAAGTGCTTTGAAAAGAAGGAAAACATGGCAAGTGTTGCTATGATGTCATTATATAGGTTAATACATGAATAAACAAGGTTTGATAGGATTGGATCTGACAGTGGATGTATTACATAAACTGGTACCTGTTGTGCTACTTGTGTTAGTAGTACTAGTTGGGGAACTGGTTTTTGGTCCTAATAACACAATTTGAATTAATATAAAAAATAAACATTATACACAAAACAATGAAAAAAAAAAGACAAACTAAAAGAAAACAAGAGGCCCATGGGCCACATCGCTCACCTGAGGAACAATGGGTATGATAAAATCAGCTTAATGGAGTCATAATAAAAACTATCTGGACAATGTAGTATAATACATGTAGATCCTGTATAAATAAAAATCAATTTTTTCCACTGGATATTCTTATGTTTATTATCATTAGTCCCTTTTCTAACGTACAGGATGATTTTATAGTCATATCACATGTTGAGCATTGCAGCTCTCAAAAAGATCCTAAACAATTGTTTATAAATGGGATATAAACCTACATCAAACTCTGAACCCCTTGTGAGACCCAATTGTCCAGGAATCATCCAGAAGCCAAAATCTAAACAATATTAAATAATCACCTGGCTGATTAGTTTCTAAGAAGAAGATTTTTAAAGATTTACTCTATATATTCCTATGTAGATATTTGATCCCCAATTGTGGCTCCACTCTACCCCTGGGGGAAATGATTTTCACAACTTTAAATATACACTACCTGAGAATGCTTCCACACAAGTTTCAGCTATCCTGGCTGATTAGTTTCTGAGAAGAAGATTTTTAAAGATTTACTCTATATATATTCCTATGTAAAAAGTTGACCCCCCCCCCAATTGTGGCCCCACCCTACCATCGGGAGTCATGATTTTCACAACTCTGAATCTACACTACCTTAGGATGCTTCCACACAAGTTTCAGCTTTCCTGGCCAAATGGTTCTTGAGAAGAAGATTTTTAAAGATTAACTCTATATATTTCTATGTTAAAAATAGACCCTCCGTTGTAGCCTCACCCTACCCCCGGGGGTCATGATTTTCACAACTTTAAATCTACACTACATGATGATGCTTCCACATAAGTTTCAGCTTTTCTGGCCAAATGGTTCTTGAGAAGAAGATTATTAAAGATTTACTCTATATATTCCTATGTAAAAAGTCGACCCGCCCATTTTGGCCCCACCCTACCCCATCGGGGTCATGATTTTCACAACTTTGAATCTACACTACCTGAGGATGCTTCCACATAAGATTCAACTTTCCTGGCCAAATGATTCTTGAGAAGAAGATTTTTAAAGATTTACTCTATATATATTCCTATGTAAAAAGTTGAAACCCCCATTTTGGCCCCACCCTACCCCAGGGGGTCATGATTTTCACAACTTTGAATCTTCACTACCTGAGGATGCTTCCACAAAAGTTTCAGCTTTTCTGGCCAAATGGTTTTTTAGAAGAAGATTTTTAAAGATTTACTCTATATTTCCTATGTAAAAATTCGACCCCCCCATTGTGGCCCCACCCTACCCCAGGGGGTCATGATTTTCACAACTTTGAATCTTCACTACCTGAGGATGCTTCCACATTAGTTTCAGCTTTCCTGGCCTAACGGTTTTTGAGAAGAAGATTTTTAAAGATTTACTCTATATATTCCTATGTAAAAATAGACCCTCCGTTGTCGCCTCATCCTACCCCCGGGGGTCATGATTTTCACAACTTTGAATTTACACTACCTGAGGATGCTTCCACATAAGTTTCAGCTTTCCTGGCCAAATGGTTCTTGAGAAGAAGATTTTTGAAAATTTCTCGAAATTTTTTATTAATTCCTAATTATCTCCCCTTGTAAGAGGGCTTGGTCCTTAATTTTCACAACTTTGAGTCCCCTTAGGCTAAGGATGCTATGTGCCAAGTTTGGTTGAAATTGGCCTAGTGGTTCTTGAGAAGATGTTGAAAATATGAAAAGTTTACAGACAGACAGACAGACAGACGGACGGACGGACGACAGACAAAATGTGATCAGAATAGCTCACTTGAGCTTTCAGCTCAGGTGAGCTAAAAATATATATATATATGTTCTAAGAATGTTAATGATTTTCATTAAAATGAGTATTATATAACATGTACATTATGTATGAAATATCAATTGAGCTAACAAATAAAAAAACCTAGTCATATCAAGTAATACCTGTGTTCAATTGTCTGGATATAACATTTCTTTATATAATTTTTAAGTGAAAATATAAAACCATTAACGGCCAGAATAATGTATTCCACAGAACAGACTCCTAAATTTTTTATGGAAAATCTAATAATTAGCATCTGTCTCCTAAAGAGTCAAGGCTGATAAAGATTGGGGCTTTCATACATAGTAAATGTACATATGTTTACCATACTATTAACATAGTTCTTGTTCTTTTTTGGATAAAGCTACACTTAACGAGGAAACTTCTTTAAGGTTAGAACACACTACCATAGCCATCATGATCTTGAATCCTTGACCTTTAAACCTGGGTTACCCGGTACATAGGTGTAACATGAGGCGCATTAGGGTGAATCATTTCATAGTTGTTTTTAATATTTTCAGGACCAATTAATGAATTACTTGTACATGTATATCCAACCTGCCTTATATTTATACATGCTGGCTCTGGGGTACCGGTAATTAATAATCATGCAGCGGTCTTTAAAAGCTACCATTCTAAAGCCATTTTGATTTATTTTGATTTGCAGCATATTATCTTCTACATGTATTTGATGGTAATACAAATAATTTTGTGTTGTAGAGGACCAAGATAAAAGATCCGGAAATTCCGGCATGAATATATTGAAAGGCCAATGAAACCTCTTGCTTGTTTATAACATTAATCACTGAAGATGTTAAGAAATTAAGCTGCATATCAAACATTCCGTTAGCCAGAAAATGATTATTTGACAAGGACATGAAGATATTTACCCGACATATACGGTGGAGGAGCAGGACCCCCTGTGTAGGAGTAAGCCCCTGCATTAGGGGCCCCTGAGGGGGCACTGGAGTATGGTGGAGGCCCCGCCTGGGAGCTTGGAGCACCACTTGGTGTAGTGGCCGTGGGTGGTGGGCCCGAGGAAGCAGTAGAGAACTGAGGTGGTGGTGGTCGAGCTGGTGGGGCTCGATTTTGAGTGGTAGCTAAAAGAACCCACATGATGAATAATAAAAAACACTACAATATAAACTCAATACAGTAAAACACTCCTGTAGCGAAGTGCAAAGGGCATACAAATTTTGATTTGTTTTAGATATACCGGTAATATGTCCATTATGTATTTTATAGACTTTAAGACTTTGGGGAATGAAAATGATTTAGTTGTAAGTGTGAATTCACTGAAAGCAAGTTGCTATAACCAGTGTTTTACTGTAATATAACATCGAAGTGCAAAATGAAATGTTCAATGATGAAAAGATATGAGGTGTTGTAAAATAAGGAGCATGTTTGCATAGATATTATTCAGACACTGTTAAAGTATAATTATTTCACAAATTATTTTGTCCATCGGTCTTTTTGATACAAAACTGTAAAATCATGGCAGTAATAATAACATTTTCTGGACAACATTCTGCAAGCAAATGCTACTCATTTACTAAACAAAATATTTACGATAAAAATAAATCTACAAAGTCTAAAACCAACCAGAAAAGTATTGAATTGAAAAAAATTTCTACAAAATTGAGGAAACCTTACCTGAAGGGTTTTGGTAGCTGGGAGGGGGAGGGGCAGGGCCTGTGGGCTGGTTGGCAATAGACTTCTGTAGGTCAGTCATCAACTCATCCTTCTCTGTCTTTCGTGCAAAACAGAAGTCAGAGATCTTGTTCTGTAGACGAACTAGTAGTGGGGTCAAATCATTGTAGAACTGAAAATAAGTTTATGTTTATATGACAAGTCGTAAATACTGTAGACAGCTAACATAAATGGTTAAGTATTATATTTGCCTCTGCTTTTGAAATAATAAGGAGATATACTTGTAGCTTCTATATCAATACTGCTTTTAATACAATCCTATTTTTAACCCAGATGTCATCTGATAGTTCTAACATGTCATATGGTAGGCAATTAAAAAGGTTTTTCAACAACATATACACTAGAAATCATGCAAGAATTAGATTTATTGGTAAATGTAGATGAAATGGCTAAAAATCAAACATAGCATCTTGAATTTGAGGAAGGTGGTGAAAATTCATAATTTCGGGATTTTATTTTGTCTGCTGGTGTGTTTTCAGGACAGATAACTTGACTAGTATTACTGGTATATTACAATTGTAACTGGCACTTTACAATTATTACTAGTACCTTACAATTGTCACTGACATTTTACAATGGCTGGTAATTTTACAATTTTAACTGGTATTAATTTTACAATTGTTGCTGGTATTTTTACAATATTATTGCTGCGGGTAAATTTACAATTGTAACTCATATTATTTTTACTGGTACAATTGTTGCTGGTATTTTAACAGTTGTAAGTGGTATTATTTTATAAACTGTTGCTGGCATTTTTTAGAGTTGTAACTGGTATATTACAATGGTTTACCTTGGTCCCCTCCTCTAAGTTACTCTTCAATTCCATAAACATATCAAAACCTGCAGCCAGGTCCTTCAACATGGCCTCACGCTGTGCTCCACTTTGATCAGAAGCTTTGGCTTGACAGAACTCCATATTAGCCGTCTGTAAGGAGAAATAACTCCAGCATTTCAACCACATCAAAGTGCAAAAATAATTGCAAACAAAAGCTTCAATGTTTTTTTTTTCTTTAAAAAAAAAATGAAGATACACAGGTAATTGAAATGTAATAATGTACAAAATAAAGTTTCTAAAAAATAATAATTATTCAAAATCAAAGTTTGAGAAATAAAGCTTAATAAAATACACTTTTTTCAAGTCAAACAAATGAAATTTAATCCAGATTGCTTACAGTCTCCTTAATGTCATTAACCTGATTGTTCTCTATCATTTTAAGTAAACAACAATTTATTTTTTTTTATAAAAATTTCATTGAACAGCTATTAAAGAGATGTATTTTATTTTGATTTGAGAAGGGGAATAACTCAGAATTCTTTTTTAACTTAAAATTGAAAAATCTAGTTATTCCCCTTTTCAATATGGCATATAAACCAATAATTCCTGAAGCAGCATTTTATAGTGAGAACTAAACATTCATGAGTTTGGATTCTTCATATTCTGATATACTGTTTTAGTGTAATGTTTACCTGAACTTGTGACATCACAGAGTCCTGCTTTTGTAGACTTTCATTCACTTGTTGTCTTAATGGTCCATAAATTCGGTCTAATTCACTTGCTGATAACATTTCTTCATTTATTGCACCATCTGATGCTAATGCAGAGAAAAACTTGCTTGCTTCAAAGAAAATGATATGCAGATTAGATAAGACAATTTGCATAAAAGCATATGTACAAATTATTTAGTTTTGACAATATAGAATTTCTAAAAGGTGAGGTAAATTTTTTGGTTACATTTTGAAAATGACTATTAGTTTGATACATGCAAAGAGCTTCTTGATTCTAACATTAGAATTTTAAGAGTGAAAACTTCATAAATATCATTTCACAAATTTCTTAAAAATTTGTTGACAACATGTAGATCAAACTGCATGGAAAATATAAATGCTGTGTGATGCTCAATAGCTCAGAATATTACAGTGTATTTAGAAAACCGTTGATGTTTAAAACAATTACCGGTAGTAATGAACATTCAAAACACCACGTACACTGTACATGATATTTTTACTTACTCATATCAAACTTGGCCTCTTTGAATTCATTTTCTACGACTTCTCTCTCTGCCTTAATAGTCTCCACTTCCTCCATCAATTTGCGAAGTTTCTGTACCACCCCACTGCTCTCTGAGGCATGTGCACCACCCCCAGAAGGAAGGGCCTTTTCTATTTCTCCCTGAAAACAACAAATCAATACTAAGTGTTCTATCAATCAAAAGGATGATAAGTCTTTGTGGAACTTACTACCTATACTTGCTCACACCCACAACTTAACACAAGCACAAGAAAAACTGATATATCTTTCTTTTGAAGGAAATGACACCAGAGAAAATATTTTTAATATATGTAAATGCTACATCATCTTATATTAAACAACAACAGAGATTCCCTGATAAGTGTTAATGTCCATACTGGCAATATACATGGGAAGTAACTATAGTCATTACAACCATTATCAAGACAGATGTAAAGTTGGAATATCTATAAGGAACCTCCTTAATAGCAAGTACCGGTAGTTAAATGAATATACCCGGTACTTTAGTGCCACTTACAGGTGATTTTGACAGTAAGTCTATAGCTTGTTTGTGCTTCTGGAATTTTTCCTGTACAATGCGGTCGGCATTGATTGCAGTGTCCAGGATCTGTTTGTACTTCATACTCTCGTCTCTCATTGGCTGAGTCAGCTTGTCGGACGGAGTACGTGACCACCTCTCTTTGAACTGTTCTCGGAGCTGTTTGTCTGATGACTCTTCATCATCAATCATTTTAATGCACTAAAAAAATCAATTTCAAAATTTCTTTCAATACATTTTCAATGAGAGCAAGATGCTAGCCATTCAGAAACTTGTAGCGAAAATCTTAATGATATTCTTAATCATACTTACAATATTTCTAAAACAAAAAACTACCATTATTAATTATGTTGAAGTGTCTGTATCAGTACCTTGTTTTTAAAAATATTTTACCTATCATTGCAAATTTTCTATGAAAACTATAAATTATACATACTAGTATGGGCACATGTAGATACAGTTGTATACAATGTAAGAACAACTTTAATACAATGTATAAAATTTGATAACACCCAAGTTCCTGACATTACATTTAAAAAATACTTCTTTATTACTGGTGCCTGATACCTTGGTTCATTCTATTACTAAGATTTCCATGCAAAATAATTAAAAGGAAGGAATTTCTCCATCGCAACATTTTTGAAAAAAAATGATTTCTTGTACCTCATTAAGGATTTCTCTATTCCTCTGCAATAACTCTGGTAAATCATTCATTAGTTTATTAAGAAACTGAATTCCCCCTATATCTTTAATCTGCTGGGCTTTTTCTATAACTGACTGGGGAACTTTCTGACCAGACAAATCCTCCAAAGCAGCAGGCAGGTTTAGGGAAGCTAGAATACTGCAAAAAATTGAAACCATTGAAATGAAAGAAAAAAAAGTTACTTTAATAGTTGTGAAGGTTCAACTATGAACAAAACATTCCCACCTGTTCATGAGTATTCTACAAGACATTCTCACCTGTTCATGAGCTGTGTCTGCTCTCGTAACCGACCAATCTCTGTGTTAACAATTTGTGTTTTCCTGTTATCAAAAGCACTCAAGGCTTCATACACCGGTATTGGAACAAGCTTCTCAAACAGATCTACAATGTCAAATATACATGTTCAGATAAAACCAATTCAAGCTCATGTAAATCATTAAAGGTGGTGTTATCTAGAGAGTTTTATTATGAATTAATTGTGTTATTATGAATCAGCGTTAACACTCAAACTGGGAATAACAATAATGTGATGATATTTCAGGGAATAAAATTAACCATCTTCTTATCACTTTGTTTAACATGTACAGTATCGTACATTTTTACATAAAAAAGAATACTGTATAAACGTTTTACATTTGGCTGTGTATTCTAATTAACATTTTTTGGCGGAATGCAGCTCATGCTAAATCAAGTACATCGCCAACTTTCAGACATATATATTAATAAATACGGTAGGTACATTAAGGAATGCGCTAAATCAAATCCACACTAACCTGCTGAAAAATAATTTTTTTCCAAATATTGTACATGCCAAATATAATACATTTACAGTATATGTATATGATCAAACAGTGACACAGACATAAGCAGACCTGTAAACTTTTCACTCATAGGTTTAGTGGGGAATGCTGTCGGTTTAGCGATAGCAGCCTTGCCGATGGCTGGTAGGGTCTTCAGGTCAGGGATCTTGTCGTGATAAATGAAGTCATTGTCTTTTCTGGCTGCTTGCAGCTCTCTCTGGATTCTTCCTTGCTCGTTCTTGAAGGCAAATGCTGCTCCTCCCCTGGACTGTGCAGCTGTCAGAAGCTCATTGGCTTTCTGAATCACATAAAAAGTTCAGTCAGACTACAACTTCTTGAATAATTTATTTACATTTGTTTCAAAGATATGTTTTTGAAGGAAAGATCACAATCATATTTGAATTAACAATATCCATAACAAATCAACACCTGGCTCATGTTGATTGGTGTACCCCATTTCACATAAAATGATTTACATTTAGTGCATAATTCATGAAACTGTTTCTTTTCAAAATTTTGGTAGATCGTTTTATGTATCACTTGTAACACTTAAAAATAAAGTGCTTTTCATACTTAATACAATACAGCATTAAAAATTGTTTATATTCAAATAGTTCATTTAAGTACAAGTGTGTTAAAAACATGTACCTGTAAGTGAGCAATTTGTTCTCCATATGTCTTGTGTTGCTGGGCAACACAGCCCTGATAGAACTCTGCCATGCCGTGGTACGCTGCTTGTTTACAGGCAACCAGTGGCAGCCAGTCCTGTAAAAATCAGTCACCACAGAATAGATTTACAGTAAGAAAATATCTCAAAGATATCTGTAATTGTTTACTGTATGTAGTACATTCACTTTACATGTGATTCAAAGGATGTTCTCATAAGTAAATATTTACTTTCATCACAAACCCTCCTCAAAGTTAAACTGTCATTGGGATTTTCACTATGAGTCTTTTCTCAAAGTAAAGAATATAATATACATCAAACTGAATTGATTTTAACTTATATGAATTAGTTTTTACACATTTGAAATAACCTTTGTCTAATAACCTTTGTCTAAAATAACATTAAGGGTAAAAAAGGAATATTAATTCCTGTTCATTTCACAAACAGAACTGACCTTTGGCCACAGATCTTTAAGGGAAGCGAGCTGCATCAGCTTCATGGCATCACTGAAGAGCTCAGAGCACTGATGGGCAATCTTAGCTACCATGGCCTCCTTCATCTTATCTGTAATCAAGTCATTTTTTAATCAAATATTTACTTTAAAATGCATTCCTAGAAAAATTTTAAAGTAACATTCATTTTCTTTCCTTCCTAAGGAAGAAAAGCAAACTGACTGCCTTTGAATTTGCATACTATATGTTGTATACTGTACCTTACGGTAGACAGTTCAGTTAATATCCTTTGAACATGTATACTTTACAATGCAAATATATATTAAATAAATAATAGTCATAGATGTAACAATTTTTTACCTCAATTATTTTACCTTAGTATTGTTATCTTACAATTTGAGCATACACTCTAAAGAATTTTTTTTATTTCGCTGCAAAAGAGCGCCATTATTTATTCTGAATGTATCCTAAACTCTTATGACAAGACTAAACAAAGAATTTAATTCAACAAAAATTCTTACTATGGAATATAAGCAAACTAATTTTTGTACAGGACAACAGTTATATATAATTTTGCTTCCATGAGAGCCTTTCAATAGCATTTCTCATAAAAAATATCCAAACAGAAGTTTGTAGATGAACCATAACTTTTTCTGTCAAGTAGTATTTTTACAATGAAAAATTCTGAAATGAAAATTGCAGTTCATATTGCTAGTATGCGAGATTAATCCTGTGTTGTATAATACACAAACCAAGATCAACCATGTGTGGCACTGTCTGACCCCTATACCTGCAGCAGCTTTCCTGTAGATAGCCTCCTGAGCCTGAGCCACCATGAGCGCACTCAGAGCATTGAGTGTGTCTGGACTCAAGTCAGGGGTGGGCTCCTGCTGAACATGTGAGAGAACAATGTCTTTGAGATGTCCAAATATACCTGCAGCCATCTGGAAAAAATATGAAAACTCTTATTAAAATCACATAAAGTATAAAAAATTCTTGAAAGTTATTCAATGTTTTTAAGAACAATTTTGAAATAGAAAAATTGTTCACAACTGTATTGCAACTGTTCACTGCTGTATTTGTAAGAATATCATATAAGCAGTATGTCTGTTACATGTCAATGAGTACAGTAGATTTTGATATAATTAATGCATTAAAACTACATGATTAATACAGCATTGGTCCTCGCAGCAAAACCCCTTAACCTAGGGTGATTATCTTTAATATTGTTTATGAGGTGTAACAGAAGTAAAGATCCAACTCCATGTTTACAGTGAACCTGAGACTGACACATTTTGTACATATATTTTTGATTTGACTATTCAATCCATAGCATTAGTAGATCTCAATGACTGTTTACCTGGAAATACTTGGCCGAGGTTTTGAGTCCCTCATCACTGTCATGATTCTGAACCTCCGCTATCTGACTCTGGAGGGCAGCGATGTTAAACAGAATACACACCTTCTCATAAGCACCAGAGGCAATACCTACAGGAAACAATTACATCACATATAAAGTCAAGGACAAACAGGTAAATTTTCTACCTTCTACATTCATCGTATCAAAAGTCATGTCTATTATTGCTATTATCTAATCTAACTCATTACACATCATTTTACTATTTAT
This sequence comes from Magallana ariakensis, assembly GCA_020458035.1. Lineage (NCBI taxonomy): Eukaryota > Metazoa > Mollusca > Bivalvia > Ostreida > Ostreidae > Magallana > Magallana ariakensis. The sequence goes on along the minus strand of CM035818.1, from coordinate 45,413,323 downwards.
GTAATGAACAAGATTAATGAAGTTGTCTATGTGAAAAGTTTAGAAAGCATCCTATTCTAATTCACTTGATGATAATTCTACAGACTATTAGTACTGTACTAAATAATTGTATACAATGACAATATGTTTTAAATCAACTCAATCTTTTTATTTCTATTCATTATATTTACTGTTCACTCCTTTCTATTTTTCACTCCTCAGAGACTTATAGACAGGTACACACTCACCCAGAATCTGCTTTCCACCAAATAGGGATTCTTTGTCAAAAGCGTTTCTCCACTTAAAATTAACTCGAATCTGAAAAAAGAGGATATATGACAATGTGCATGTGATCAAAATGGGCATGTCCTGCAGAAATTGTATCTTTTGAATTTAAAATAACATGTAATGAAAACTGTTGAAACTGGGCAGTTTATGATTTTATTGATCAAATACTGATCTGAAGTTAACAGAATTTAAGATAATGTCATCGTCTCTTCCTAATGTCTCCTCGTTGGCCAATAAAAAAAGATGACATCATGTAATACATGTACCTGTAATCAAACCTAAATTGAAGCTTCAATGTCTTTCATGAAGAAAGTTACCTGGTTTTCAGCTATTGGGAGTTTGTTTTCTATTGCACAAAGCTGGTCGTAATACCTGTAAAAAAATGTACATATAAACATACCAGTGTATTTATTTACCACAGTACACCAAGTGTATTTATTTACCACAGTACACACATACATATCATTCTATAATAATCAATATTGAATTACCGGTATGCATGAATGAATTCCTGTGACATTGGACACGTTCAGTGCATGTGTATTGGTTATCTCATGTTGCATGTTTATATAAGAGTGGGCTTATATCATTATCATAAATTATGTAACTCAGTCTGAGTTACATAATTTATGATAATGATATAAGCCTAAAAAAAGTTTAAAAAAAGGAAAGGAAATATTGAGGTTATTGTTTGTTTAACATGTTTAATCTCCTTGGTAAATAGTTACCGTAAATGTTTGTAATGGAAACTGAAATATAGATTAATACTAAAACTTGAACAAGTCAAAAGTATATTAATATTTTTGACATTATTGTTTCAATTACCTGTATTATATGTAACAGAATATCTTCAGACTTTTTCATTTTTTTTTTATATGTCATGTGTATGGGACTACAATTTCACATACACATACAACTGTACTTGAAGAAGATACCTAGTGCTTTTAAATTATTATTGAACTGGATTTCCATAGACTATTTAGACTAACAACAGTTCTTTTCTGTACAAACTTTTTAAAACCTTTTTTAACAGCAAATATTTTCAATTTTCATTTCACGAAACTCGTCACAGTTAACATCCTTTGTATTGAGTTGCTTCTATCTGTACATGTAGGTTACTCTTATGGCTAGTACACATCCTGTACAATTACACTGCCTCATATCAAAATATGGGTGTAGTATAAATCAATTTTCTTTTCCTTGAATGAAAATGCAATATTCTGACAATTTCGAAATTTAGTTAAGCAACTTCCATCTTACTGAACATGAAATTCCTTTGACATCTTCATTAATATCTCCCTATGCATGGTGAGTGAAGTTTGACAATCACTGTTTTAAACACCTACATGATGACATCACATACCGGGAGAAGACATATGTCATCTAATTCAGCCGTAACAGCTAGTAACCTACTCTTTGCTTTCTAGACAGGTTTATGGTTAACTATATCGAAGAAATTAATGTTTTAGATCTATACTAATAAACTATGTTGTTTTACTTAAGGTAACAATTCCAAATAGTTCATAGATACAAAAGGGGATAAGTAAGAAAGGTGAAATCATAGAAATAAGCTGATTACATGTACAAACTATAGTGTAAATTAAAGCTACTCAAAAATTAACACTTGAATGTTTCATTTCAGCAATATTTTCAATTTTTTGTAGCCAACTTGTGCTCATTGTTCAACTTGAATTAGTCCACCTATTTCACAATGCAACTAAACTCATTGTGTAGATTTTAAGCCCATGCAATCAGTTGTCAACACCTTGAATTTTGACATTCAACAATACTTCATTTATTTTGAGTTTGCACGAAATAATCAAGATGATGTCAGACTCAAAGTCTCACAGGAGACGATTTGGCTGTTTCTTTTAGCTAACATACTTATGTACATTAATAGTAATTTAGTGACTTTTACATACTTTTTAAAATCAATTTTTTAATTAGTTAAAAGAAAGATGTAAATATAAACAATAAAATGCTTTCTTTGATGATTCATGCGGGTTATGAAGGTAGCGATCATTGCAGAAAAAATTTACATAACACGCTAATGAGGGTTTCGTATTTTTTCTGCAATGTCGCCACCTTCATATCCCGCATGAATCACCAAAGAAAGCATTTTATTGTTTTAAAAATAATGACAGAGTAAGAAGCACCATTTTTGGGGTCTATGTGTATGGGAACTGCTATGCTTTTCAGATCTTGCCAGCTTACCTGTAGCTATACTGGTGTCTGACCAATTCTGAATTCTCACCAAGTACCATTTCTCACCAGTGCATTGTTACATCATTTTTCGTTCACTAGTATAATTTTATGTTTTGGAAAAGGACGTAACACTACACTGGCAAGAAATAGTCCTTGGTGAGAATTGTAATGAGATGGGAGAAATAATGAGTGACTAGACCAGGATTTGAAACTGGGCCCATCTACCGGTATATAGTCAGGTTATGACTGAGCTATCTGGTGCGAACCTTCAAGCTGGTCTGAGCATAACATTTCTCCCCCTGGAGTTAATCTGTCGGTTCCAAAGATTTCAGCACCAGATGTTATGGGATATGAGAAATGATGTGGACAAATCAAACCAGTAGTATTTGAACCTGGGCTACCTAATTATTTAGTCAGGTGCTCTACCAACTGAGCTATTATAGTCTGTCCCAAGATATTTATGCTGCACATTTGGACGATTTTTAATAAAAATACACATACCCGTGAAAGAAGTGCAATTGAAATCAATGAAAGGGAAAATTTCCAAGATAACTTCATTCACACATTATCATTTTTCCCTCGTAAAAATTCACAGGAACGAAAACAGATTTCCTACGGAGATTTATAATGGGGAATGTTGACATCTTTTCTCCATTCGGAAGTACTCGGGACACCTCGCGCAATTTTTCAACGTTATCATCTTCATTTCCTTAGCAATGGAAATCCCCCGTAGACTTTTTATTTTTAGCCGTGTATTGATACCCTACAAGCTAGAGGGGGCGTTTCAAAGGGGAAATCTTGGGATTTTTTTTCATACTATTGAATGAACATCGTCTGAACCAAGAGGTATTTATAAATATCGAATAATTTAAGAAAATATGCGGCAAAAATATCTTGGGACAGACTATAGATGCCAGGATTTAGTCTGGTCTGACATCATAATATACTATTCTGAACTGTCCAAACAACTGTAACAGGTCCAGCACAATCTCCTGATTTAGCTATATGGCTTGAAAAAGCTATATAGCTTGATAAAGCTATTCAGAATAGCTTGATTTAGCTATTTTGTCATACAATTTTCATAAATGTGTATTTTTTTCAGCTTTTAAACAAAATCGCACTTTAGTGCAGAGATAGTTATAAACTTTAAACTGTTCTGTAAACAATGCATGTAAAGATTACTCATCACTCTATGTCTCTTTTAGAGACTTTGCATTCAAAGTTCTTGAAGTTTTGTGGCAATTGATTCATGAGTTCACAGTTACTTCTTGAATGAAATATAATGAAGGTCAGTTATGGTAAACAAGATAATTGTTTGGTAATAATTGAGCACAATGCAAAGAAATCATACTTATCCACGCCTCACTGGCCACAAGGTGGTGGACAGTTACCCAAACAATGGAAATATATTTTTGGCTTAAAAGTGTTCAAAAGCATCAGTGTGAAAACTAAATTTAATTAGGGCTGCTTTTTTAATGGTCCATGGTATAAATATGAGCGGTAATTAACTTGCGATTTTTTGTATATTTCTGACAATTAACATTTGTGTGAAAAACTGCATAAAAATAGCTTTATCAAGCTATTATGAATAGCTTTATTTAGCTATATAGCTTTTTCAAGCTATATAGCTAAATCAGGAGATTGTGCTGGACCTGTGTAATTTTAGGGATATAGTTTAAACTATTATAAATGAAAGGAATTTTCACTCTGCTTAACATCTGATGAAAAAAATCCATGAATGAATATGAGGATTTCTTGCATTTGATGAAAACACAGGCTAGAGGATCAGAATCAGGGGCTCATGACTCATCAATATTGCAAAATACTGATGTTTACATTGAAAGATTTTTCGAATTAAAGAAGTCGTTTGTAAATAACTATAAGGTAAACGAACCACAAACACATTAGGCCCCATTCAATGAATAAACTAACTGTAAACATGGTAAATATATGTAATACAAACCGGTATAGAACTTCCAGTGCTGATTCGTGCTTGTCAACAGATTTTGCGATCATTAAATTCCTTAATTTGCTAAACTCGTTGAGGGCATGGTTGTAGTCGTCTGGTTCAACCTGACTAAAAGTGTTCTGGATGAAACTTCTTAATGGCTTTATCAATTCAACTTCCTGAGTTTGTTTCAGGGGAACTGCAAGGAACGTCGCCATCTTGGTAAATAGTATGTTTGGTCACATGGTTCCGCATTTAAAAATAGATAATTTTAATGACGTCAAAACTGAGTCAGATTCTCCCGATTTTTGCTCATAAGGGGTGGATCTAACAGGCATTGGGACCTTACGAAAAGTACAGACCATTCAAACAAAGGAAAGAAAAAACTTTAATGGATTAACATTTTTTATAACAACCAAAACAACAATTCAAAAATCTTGATTTACATTTTTCGTATAAACATTTTTATCGACGAACCCTTGCAGGGTCATTAATTCATGCAGGGACGTATATACTAAATATATGTTAGATATGTCTCTGATTCATGCTATATAGTATATTTGATTTTGATTGAATTAATTGATTTCATTGAATTGAGCAGATAAAAATATCATTAAAGAAAAGTTCTGAATAGCATAGGTCTTCATAGTGAATGATATTTTTTTTCATTTAATTTACCGCGCTAATATTAGGTTTTGAGTTCCCGCGTTTATCTGTTTTTTCGCGAACTGATTGTACAGAATAATATTTTTTTATAAAAAAGTTTACAAAGTGTGTGCTGTGTTAAAAAGTGACTATTTCATCCACGTTCACCATTCCATAATGTGAATTAATACCAGGTTTGATCGGAGTTTGTCGCCCTTTAAACAACGTTTGCATTGCATGCGTTATACACATGTATCATAATTAAAAAAATCTTTAAAATAACGATTAATGAATAATTTCATAATTCACTGGATATGACAACAATTTATTTTTTCCCGTCAAAAAACAACAAAACACGTCAATACCTATTAATCTTTTTGAATGTCTGAACAGACTTGATTTAGATAATTATACGTATCATACGACTGTCGTATGTTCAACATTCACTTTGTGCCTGGACAATGAAAATAAATCAGGGTCTTGGAAACAGCAACATTTTTGCTTCAGTCATTAATGATAAATTAATAATTGGTGTTTCTTTTAGATTCAACGACTGTTCGAATTAGTGTTAGTAGTAGGTTGTCAGAACCTGTTCCAAATCTTAATTACGTATTCAAATTATAAATATGTGTAAAACAAATTAACAATAATTTATTAACTTTTAATTTTTAAAAAAAGCCGCTAGTGGTTAATGTCTGTCTTATGGATTACCTAAACCATTTGGAGAGAGAGAGAGAGAGAGAGAGAGAGAGAGAGAGAGAGAGAGAGAGCGCATATATACAATGTACATGTATATATATTAACATTAAATTCGAAATTAATTTTTTTTACGGAGTTTTAAAAATTTCGATTTTTCTCATTTGCCCCATAATTCTATAAATTAAACAAAATATTAAGATATTGAATTAAATAGGTACTATATGCTGATATTTTATATCAAATGTCATTATTATATTTGTATAATAGCTCGACAACTTGTATGTATGATAGCTTTAAAATTTTCTTTTTTAGCAAAATCATTTTAGTATATTGATATGCATTATTTATGGGGATGTTTGATACATTGAAATTGTAGTTGCTTTCAAACATTGCTGACAAACCTACTTTGTCCAAGATACAAGGTTGACCTTTAAACTAACAAAGGAATGTATTTATTCTTCGCTGGCCAATCAAATCTCGCCATTTCTACGGCTTTCAGCTGTTCGATACGCGGAATATTTCATAGTTTTACCCTGGAGTAACACTGTGAAAGAAAGAAAAAATCAGGAAAAATCAGCTGAAGGCTTGTTACAGTAAGTGATGCAGCTTTAAAGAATTTTTCACTTTGAGGAAAAAGTTTGCAGTTTGATCATACGTTTTTGATATCAATTTCTTGCAGTAAAATGCGTGTGATTTTAGTTGTCAATGAACACGTTGAACAAACAAAGGGCAAATACTGATGCCATCCGAATGAAACTCCATTCATTCATAGGATCGCATGTACAAATAGAATGTAATGTCATCTCTTTGTGTCTAAAACAAGCGTGTTTTTCACTAGAGTATCAGAAAAGACATTTTTCTGACGATAAGGTAAGATTATGGTTTAACTAGAAGTATTCATTCATAATGAAAATGAATTTCAAAGAAACGTCAAGTATGATATTTGCAAGGTGAACCATGGAATAGACGAAACAAAGTATGCGTAGTTTAACGATAGAACATTCTATCTAGCGTAGCACGTGCCACTAGTGTAGAAGTTATAATTTTAAAAAAATAATATAAAATAAAAAATAAATTCAAAAGTATTTTACTATGCTTATCAAAAACTTTTGCCATTGTTTAATTTTTGTTGTTGAATATTTGATCGGCAAAAATGTTATGTAATAAAAATGAAAATCAATCAACTGAAATTACCTTAAAACTGAAAGTGGAAAAATAACACTATTCCAAGACAAAAGGAGTCAATACACTTTTTATTATTTAGTTTATTTGGTAGAAATGAATATATGCATTAATTGTAATACTGGTTAATTTATAACACCAATTTTAAAAAGATATATAATAGTCCAAAATTATTATAAATAATTTTCAAGAGATTCTCGTTGAGGTCAGTAGGCTTTGTTTTCACTTGTGTAATTTGGTTTGTTTTTAATGATAGTTAATTTAAATTTTTTGGCATGCAAAATGATGAATGATATGTCAAATTACCAAGCGCATATATGATATTTTAGTTTTCATCATCTAATTAAAGATTTCCATAATCATTCCTACAATATGTTGTACATAGGAAGCCTTTTTTGTAAATATAATTAAATATTACTTACAGATGCATTCTAAATTGTTATGTGTTGGACTGAGTCATTGAATATTCAAATTGAGCCACGTGCAGTACGTTATTAAAAAAAAAAAATAGACTGAAATTCACCCATGATAACTAATATGTCAACAATGTATTTTTGTGGGAGGTAATTTTATGTTTGGATACTTGCGAATTGATTTTTAAGATATTGGCTAAGAAGTTTTTTAATCAACATCCTGCCAGCTAATGAAAAGTGTATACATAGTTATTCTGTGCAGTCTGTGTGGGTCAGTGACCTTAATCCGTGGGAGGGATAATGGGGAAATCCCACATTGCACATACATTGAGGTATAATTTAATAATAAAACATATTCTGCTCTGATTACCTAAATACCTGAGTTTTGTAATTTCCCAACTTGATTTTTTACTATGTGATGCATCTCTAACTATGGAACATTTTTAATACCAAGAAATAATTTTTTGATGCCTTGACATCCATATGTTTAAATATGCATGTATTATATGTATGATTACATTTAATGATGAAGAAAAGAGATGACAAAATATATACTTTGCAGTTACGTATAAGCTAATGCATTTAAAAATTTTTTTAAAATAATGTAATTGTATTGGTGTATTGGCGAAATATCAAATTAGTCAAGTGAGGTTGATTAATTCTGATTTCAGACAGGAATACCGATGATTCACAGACCACCATTAGTTTGGGTTTTTGTAATAAGATTTGCTTCGATATTCAAATTACTCATGGTTGCTCAGTAGTTAGAACAAAATTATATCACTGGACATTTTTCTGATATATAGAAAGCGTACCAATGTACTCGTGTCTTATCAATAGCATATATATTAAATAGTAGTAAAAATAGTCATTTTCACTCTTTTTCTTAAATGACTTCAAAATAATTTTTTTTAGCACATACATCCATTAGAAAAACATTTACTGAAAAGAAAACAAGATTGTCATATTACATTACGTAACAGAAGACATCTTTTTTTCTTTTGAAGTTTACAGACTTATCAACATGTGAGGGAAGTAAACACAATCCTTCCACCCACAACAAGTGGAGCAAGGCGTAATGTACAGACATCGATCATGACATCACACAAAGAAAAGTATGACCACAACTATGAAGAAATTGACGTCATCGGGAACGGGGCGTATGGAACAGTTTTTAAGGCCAAGGACCCTTGTAATGAAGGGAGCTGGGTTGCCATCAAGCGCATTAAGATACAGAATACAGAGGAAGGCATGCCAATGAGTGCCATACGTGAAATAGCTCTCCTCAAGCAGTTGGAGAACTATGAGCACCCTAATATCGTCAGGTATTGTCATCTATCCTTCCTTAAAAGTATCTCCATCTTTGGCACATCTCTTTGAATCAATCTGTAAACTGCACCTAAAATACAGTATAATCACACTTCAGATATTTTACATGCACTTTCCTTCGTTAATGATTGAATTCCCCCATTATTCCCCCGCCCCCTTTCTTTTCTGTATGAAAAACAAAAAACTGCACCCGTCACACTGCATTTATCAATAGTTTATTTTCACACTTATAATGCCCTAGATATTGACAGTTGTGAAAAAAGGACTAGTAAGCAGACTTTATAGGTTTTCATTATTATGTATCAAAGTACGTGGGATCATGGAGTCTTTAAATTGTTCTAGTGTTTCACTGTAACAGCTACATAATTTCGTCAGATCAGTATTCTTAATGATACAGAATAGTTCAAATGTGATAGCCTCCATATATATATTTATAATATGCACATATTGTTATCATAGCTAGACTGAAACTTGTTTGGTTTAGTTCATCCTGGTATGAATTTCAGTGCATATTAACAGAGAGCATTACTTGTAATGAAAAAAAAAAATTCAATTAGGTATTATATAAAATTGGCGAGCTGCTTTCCCTGCTTCCCACACTCGAACAGTAAATCTATGTGTAGAGGAGATGTATAAATATGCATTGTTATACATGCAAATCAGACGAACTGATACATACATTAAGTTCTTATACGTATATTGGTGTGTAAAAAAAATTAATCATATGAACATGATGAATCTCGATGTATTACATAAAGTATGGTTTGATTCTTGAATAAGCCATGGGCTCTGAATTTCAACGTTATTTTAATTGAACAATGAAGGATGAGGAATGAAAATTTAGGCTAAATTGGTGAAATATACATGCCAAAATATTGCAAAACATTATATACGTAATATTATTAAAAAAAAAAAATTGCACTGAATTCTGGCAATTTTACAAAGCTTGGGCATATAATTACATATGAGGGTATTTGATAGGCAAAATTGAGATAAAGAGAAGTCTGACACACTAAGAACATTCAATGTATAGAGGAGGGTCTTGTTCATTTGTAATAGTCATTGTTATGAGTAAATGTGTGCATGTTGTGGGATAAGTACTAAGGAAATCTTTGTATGGATACATGTATTAGTGCTGTTGATCACACTTAGGCTGTTCCTCACAGATAAGGATGCCCCCTCATCTGTCAGGAATTCAGCTGGCTGCTACTTGAAAACTTTAGTCAGAGGTAGATAGTGTGTTTGGGTCATACAGACAACACTTCTGTTGATTGGTCTGTACATTTACCCAAGGGGGCAGATATCCTGCATCAGTCATCAAATTATGTTATTATACTTTCATGTTAAATACTGAAATCTAATTGGTTTAGACACAGTTGATAATCCGTTCTATTACCCTTAGCGTTAGAAACACACTTGGCAATGGGTAACTCTATATATCTAGACTATCTATCTATCGCATTGACGCGAAGCAATGGTTTTCGAAGGTTGTCAATTTCAACTGTTACCCTCCCAAACAGGCACTATTTATTTTATTATACTGAATGTCTTAATTTTAGAGAAAATTATACTGCTTTTATATGTATAGAAATGGCGTGAATTCTACGGTGAACCGTACGCGCATAGTTTTCGCGCATGTAACAATTCGTTTTATTATACTTTCATGTTAAATACTGAAATCTGATTGGATTAGACGCAGTTGACAATCCGTTCTAATACCCTCAGCGTTAGCAACACACTTGGCAACGGGCAGATAGAATGAATTGTTACATGCGCGTAAATTATGCGCATACGGTTCGCCGTAGAACTTACGTCTTTTCTATATAAAAGCAATCAAATATGCTATAAAATTAAGACATTCAGTATAATAAAATAAATAGTGCCTGTTTGGGAGGGTACCAGTTGAAATTGACACCCCTCGAAAACCATTGTCAACCTCCGCTTCGCGTCGGTTGACAATGGTTTTCTCGGGATGTCAATTTCAACTGGTACCCTCCCAATCAGGCACTATTTATATAGTGTTACCCGATGCCAAGTGTGTTGCTAATGCTGAGGGTAATAGAACGAATTATCAACTGTGTCTAAACCAATCAGATTTCAGTATTTAACATGAAAGTATAATAACATAATTTGATGACTGATGCAGGATATCTGCCCCCTTGGAGATTTGCTGTTGAGGATGTTGACACCCCTCGAAAACCATTGTCAACCTCCGCTTCGCGTCGGTTGACAATGGTTTTCTCGGGATGTCAATTTCAACTGGTACCCTTCCAATCAGGCACTATTTATATAGTGTTACCCGATGCCAAGTGTGTTGCTAATGCTGAGGGTAATAGAACGAATTATCAACTGTGTCTAAACCAATCAGATTTCAGTATTTAACATGAAAGTATAATAACATAATTTGATGACTGATGCAGGATATCTGCCCCCTTGGAGATTTGCTGTTGAGGATGTTGACACCCCTCGAATGTTGACACCCCTCGAAAACCATTGTCAACCTCCGCTTCGCGTCGGTTGACAATGGTTTTCTCGGGATGTCAATTTCAACTGGTACCCTTCCAATCAGGCACTATTTATATAGTGTTACCCGATGCCAAGTGTGTTGCTAATGCTGAGGGTAATAGAACGAATTATCAACTGTGTCTAAACCAATCAGATTTCAGTATTTAACATGAAAGTATAATAACATAATTTGATGACTGATGCGGATATCTGCCCCCTTGGAGATTTGCTGTTGAGGATGTTGAGCAAAGGTCTCATTTCCATATTTAAGGAAATAATATTTAGAACAAGTGTTCTATATCATGTCAACTAATCTTTAATTCTTTAATAAAGATAAGTCTACTAGAATTGAGATTTTGATGTTAGCTAGAGAGATGAATAACCATGATACCTACATGTAACTCTTTGACTTATGGTTTTTAAGCACATTGAACTTTTTGAAAGAAATTCAAACAAAATGTTGATTTAAGAAGGTTTTCAAATCTGATTTTAATATCATTTATTCAATAAGAGTGCTGCATGTGATGAAAAAGTTAAGAATGTGATAACTTGTTTAAAATCACTAAATTGTAAGGTTATGGAGGTGACAAGAAGTTCTTAAGATTACCGTTTATATGTACCAACAAATTGCATGCCTCTTAAGCGTGACCCTTTCACTGTACTGTATAGCAACTGTATAGCAAATTATTTTCTTCAATGTCATCTTTCCAAGATCTTTTGATCAAGGAGGGCAAGTGCGTCAAAGCTTAAAGAGAGAACTTGACATTCTATAATTAACACAATTATGTTTATAACTCTTTCTACATACCCAAATTAGGGACAAGAGCTTTTATATATCTTGCTGAAACATTACAAGATGATAAAAATGTTTTTTCAAAGATTAGAGGATTATTACAGCACTGATAGTCTTTATCTGACACAGAGTGCAGTAAAGCAACTTTCTTTTATAATTTTTAGTCATGAAAATCTCAGTAAATATACATACAATATGAAATTTTCAACTACTAGTTAAAACTTCATATCGTATGTATATTTACAGTGGAACTACCTACTCAGTACTCACACGAAGATGTTTTGGCAGTGCAAGTTAAAATGTATCAAATTTAAAGATTATAAACTCAAAGTCCTGTATTTAACAAATTTGATGCAGCTAGCTTAAACGAGTCCATTTCATGAATTATACAAGTTTGATATACGGCTTGAAACACTCCATAACCCCATCCAGTTGATATAAAAATTCAATATAGACGTTGATTCTCCTCCGGATCAGGTTAATCCATGTCACATGATTAAAAGTGACTTCAGATTAAATTATGTTTCCTTACACAGTAACACTCATGACAAGCTAAGTAATTATCATCATGTGTGTATATAACTCTTGTGTTACCCTTATAGGGTCCTCTCTACAAAAGTACTGTGAAGAGACCCTCATTGCAGTGTGCCAATCCATTGTGGCAACTTCTTATAATGGTGGCCCACACTCTGACTGTCATTTGTAAATTAGGAATTAAAAAATTTGCTATGATGGATGATTTATTTTTTTTAGATATTGGCTAATGGGAAACTACCAACTAACATTTTTGTAAATGCAACTGGCAACAACTTTATTGGGTGTCGTATTGCTCTCTAAATTGTGTGCCATCCATCCATTGCTTCTTGATTTAATGGTATGCTCTTTTTTGTCTTATGTTGCTGCAACAACATAACCAGTAATAAGGAAGCAAAAAGAGACCTTCAACATCTTATGACATCTACGTAGTTAGTTTGCCCCAATCTCATCCAGTTTCATGTTGAGTACAACCATATGTAAAACTTGAGTTTTAATCATCGTCTACCATGTAATCACCGTCTGAAGAGTAAAGTTAATCCACATCATATTACCTCATAATCGAATTCATAAAATCGAATTCATCAAATTACATCTGATATTGTACAAGTTGTCTTACTCTTCTTTTCTAGGGATTTCTATTAATTTTGATGCATTTTGTTTTGCATTGAGTAGAATATTCAGATTAAATGTTGTTAGTTATAGGAGCATCAGTTTGGGAAGTTTACTTGACAATGTATGTATTGATCTCTCAACATAATGAATTTCAAGAATTTTATACTGTAGGTGTATTTTCATTCAAACTTTAAATGTACTGGCAATCATCAGAGCAAAGTCATACATATAAACCAATTCATACAAGAATGTTTTTGCAAAACGGGGCTATCAAAATCGTGCTTTAATAAGACTCTGTTCAATTCGTAGTGGTAGACATTTAAAAACCTGATCGATTGTGAGCTATTCAGAGCCCCGATAATCTATGCAACAAATATGTGAGATATGCCTGGCTTTATACCTATATAAGTAGGGTAGATATGTTGACATTTCTGCCTGGATATACTGTTATGTTCAGGAGACCATTTATATGCGTTCACACAAACTGTCTGAATAATGCTCTCCAGCAGACAGCATTAAAGCATGCATTGATCCAAGATTTCACATAGTATTTTGGGGATGGGGGAAAGGGGGGGGGCGGTTTAACATAAAACATTGCCAACTTTGCAATACTGAATATATTAGCATCAACCCTCAACCTCTTTTTTGACATTTTATTGTACCACTGTTTAAATGACAACAGCAAAAAAAAATTTAAAAAAAAAAAAAATGTGAAATTAATTGAAATCAACTTACACATTAAATTCATGTCAGGGTTGTATTATATGTAAATGAATGCTTGTACTTTGTGTATATATGTGAACATGTACACCTAACAGTGACCTGAATACCAGCACTATCTGGCACAGTCCACTACACAGTTTATGAGATGTACTGATTGACTTGTAGGTAATATATGTAGGTATATCTTTCAATGTCACCTTACTCTGTTATGATTCCATGTAAATGTCAGATATGAATGTGTCTGATTCTGCTAGTGTCAAATAAAAAACTAACACACACACACAAATCGTTGACTTTGTGTAATTCTTGATCTTATTAAATATGTAGGATATTTTAAAGGGATTTAGCTGCTGCACAGAAATCCTTAATATTCTAGATTAAAATTCAGTTGCACAGACAGCTTAAAATATTAAAATTTCTAAACTCATTATGAATACTTCTATAATTCTCCAAACATCTGGTTTTGTCCACATGTAAAAATTATTATCAGAAAGAGCTAGAATACATGTATACATAATAAATTATATATGTAAAAGATCAACATGTTTAATTTCAAAATGACCCAATAAATATCAATATTAAAAAGACTTAATAATAACTGCAATATGCATTTTGATCCCTAGTAACTTGATTAATAAATTTGCTCTGTCATAATGTTTTTAAAAATACTGGTATGTAAAATATAGTACCATTTTATACATTAACATGCAGTATTTACGTTCTTCTTATAAAAACATTTTTAGAAGACTAGGTAATATGACAGGCGGAATGAAATGTTTTCACTAATGCCATTGCAGGCGGAATGAAATGTCTTCACCAGTGCCTTTGCAGGTGGAATGAAATGTTTTCACCAATGCCATTGCAGGCGGAATGAAATGTCTTCACCAGTGCCATTGCAGGCGGAATAAAATGTCTTCACCAATGCCATTGCAGGTGGAATGAAATGTTTTCACCAATGCCATTGATTTTTACAGATTACTGGATGTTCGCCACGCCCAGCAAAGTCCAACAGAGATTCGCCTGATGTTGGTCTTTGAATACATTGATCAGGATCTGTCCACATACCTCCAGCGATGTCCCAGCCCGGGCCTCGGACCAGAGAGGATCAGGGTAGGTAACTCTGTTACACAGGATGGATAGTCATTCATCTAAATACAGAAAGTTGTGTACATGAAACCATTGCTACCCATTTGCTCTCAACAGCTATTCATTTCATCTCCTTAACACCTTACTTATACATTTATCTATAGATCTAATTATTGTATAAGCACTTAAATGCTTTCACCTTATTTTCTTTTCTTTTTTTTCATCTTTTTTTTCCCTTTCAAACTTTCTCATGATAGTACAGTTGATAAGTTCTTTATAGTGCCTGTATGATCTACATTAATTGATTTACCTGTACTCTTGCAAATTGCCATACTCAAAAAATGTACATGCAGTTGAATCTTAATTCAAACACACAAGACTTCTGTCTTATAATCAAAGTGAATTCATTGATCAAAGGAGGAATTCTAATTAATTAAGATGGATGCACAAAATCAGGAAGTCAGTTGCATAATTACATACTACTTGTACATCAGCATAAATCAAGCTTGATTTCATTCATACGGAATAAAATTCCAATATATTGTGGAGGTGTGGATCTGAACAAGTCACACCTCAATGGACAATGAATGAGATCAGACAACATATCTGACAGTGCTCAGATGAAGACAAGTATTTAAATGTCACATACATGCAGTTGTATATAAAACTTTGCCATAATCTTAAAGTAGGAGGATTGGGTTTTCCCTATAGGTGCATGGCAAGGTGAATTCCATTCATACCAAGGTGTAATGTGTTGATCTGTTAATCAGGCGCTCCCAATGGCTGATATTTATTCCCATTTTACATATTGCTATTGCTTTGTGGTGAAAATATATCCTTAGGATATGTGTTAACCTTTCTTAACTAATGGAATCAGTATCCAGTCAACCAGTCTCTATGAAGAAAGAAAATGCTTCGATGTAAATTTAGAAGCCTCTTAGCAAGTACCTGTATTTGATCATTCACTGAAAATGTGAAATGTACTCCAAGATTATTTGAACACATGCATAATCATGAGACATAAAAGTCTTTGATATGCTATTAAAAACATTTCAATATTTGTTAATAATAATGTAAATGTACTTGTCAACTTGTATTTGGAAATTACGATACAAGTGCAATTTGTGAACAATGCAGTATAAAAACAAATCTTTGAAAGATGCATTCTCTTTTCTGTGATGCAGAGCAATTTCGTTATGTTCTTGACAATCTTCTTGTAGGATATACATACCATTCTTTTCATGCTTTTTGTATATATGTTAAAGTTTATCAAGCTCAGTCATTAAAGTTTAATTAGCACTGGTTAATTGTGAAATAATGTTACAAATAAACGATGGTTTACAGTGTTTTAACTTTATTTTGAGATTGGTTTTTGTCCCATTTCAAAAATACAATATAATTTCTTAATTTTGTAGGACCTTATGCTACAACTTCTTAATGGAGTGGATTTTCTGCATGCTCACCGAATTGTACATCGAGATTTGAAACCACAGAATATTCTTGTCACCAGCCAAGGACAGCTCAAACTTGCAGACTTTGGGCTCGCTAGAGTCTATGCATTTCAAATGGCATTGACATCTGTTGTAAGTCTTGCATTGCTCATGTATGTTGCTTCTAATTTCTGTTAGTTAAAGGTGCAAGTATTCAATGGTCAAGAATTTTACGGAGTTAAAAGTATTGTTTCGTTTTGGGTAATTTTAATGAAAGAAAAGTGAAAAATGTTTTATAGAAACAGAGCCAAATTTTGTGTGTGTTTGCATGTTGATAATCTTGGATTTTTCATTCAAAGGATGACTGCACTTTAGAACATACGATATTTGCGAGAAAATAAACTTTTTAAAGAAGAATTTTTCTTTCAATTGCAGAAATGGTCAACATCTAAACTGCAACTTTACGTAATTGCGTTAAATAAAAGTATGTTGTTACCAAGTATGAATATGTTTTCATAGGCGGGGGTCATCACGATTTCTTGAATCCCCATACGATAATGAGGACACCCACTTTTATACTGACTTCATACATAGTCAGCGCATGTTTGTCTATTGTTCTCCGTTTAACAGTAGTTGTATATTTGCATTATCAAAGTTATGTCAAAAGGAGATTAATAGACAAACATGCGCTCATGGTTTAAATGAGAAAAAACTGCTTCTTCTTGCTTTTGCTTTCCCTGTTGTAACCAAGAGTTGATGCATGTTGAATATTATAGTTCACCACGTGATTTCTCACCTCAGGTAACTTTGTGAATACAAAATTCTATCACGTGACGTGTAAGGTAGCATGTTATGTGCTAACTAGGACAATATTTTTGAACACGTTAGGTTGTCAAGCATTGATTTAAAGTCCTCTGTACTTACATGCCTGTGGTCTAATAGTTGAAACCATAGTAAATAGTATACTTGTACCTTATAGAATAGATAGGGTTTTGGTGAAAGAGTGATCACATAAATGTTTACACACGGCATTGTTATTCATGCTAGTCTAATGTTAGTACCATTCTGATAATGACAACTACACCTCTCATGCATATTAATATCAATCTTATGTTTGATCAAGGGCAGATAAGCGAAAATTCTCCTTTTTTCGAAAGTTTTAAGGAGAAAAACATAGAATGAGCTTATTGTATCACAGTCTAAAATCTTAATTCTTGTTAGAAATTGAATAGACTCTTTAAAAAAATTAACAAAAGTGATATTAGGTTAAGAAATAAATGCAACAGAAGCGACCGAAAAGGGCCCAAAACCCGGCGCTAAGTGCAGTCATCCTTTTCCATATCGGCAAAAATTTCTCCGAGTACAGTTTGTCTGTATGTGAATGATAACTTTTTGGGCTGAGTTACTGACTTTTTGCTTTGTCCTGCGGTTACAGGTCGTTACTCTATGGTATCGGGCCCCAGAAGTCATTCTACAGGACACCTATGCCACACCCGTAGATATGTGGAGCTGTGGATGTATCTTTGCTGAGCTATTTAACAGAAGGTGGGACTGACTGATTTAATGGAATAACTGTTCACTACAAAATACTGAATCAGATAGAAGTAGCGTGATAATCAGTCATTTATAGCTTACTAATGGAAGGGTCATTTTCAGCTAAATGATAGAGAAAAGTTATTTGTGAACACAGTTAAATAATGAAGCATTATACAAATTACCAGTTCACAATGCATGCAAAGGATTAGAAATTAAAAGAAATAACAGTTTTCTTGGAAATGTTAGTATTTAAATCTAGCAGCAAATATAATTTTTTTTTCATAGCAACTAAGTTATAATTTAAATTATTGTCAATTATTGGAAGCAGACAGTACTGTTCCTAGCTGATAAGTCAACATTTGACAATTCAGTACTTGATGTTAAGTCTTGGGCAACATTTGCATCATTGGGTCCAAAAAGTATACAGTGGAATCACATTGTGAACATTAGAATATTTGGAAATATGATTGCATCATTTGCATGTTTAGAAATGTGTAAAAAGTATTAAAATCTATGCTAATGATTAATATTCTTCATTGTAGGCCTCTGTTTTGTGGACAGTCAGAAATTGATCAGTTAACAAAGATATTTGAGTAAGTTTGCTAACACTAGCATAAAAAGATTTGATCGTACGTATACATGTACCTGTATCATAACATACATGTAAGTTAAGCATTTTATATCAATTATTTCAGTAGTATTCCAAGTAGCTTAAAAATAATTTTTTGTTGTAGTGCCTTGGGTCTTCCTCTTGAACAAGACTGGCCAGAGAACGTGACACTGCCCTACCATTCATTCAAAGCAAAACCTCCACAGCCAATCAATCACCTCATTCCAGAGATCGACTCTGATGCCAGGGATCTACTGGAGGTAGGCTTGTTTTAATACATAACAAAGAATTATGAGCTCTGTATTTCACTTGTAACTTAACAACTGACATTCAGGTTGTGGTTATTCTGATTCGAAATTTTTTTTTAAAAAAAAAAGGAGAAAATTTTCAGCTCAAAGTATGACTATGCTCATTAATATTGTTGCTTTTTTAACTGCCCAGAGTTATAATATCTATGTTTTAAATAATTTTTTTTTCAGAAATTATTGATATTCAACCCACACAATCGCATCACTGCCCACGATTCCTTGCAGCACCCATACTTCAAAGACGAATTAGAAAGTATCCGAACGTCAAGTTCCCTCTCTGAGAGCGAGTCATTAGATACGTCGGACTGTCGCTCCGATACGCCCGTCAGCAAGTGATGCTTTAAACTGGTTCTCTGTTAAGCTAGTGTTTGTATATTTATCAGCTTCCAGATTCCAGTCATTTCTATCTGTAAGACAAGTGCTTGTGCACTATCAGGAAGTCATTGTTGTTTTGTATATTTGTTAAACAGGTGTCCGAAATCACTGCTTTCTTTGCAGATCTTGAAAATGATTTTCATATAATTATGTATTTTATGATTATTGTGGTTTGTTTGGAGTTCCAATAGCAATATGATCTGTGATATAGTTGACATACTTTTGTTTGAGCAAAAATGAGCAGACAGGGGTTGTACAGTTATGAATCTTCCTTAGATTGTGGTTAACTCATATTCACACTCGATCTCTTTAATCACAGGTAATTGGGGATCCTCCAAGACATGTCAGTTCTAAATATTCATTGTTCTTAAAGTCGTATACATACACCATACACTATTTTTACACAGTTTTTTATGAATTGTTTGAAGTGAGGTAATTAAACATAAACTCAAGATATTGTTAATTTAGATAATTATATGTTTTTAATAATATGAAAGTATTTGATTTAATCATGTTAACAAATTTAGTAACAATGATTACGATGCAGTTTTCGAATGTATATATTTGATTATAATTTGTTCTTTATGTAACATATTTTAAAAGGAAAATGATGCAGCAATTTTTTTCTTGTTGGAATTTACGAAATTTCTGATGGGCATGTAGATATAACCATTTATAGGTTGTAAGATTATGGAATGGCCCGCCAATATAATTTTATGTTTAACTTTTATAATGGGGATATGCACGATTAGGCAATTATCACTTTTAGTAGTCATATTAACTTTTTTTGCATATGCTTTAGTTTAAGTCTATACTTTGAATTTTTCATTTTTTTTCTACAATATTTTAGATATATGTACATATGATGGTCTCAGTCTCAAATCAATTCAAGTTTTATAAAATTGTATGTGTTCTTGCCAAGCCTTTTTCACTTTTCATTTGTAATTTTCAGATTTAAAAACATTCAAGATTGGTAACTCCAACTTTTGAGATTTTCAGACATGTTTATTCAATAAAACAAGAGTATTCTGTTAATATTAAATAACAACAGGAGTATTCATATTCAATGATCTCAAAAGAAAATCAATTACTTACAATGGAATCTCAAAAATAGGAACTTGTATAAATATTATAATTTCACATGCACTGCACTGACTCTTAGTAAATATACATGTAATGTCTTGAATAAATCAATCTCTATTTTTTAAACTTTCTCAGGTGAACCAAAAAGCTCCAATATTCTCTCTTTTTTTCTAAAAACAAATTACATAATTGCAAGCAGTTGGCATGCAATTAGTACATGTATATGCAGTTAGTACATGAAGTGCAAGACTATATGACATTCACATCTCACTCCCTGGTTCAAAGGTAGTAACTGTTTCTGGGTTTTATAAGTATTTCTCGGACCTTGATGTCTGGATGCTTTTTTTCTGACAACTATTATGGGTAAATGGCTTATAATTAGTTTAAATATATAAACAGATGCTAATCTATCGATAAAGTGATTCATACTGTTGAATTCGCTATTTAGGACACAAATAGTTTTGGTCAGGTAAACAGAGAAGTATAAGATTTCATTCCTGAAATATTCTTGCTTAAAAAAAAAATAGATTTATTTGCAAACCTGCATTTGATTATGAATTAACGCAAGTTTTAATGTTGTGGGTTTTTTTTCTTTTAGATCATAGTTACTTTTTTGTTAAGTTACAATTTTTTTATGTAATTTTTAGATCTATACTACTTAAGTAGTTTTGATACAAGATGCATTTCAGGGTTTTAGTCATATGGCTAGTAAAGATTTATTTAGTAGGCTTTTTCATGATCGGCCATTCCAGTGATGTCTCATTGGAAACAAATCAAGTCCTAAACATACCATCACCAAGTCATGTCTCAAATATATTTTTATACAAGAACTCCTGTTGTAATATTAGTATTTTTGTATGAAAAATCGGTACAATTATATATATTTATTTTACATTAGTTTAGAGAGAGAAAGAGAAATAAAAAGCCAGCAAGACAAATCAGATCTCGTTTTACAAGTTTATCATCACAGGCATTCAACAGTCTCTCTCCATTCACAAATAATCGCATACATGTATATAAAAGTTAATAAAACTATCAAAAGATTGAATGTATATGAAATGTCATATTTGTTAACCCATTCTTAGACCATAGAACAAGTAACAAATCTTTTCTACATTCATTAATCTAAACATTGTAGAATTTTTTTTTTACAACGGATCTTATTCTCTATCAAAATTGATGTAAAAAGACTTGTGCATGATATAAATAAAAGTAAAATATGTCAATCCTTTTTTAAAAAGATAAATGTATTGTCTAATGATACAGTGGTATATATGTTTCACTATATACATGCTTGTCATTAAAGATTTAAAATGGCTACAATTTAATGAATTTTAGATATATGGTAACACAAACTCGTGTATGACCTACTACCAGATCCCTTTTTTTTGTCGTAAGAAATTGGTTTTCAAAATCAAAGAAGGATTATATGTATTCATTATGTGGACAAGCCTAGAATCAATGTGGTTATAATTTGATTATAAGTAAAGCTCATTGTGTAAAAATTATTTTTTTTTTTACAGTTGTTTCACGAACACGCACACACCCTCTGTAAAACTTTGTAAATACATGTACGTTTTTGGTGTTTTTCCATTGATATGCAAACATACCTTTATTTTTATGTTATAAGGTATATCATATGAATTGTGGCATTTTTGTATCACATAATTGTATATAAAAATGATTAATGAAAACGAAATTTTGTGTTCTTTGAAAGTAACAACAGAGATTAATTGACTTCCTTAAATGACGGAATGTCAGAATTACTATTTGGGTAATATTAAAATAAAAATTAACCATAATTATATAGATAGACAATGGTCTAAAATCTGTTCATATGCAATTGACATCTTAGGATCTCTCACGGTTTTTGATTTTTATCCAACAAGCTTGAATTTTCTTCTACCCACGAGCATCCGTTGGATAATCATACTCAAGTCATAAAAAATTCTTTTTATTACATGTTTTAACATCTATTAAGGATGGCAATCTTTAACCGGTTAACCGATTACTCGGTAGGAACAATGGTAACTGGTTACAAAATCAGTAATCGGCCAGTCGTATAAAATAGAAATAGTGTACATTTTAACGCAATTTCAATTCTTTTTTTTCGAAACAATTATCTAATTGAGTTGAATTTGAGACCGTCTATGTTCAGTTTATTCTCTCAAACCATTAACATTCAATGGTACATGAGGTACATATAACATATTTACGTAAAAAAGTAATGTCAAGGGTCTAATAAATTATATATGATATTATGATACAACATAGTAATACATCTAAAAAAAAAGTAATAATACAAAAAGTGGTAGAAAAAGTGGATAATCAGATAATACAGAGTTTAATTGGTATTCAATACGCAGAGTAATAATAAATACTAAAATAGTTTAGGCTGGACAGCAGACTTGCTCCTGGATGTTCAAAATAAAAGTGCTAAATTTTGGCATTCAGAAGTTGGAGTTCTATTCGCTTTTCGCTATTCACTATTCGAATAGTGAATAGAATTCTGCGGTCGGTTCGCTATTCAAATTACCGTAAACATGCTAATAAACGTAAATTCAAAATTCCACATAAACATCCCTTTTTTAATGTAAAGAAACAGTTATATATTAAAAATCATATCTTGCTGACCAGACCTGAACATTGACCTAATTAGCAAGCCTGGCGAAAAGGTAAGAAATTAATCATACTTTTGCAATGGGATGGCTTTCAGGGGGCTGGCTAACATCCTGTATCCCACATTTGGGCCTTCATATTTGGAGGAGGTGGGGCCCCGGGAATGCCCAGTCGACCCTCAAAAGGAATTGGGTTTACACGACCGGTAACAGGCTTAGCTAGCCCGGCGAAAATTGGAAATTTCGCATAATACAGTTATAATGGGATAGCTTTCAGGGGGCTGGCTAACATCCTGTATCCCACATTTGGGCCTTCATATTTGGAGGAGGTGGGGCCCCGGGAATGCCCTGTCTTTTGTTGGTGTAGCGATTAATTATGAATTATAAATAAATTATATACACCTTATTTTACACGTCGCTTTGTTATCTAAATTTCTTTTATATTTATGTCTTATTATTTCTTCTGACTTTGCTGAAATACGAGATGCAGTTTTGTTTTAAATTTGTTTAAACTTGTTTTTCAAGTATGGGAAAGATCGATCACTTTCCCTTCGAGTGAGATTTCATGTTCTGTCTCCCCCCCCCCCACCCCCCCGTTCCATTATAAAATCGAAAGTGAAAATTTAGGCCACAGTTTCGCATTTTCTATTTTCTATTCTCTGATAAAAAGGGCTGATTCTCACCCAAACGTAAATGATAAATATTATACCAATTTATGCCCTTCAAGTAACCACCAAAACCCCACATTTACCCTTTTTTGTAAAATTTGACAGGGTCTTTCGTGCGAAACTGTCCCATGCCACCTACCAAAATACCATATCAGTTTGTTGACATCAAAGTCAAGGTAGCCTTCAATATGTAAAAATAACCGCGTACGACAAAAAATTGACTAGTCTTGTTTCTTAACAGGTTAATCAACACTATGCTTCCAAATAGTTAATTATCAGCAATAACCCCCCCCCCCCCCACACACACACACACCTGAAATATGTCTTTTATTCGACCAATTGCTCAATGTTTTTCAACTTTTCCATGTAAAGGAGGCGATGTGTATATGACTTTGTTAATTGACATTATATTTACATTTGTATAGATACCAAAGAAAAAAGCAGTGTACCTAGAGTGGGCAACTATATGCGTAGATCTAGATGGAGAGGGTCGGACCCCTCCCCCGGCAAACCAAATTATATTTCACCACCTCCTTTTGGGTTAATTTTTCTTGATCTTGAAGGCACCCCCTCTCTCTCTCTCTCTCTCTCTCTCTCTCTCTCTCTCTTACTCTCTCTTTCTCTGTTTGAGTGTCTGTCTCTCTCTTTCTCTCTCTCCAACTCTCTCTCTCTCTCTCTCTCTCTCTCTCTCTCTCTCTCTCTCTCTCTCTCTCTCTCTCTCTCTCTCTGTTATACCAACATATAAACCATGAATACACAGGTGTAAAATGTCCACTTAGTTTACAGGACGATACCCGGATTTAGAAAATTTCTTTCGCGAGGGTTGGGGGGTCTAAAAGATAATTTGTTTGGCGGGGGGCCGGTTGGGTGACTCCCTCCATGGAGATCCCATTCTACGGTAACGTAGGTTTGTTCTTTGGTAACTATGATAGAAAAATTCACGCTACGCCAGAAGAAATACTTCCACTCTTTATCGACTTGCAAAATTGTAATAGATTTGGAAAACTGAACATATTCTGTCAATAAAATATGTCAGATATCGTATAAATATCAAAGAATAGTACAAGACTGTATGCATTTATTTGCATATAATAATTTATCGTTTAAAGGAAAACAGACAATCCAGGAAATGAGTGGATTGATTATTGCACCGACCCTCCTCCTCGTAATCTACATCATTGCCAGATCCGATAGTCTAACTGACTCTAAATTAGTCTTTAAAATCAATTAATTTATTTGTTCGAACATATAGCAAATTCGTGCATGAGAACTTAAAAATATTTTTTTCATTTGGTTCTTGGCTTTTTCACGCCGCTGTAAATACCAAAGCATTTCGTTTAAAGAACGAAATGTGGTGTGCCAATATCTATTTCATGATTTTAATTGATATTGCACTATTGGTTTAAATCAATTTCGTTCGATGTTATTTTTTCTACAACCACTACCATCACCTAGCTTGCGAATCCGAAGCGTTTGAGTCACCACTGGTGCGCTGTTCTAGCTATTATATATATTCCTAGTTTGCACATGTTCTAAATTGAATGTATCAGGGAAGTAGCATCTGTTAAACAGTTTTGAATGTGGGTGCCAGAAATACCCTATATCATGATAAGCAAATACCTTTATTTATGAATTATAACAAGTCTTCAAAATCTATCATAAAGATTTAATAATTCGATACAATTATTCTTTAAAGCTGTAAATTTCAATTCAAGTTATTTATTAATTATAAACAGCCCTCATAGGGGTAACAGGAAGATTTTACAATAAACATTCATAATGTACAATACACATATCCACAAGAGGGAGCGATTGTATGATTGAAAGGTTACAGACATAAAGCATTAGCATACATGTTTATTTATATATTAAAAACATGTATGTATAATTAAATATAAACACCAATATATAGATATGTCAAAATACATACACATTTTGAATAATATTACATTATGAGAAATTATTATCGAATATAGTTGATTAGTAAATAGTTAGTTTCAACTTGGAAAGAAATATATTAGTTACGGATTTATTATATCTTAAATAAAAACAGTTTCTCCCGATTCAGCGGTATTAAAGCACAACCAAAGCATTTAATTATTTGTAAAGATGTTAACAAACTTCATGGACGTATTTGCATTATTAATAATATTTTCATTCTTTCTCCGACTAATGAGGGATTTTATTTTATTCCTGGTTTCCGTGATTCTAATCGGATGCAAATCATAGACTCCATCTATATGGGATACCAGTTTATCGCGGATTAACTTCAGCCTGAGGCGGGACCCAATTTTATCTTTGTGGACGAAGACAAATGTAGATAAAGTTCCTTGTCCAAGGACACAACACACATTAAGTGGCCACACCGGGGTTTTTCATATTTTTATATTACTCTCACATAATATATGATACATCATATGGCATATGAATCGTTATGAAATAGCACACCATGTGAACTTTGTTATATGCATTGATAGATAACACAAGTCTACCAAAGACTCATATTGATTTAAATATTCGTTCAACCTTGTACAAGCGATTAAAGAGCATATTACATAACCTCTTGATATCGATTTTATACACTATAAAAATCAAAACGTACTACATACATGTACATACAAATATTATTACATGTAATACCTCAAATTATTCATCTCTGCTTACTTTCAATATTTAATTTAAAAAGGGTTAAGATAAATAGTGTGATAACTGTATAATATAAATGTCCTTATACATTCACAATAATAACTCCGTCTTAAATGTCAATTGATTTCACCAAGTACCACATTTGATATAAGAAAATATAAATATGTAAGTCACTCCCTAATATAGTATTCCGATTATAATCATTCACATGAAATTTATGACTGTTAGGTGTAATCCCAATTCCTTTTGAGGGTCAACTGGACAGCCAGCCCCTTCAATGATATTCCCATTTTAACTTTATTATACTAAATTACTATGTTCACAAGGCTAGCTATGCCTCTTCGAGGTCGTGTAAACCCAATTCCTTTTGACTGAACATTCCCAGGGCCCTAACCCCCCTCCAAAAATGAAGACCCATATATAGGGATACAGGGTGTTAGGCAGACCCTTGAAAAATATTCCACTATAACTGTATTATACGAATTTTCCGATTTTCGCCAGGCTAGGTACGCATGTTAATGGCCGTATAAACCCAATTCCATTTGAGGGTCGACTGGGCTTTCCCGAGGCCCCCTCCTCACTAAATATGAATGCCCAAACATGGGATACAGGGGGTTAGCCAGCCCTCGAAAGATATTTCACTATAACTGTACTATACGAAATTTCCTATTTTCAGCAGGCTGGCTAAGCCTGTTAATGGCCGTGTAAACCCAATTCCTTTTGAGGGTCGACTGGGCATTCCCGGGGTCCCATCCTCACCAAATATGAAGGCAGAAATATGGGATACAGGGGGTAAGCCAGCCCCTTGAATGATATCCCATTATAACTGTATTATACGAAATTTCCTATACTCGGCATGCTAGCTAAGCCTGTTAATGGCCATGTAAACCCAATTCCTATTGAGGATCGACTGGGCATTCCCGGTGCCCCTTTCTTACCAAATATGAAGGCCCAAATATGGGATACAAGGGGTAAGCCAGCCCCTCGAAATATATCCAATTATAACTGTATTATACGAAATTTCCTATTTTCGGCAGGCTAGCTAAGCCTGTTAATGGTCGTGTAAACATAATTCCTTTTAAGGTTCGACTGGGCATTCCCGGGGCCCCATTCTCACCAAATATGAAGGCCCAAATATGGGATACAGGGGGTTAGTCAGCCCCTTGATAGATATCCCATTATAACAGTACTATACGAAATTTCTTTTTTTGCCAGGCTAGCTAAGCCTGTTAATGGCCGTGTAAACCCAATTCCTTTTGAGGGTCTACTGGGCATTCACGGGGCTCCATACTCACCAAATATGAAGGTCCAAATATGGGATTCAGGGGGTTAGCCAGCCCCTTGAAAGACATCCCGTTATTAATGTATTATACGAAATTTCCAATTTTCGCCAGGCTAGCTAAGCCTGTTACCGGTCGTGTCAACCCAATTCTTTTTTAGGGTAGACTGGGCTTTCCCGAGGCCCCATCTTCACTAAATATGAAGGCCCAAATATGCGATACAGGGGGTTAGCCAGCCCTCGAAAGATATCCCACTATAACTGTACTTTACGAAATTTCCTATTTTCGCCAGGCTAGGTAAGCCTGTTAACGGCCGTGTTAACCCAATTCCTTTTGAGGGTCGACTAGGCTTTCCCGAGGCCACATCCTCACCAAATATGAAGGCCCAAATATGGGAAACAGGGGGTTAGCCAGCCCCTCGAAAGATATCACATTATAACTGTATTATACGGAATTTCCTATTTTCTCCAGGATAGCTAAGCCTGTTAACGGTCGTGTAAACCCAATTCCTTTTGAGGGTCGACTGGGCATTCCCGGGGCCCCACCTCCTCTAAATATGAGGGCCCAAATATGGGATACAGGGTGTTAGCCAGCCCCTTGAAAGATATCCCATTATAACTGTATTATACGAAATTTCCAATTTTCGCCAGGCTGGCTAAGCCTGTTAACGGTCGTGTAAACCCAATTCCTTTTGAGGGTCGACTGAACATTCCCGGGGCCCCACCTCCTCCAAATATGAAGGCCCAAATATGGGATACAGGGTGTTAGCCAGCCCCTTGAAAGATATCCCATTATAACTGTATTGTACGAAATTTCCAATTTTCGCCAGGCTGGCTAAGCCTGTTACCGGTCGTGTAAACCCAATTCCTTTTGAGGGTCGACTGGGCATTCCCGGGGCCCCACCTCCTCCAAATATGAGGGCGCAAATATGGGATACAGGGTGTTAGCCAGCCCCTTGAAAGATATCCCATTATAACTGTATTATACGAAATTTCCAATTTTCGCCAGGCTGGCTAAGCCTGTTAACGGTCGTGTAAACCCAATTCCTTTTGAGGGTTGACTGGGCATTCCCGGGGCCCCACCTCCTCCAAATATGAAAGCCCAAATATGGGATACAGGGTGTTAGCCAGCCCCTTGAAAGATATCCCATTATAACTGTATTGTACGAAATTTCCAATTTTCGCCAGGCTGGCTAATCCTGTTAACGGTCGTGTAAACCCAATTCCTTTTGAGGGTCGACTGGGCATTCCCGGGGCCCCACCTCCTCCAAATATGAAGGCCCAAATATGGGATACAGGGTGTTAGCCAGACCCTTGAAAGATATCCCATTATAACTGTATTATACGAAATTTCCAATTTTCGCCAGGCTGGCTAAGCCTGTTAACGGTCGTGTAAACCCAATTCCTTTTGAGGGTCGACTGGGCATTCCCGGGGCCCCACCTCCTCCAAATATGAAGGCCCAAATATGGGATACAGGGTGTTAGCCAGCCCCTTAAAAGATATCCCATTATAACTGTATTATACGAAATTTCCAATTTTCGCCAGGCTGGCTAACCTGTTAACGGTCGTGTAAACCCAATTCCTTTTGAGCGTCGACTGGGCATTCCCGGGGCCCCACCTCCTCCAAATATGAAGGCCCAAATATGGGATACAGGGTGTTAGCCAGCCCCTTAAAAGATATCCCATTATAACTGTATTATACGAAATTTCCAATTTTCGCCAGGCTGGCTAAGCCTGTTAACGGTCGTGTAAACCCAATTCCTTTTGAGGGTCGACTGGGCATTCCCGGGGCCCCACCTCCTCCAAATATGAAGGCCCAAATATGGGATACAGGGTGTTAGCCAGCCCCTTGAAAGATATCCCATTATAACTGTATTATTCGAAATTTCCAATTTTCGCCAGGCTGGCTAACCTGTTAACGGTCGTGTAAACCCAATTCCTTTTGAGGGTCGACTGGGCATTCCCGGGGCCCCACCTCCTCCAAATATGAAGGCCCAAATATGGGATACAGGGTGTTAGCCAGCCCCTTAAAAGATATCCCATTATAACTGTATTATACGAAATTTCCTATTTTCGCCAGGCTAGGTAAGCCTGTTAATGGCCGTGTTAACCCAATTCCTTTTGAGGGTCGACTAGGCTTTCCCGAGGCCACATCCTCACCAAATATGAAGGCAGAAAATTGGGATACAGGGGGTAAGCCAGCCCCTTGAATGATATCCCATTATAACTGTATTATACGAAATTTCCTATACTCGGCATGCTAGCTAAGCCTGTTAATGGCCATGTAAACCCAATTCCTATTGAAGATCGACTGGGCATTCCCGGTGCCCCTTTCTTACCAAATATGAAGGCCCAAATATGGGATACAAGGGGTAAGCCAGCCCCTCGAAATATATCCAATTATAACTGTATTATACGAAATTTCCTATTTTCGGCAGGCTAGCTAAGCCTGTTAATGGCCGTGTAAACATAATTCCTTTTAAGGTTCGACTGGGCATTCCCGGGGCCCCATTCTCACCAAATATGAAGGCCCAAATATGGGATACAGGGGGTTAGTCAGCCCCTTGAAAGATATCCCATTATAACAGTACTATACGAAATTTCTTTTTTTGCCAGGCTAGCTAAGCCTGTTAATGGCCGTGTAAACCCAATTGCTTTTGAGGGTCTACTGGGCATTCACGGGGCTCCATACTCACCAAATATGAAGGTCCAAATATGGGATTCAGGGGGTTAGCCAGCCCCTTGAAAGACATCCAGTTATTAATGTATTATACGAAATTTCCAATTTTCGCCAGGCTAGCTAAGCCTGTTACCGGTCGTGTCAACCCAATTCTTTTTTAGGGTAGACTGGGCTTTCCCGAGGCCCCATCTTCACTAAATATGAAGGCCCAAATATGCGATACAGGGGGTTAGCCAGCCCTCGAAAGATATCCCACTATAACTGTACTTTACGAAATTTCCTATTTTCGCCAGGCTAGGTAAGCCTGTTAATGGCCGTGTTAACCCAATTCCTTTTGAGGGTCGACTAGGCTTTCCCGAGGCCACATCCTCACCAAATATGAAGGCCCAAATATGGGAAACAGGGGGTTAGCCAGCCCCTCGAAAGATATCACATTATAACTGTATTATACGGAATTTCCTATTTTCTCCAGGATAGCTAAGCCTGTTAACGGTCGTGTAAACCCAATTCCTTTTGAGGGTCGACTGGGCATTCCCGGGGCCCCACCTCCTCTAAATATGAGGGCCCAAATATGGGATACAGGGTGTTAGCCAGCCCCTTGAAAGATATCCCATTATAACTGTATTATACGGAATTTCCTATTTTCTCCAGGATAGCTAAGCCTGTTAACGGTCGTGTAAACCCAATTCCTTTTGAGGGTCGACTGGGCATTCCCGGGGCCCCACCTCCTCTAAATATGAGGGCCCAAATATGGGATACAGGGTGTTAGCCAGCCCCTTGAAAGATATCCCATTATAACTGTATTATACGAAATTTCCAATTTTCGCCAGGCTGGCTAAGCCTGTTAACGGTCGTGTAAACCCAATTCCTTTCGAGGGTCGACTGGGCATTCCCGGGGCCCCACCTCCTCCAAATATGAAGGCCCAAATATGGGATACAGGGTGTTAGCCAGCCCCTTGAAAGATATCCCATTATAACTGTATTGTACGAAATTTCCAATTTTCGCCAGGCTGGCTAAGCCTGTTAACGGTCGTGTAAACCCAATTCCTTTTGAGGGTCGACTGGGCATTCCCGGGGCCCTACCTCCTCCAAATATAAAGGCCCATATATGGGATACAGGGTGTTAGCCAGCCCCTTGAAAGATATCCCATTATAACTGTATTATACGAAATTTCCAATTTTCGCCAGGCTAGCTAAGCCTGTTAACGGTCGTGTAAACCCAATTCCTTTTGAGGGTCGACTGGGCATTCCCGGGGCCCCACCTCCTCCAAATATGAAGGCCCAAATATGGGATACAGGGTGTTAGCCAGCCCCTTGAAAGATATCCCACTATAACTGTATTATACGAAATTTCCAATTTTCGCCAGGCTAGCTAAGCCTGTTAACGGTCGTGTAAACCCAATTCCTTTTGAGGGTCGACTGGGCATTCCCGGGGCCCCACCTCCTCCAAATATGAAGGCCCAAATATGGGATACAGGGTGTTAGCCAGCCCCTTAAAAGATATCCCATTATAACTGTATTATACGGAATTTCCAATATTCGCCAGGCTATCTAAGCCTGTTAACAGTCGTGTAAACCCAATTCCTTTTGAGGGTCGACTGGGCATTCCCGGGGCCCCACCTCCTCCAAATATGAAGGCCCAAATATGGGATACAGGGTGTAAGCCAGCCCCTTGAAAGATATCCCATTGCAACAGTATGATGAATTTCTTACCTTTTCGCCAGGCTAGCTAATTATGTCAATGTTCAGGTCTGGTCAGCAAGATATGATTTTTAATATATAACTGTTTCTTAACATTGAAAAAGGAAAGTTTATGTGGAATTCTGAACTTACGTTTATTAGCATGTTTACGGTAATTTGAATAGCGAACCGACCAGAGAATTCTATTCGCTATTCGAATAGTGAATAGCGAAAAGCGAATAGAACTCCAACTTCTGAATGCCCTAAATTTTTGCAATGTTTGTAAGGAAAAAAAATTGTGGGTTTTTCAAATGGACTTTTGGGTTTTATGCCTCGGCTTATTCCCCCATATTTTATGTTCTTTTATATATTTGACCCTTGGATGAGTTATAGATCTATATCATTTGCCCATTTCTAAATAAACTGGTCCTGTATCTTTGTTTAATGGCAGCAGAAATCCACTTAACAGTATATGTTGCAGTGCATTGTTCTGTCCAGATATTAGACCGTCAAGACACCAAGGATGAGCTCTTGAAAGAAAATTGGTCAGTAGGTGTTAATGATAATAATTGTTAAAACAACATGTCACTGCCTTGTCTGTTCGGATTTTCATATCTATGTTGAATACCGTTAGAATTATCATTTTTGTATATATACGTTCAATGTGTTTATTTTACTTTTTCCGCTAATTGACATCAATCTATTACATAAAAATGCAACACTGATTGTAAAGCGGGTGCATACATGTTACTGCTATCCGAATGGATAATTATTTCAGGCGGAGATCTATAACTTGTAATGGGCAGACTTTGTTTTGAGAAGTCGAACTGACTGAAATTACGACATGTGACCAGTGAAACTATTTCATGATTTTTGCTTGTTGTTTAAAATTTCTATTTGAATAATCATTATGAGATATTTTATACTAGTATACACATAAACAGAATATTCATATTGTTCTTCATGTGTCATATATATTTAAACAATAAAAGTATGTCAAAAATATGCGTGTTTTGATAGAGTAACCGGTTTGTTATCGGTCGGAACGAATTGCGATTAACAGATTAGCAATTCTGCAATCGATTGCCATCCCTTCTATCTATCAATTTATTTTTATGCAAAGAATCATAATGCCATTTCATAAGTAATGCTTTACGTCATTGCGTTTTAATATTGGAAGTTCTTACTTGGGTGATATCCATAGCATATTTGTTCAAACGTGATGAAACGTGCTTTCATGATTGATTTATTTCCTAAAATAGAATTTTTGTAACATGCACTTTTATTTCTTTCCAACGTATTAGGATTTCAAGTAACGAGTAAGAGGCTGTAGACTAATTAAAGTTTCCCATTTCATAAGTTTAAAAAAAAAATATTTCCTAATAAGCCACAGAACTGCATAAAATGGCATGATATCATAACGGCAATCCTTTTATAAACTCCGGCTATTCTGGAATACACAGAGATACTATCGAAATGCTATTATATCGCAACTCTATCTCTTAATACGTATAAATGAATTTTAATTTCGTAACCCACAAACAATCTGTTACTACTTATCTGCTCTACATAATGTATAAATACATACTCATCTTTACATGTAGACATATTTTACACGATAGCACCTAACCATGCGTTTTTTGGAGTTTTGTATTTTTTGTGCATTATTTGCACTCGTCTTCTATTCAATGGCATCTGATGCAGCACCGAATGAAGACGATTTTTTGATGAAAAATATTTCGGACCTACATTTTCAACTGTTTTCTTCCATTCAAAAGAAAACGAAAATGATAAAGGTTAACAAATTGTGACAAAACCCTACTAGTGTCTTTTAATTAGTTTATTATGAAATTATTTCTTTTTATGACATCTTATTCCCTATTTTGACAGACAGCTGTCTTTGAGACTCAGTGCAGTGGAACAGGCTGTACGTTCAATGGTTGCGAGTCCAGTGGATCCGAAACCTGTGATGGACAGATGTTCACAAAGTTGAATACGATCCAATCAAGTATCAAAAACATTTGGAAAAGGAAACCTACAGCTATTGGTTGGTTCATGAACATTTTCATTTTTTTATCTTTTAATACCTGTGTTGTACATTGCTTATAATTCTTCCATTCACTGTTATGGCAAAAATGCTATTCCAAAGTCAGGTTTAGATGCATTTGCTTAAATTCAAACAGTTTGTAAACAAGGATGGAAACGTTACAACGGTCACTGTTACCACTTATTCAGTGCAAAAATGAACTGGTTCGAAGCACAGGTAAGCTTCTTCGTTGTAGTTAGCAGTAAACTTTTTTCTATAGAAGCATATAGTCATCTTTGTTTGAAGACTATGGAAGACAGCAAATATCTTTTATGTTTTAAAAGACACTTTTCAGTTTTAAAAATCGCATTCCTAAAAAACGTTTTCATAAGGCCAAATAAAAAAATATGTGTGGTTCCGGTAACGTCTAAAAAAAAATTAGGGTAGGTAGGTAGGGATTTTTTTTTTTTTTTTTTTTTTTTTTTTTTTTTTTTAGAAATGTACATGTATAGTATGATTCTCTTAGTACTGCATGTACCTAGCACAGAATTGCAGATGGCATTTGTATTTAGTGAGATAAATATACTAAATTAAGATTGGTAGGGAGCATCTACCTTTTATTACCATGACACAAATATTTTTAAATCAAAAATCAATAAAAAATAATTTCTGTTTAAAAAACAACATGAACAAAAAAGTATTAAATGTTCTGTATTAATTATAGGGCTGGGACGATTCAGAAGTCATTCGATTTGGTTCTAATTTGATTCAGAATGCTATGATTTGTTATTTTTTTCTATTCGATTCAATTAAACAAAGGTCAATTTCAATATTTCTCATTTTAAATTTAAAAAAAATTATTTTTACTTTGCAGATTCCATAAAAATTCAATTTAGGGACCAACTTAGAGCAAAATTTTAGGGAGATTCACTTCTATCTGACAGAAAAATAGGGAGAAGCTTGAGAAATTAGAGAGACTTCTATTTCTTGACAATAGCATAATGCTAATAATGATATACAAAGTTTAAGTCTTTAATAATTTAGATTTGATTAGAAACAAGTCAATAAAAACTAAAACAACAATGTAATTTTTTTTAAATTATCCAATTTGTTGAATTTAATTTGTTTGATGTATTCATACATTTTATATATAAAATGTTTTGCAATTGTGTTAGCTTAATGACAAATAAAATCAGTCTTTGTATTTTGGTGTATTTTGGAGGTATTAGTCCAACCCTTTGACCCAATTACAACCGTTATGCAGAGGACCTTGAAAATAACTGTTAACATATTGTTTTATGATTATTTCAGCATTAATTTGGCGGTGTTATAAACTAATTACAAGCTACAAACTAATTATAATAAAAACACTAAAAGAAATAAACATCGGTTGTAATTTTTCAATGCACAGTTTGTGGTTGCATCACCCTTATTTATAACCCCTATATACAAGACAATCGCAAGTTGTTTATCACAACAGGGGTTTACTGAGGCTGCGAAAACGCCTTTTGAAATTGATAATTTTCATTTTATTGCCTATGGGTTTTATTAACTCAGAACACAGGGTGACTTCAACATCTCTTTCGAAGGAAATTCTGGCGAAGTTACCGATCGAAAAGCGAGCATGTCACCCCCTAGGTTGGTCCTAATTTATTTATTGTGAGGTACAAAAGGTACAAACAGTTCTTGATTTATCTTCTCTTCAATCAACTGATAGGAATTAAAATGTTCCCATACTAATTGGAGGCCCTCATTGCTGAAACTAAATCTAGTATTAGAGCCGATGACGGAAAGCGGGGAAAATTCCGGAAAATTTTGAAAATTGGCGAAAAAAAAGTTTAGGGTCGGGGGTAAAAAATAGGGACGGTCGGGTGACCGGAACCACAGGTATTTTTTTATTTGGCCTAAGCGCTGGATGGGCTTCAAGAAGCACGTGCATTTAAATATGTCAGGCAGCTGTAAGTTGGCGAAAGCACATGTATATGTAAACCTTTCAATTGTGTTTACAAAACATTTACCCTATATAAGCTAAATTCAGTGTTCTGAAAGGAATAAAGCATACAACGTTAATATATATAAGAAAATATATAAGAAGTTAATTTTAAATATAAGCATGTTCTGTTCATTAACATATGATAACCTTATATCGTATTATTGATACTAGTAATTGCTGGAAGTGAAAATAAAAGCAGTTGTACTTACTGGAGTATTACAAAATACATAAGTAGAAAATTACGATATTAATTGATATATAATGTTCAAGATACACTAGCAATTATATAATTAATATGTAATATACAGTATAGTGCAAACCATTTACAAACCTTTTTAAATGATAAAAGTTGTCTTAAAAGTTTTCGCAAACATTGCAGTAAGAAATTGTGGACCTCAAATAATACAGATTTTTTTCGTCAGCAGCGTCCTTCAATAGAATCATACAAATTAAGATCTGTATCTATATAATGAATAATAATTTATTTTCTTGTAAGTTTTTCTGCAGAAAACAAGGAACAACATTGCTACAAATAAATAATGCAAATGAAAATAAATGGCTTGCTAACAGTTTTCCAAATGGTAAGTGTATTCTCTAAACAGATTTAATTTTCTCTGTTTCTCCAAACGTATCGATATAGATGGATCCAACCATGTTATAATAGAGTGTCGCTAAATCAACTTTAAGACCCATATACATCTGTAGTATCATAAAATTTAATTATACGGTGTAATTGTTTTTTTTTGGTAAGCTTACCTCTATGAAGTCGCAAATTTAATGGATGAATTAAAAGATTAAATCAGGGATGATGCGTTTGAAGAGATACTCCGAATTTTTAAAAGTATCTGGTAAATTCAGTTCTCTGCCACTTTCCACTTTCAAAATAATTGAAATACATGCATAACTTCAAACAGTTCCATACTGGATTGATTTCACTGACATTGGTACGGAGGGGAAATGGGTGACATTATCGACAGGGAAAAGTGGGTATACAAGTTGGAATTCTCGGCCCGATAACGCCGGCGGGAATCAAAACTGTGCCTTCAATAACTTTGGAAGACACCGTGGGCGTTGGGACGATTGTTCATGCAAATTATTATTGCAAGTCATCTGTGAAGCATCAGGTATATTCTTTTTTTAATATCCTTTCAATATTGTTTTACTCATATTATGAAGTCGCGTTTTTTAAGATAAGACCGATATATTCACTTATACATAGTAAGGAGGTCTTCTTGTCAACGTTTTCTTTGACACAGAACATTGTGTATTATAGTTTAAGACAAAATTAATGTGTGAAACTATACCTAGAAATTTACGTATGTAAGCATGTACTGCATGATTTATTTGTGTTCCTGTTTGAAGTTTACAAACGTCAGATTTAATGAAAAATTTAACGAAGTAAAGAAAAATGCTTTTTATCAACTCTATTTTAAGAATGCTTTTTTTTTTTCATTTAGGTTCTGGATTCTGACCATGGAAGATAGAACATAATTATGCACACATTTTAACTGAACAGAATCAAATCAATATACATGTATATTAAATTGAAAAAAGTCTTGAGCATCCTTTTTATATTTTTAGCTCACCTGAGCCAAAGGATCAAATTAGCTTTTCTGATCAAGATTTGTCCGTTGTCTGTCGTCGCTGTTGTTGTCGTCGTTGTAAACTTTTCACATTTTCATCTTCTCCAGAACTACTGAGCCGATTTCAACCAAACTTGGCAGAAAGCATCATTGGGTAAAGGGGATTGTTCAAATGAAGGGCCACACCTTCTTTAATGGGGAGATAATTTAGAATTATTGAAAATTTGTTGGTATTTTTCAAAATTTTTCTGAAAAACCATTTCCGAAGAAAAGCTAAAACTTATGGGGAAGCATCGTCGGGTAGTGTAGATTCAAGTTTATGCAAACCATGGTCCCCGAGGGTAGGGTGGGGCCAGAAAGGGTGGATAAAGTTTTACATAGGAATATATAGAGACAATCTTTAAAAATCTTTTTTTAAAAACCATTCGGCCAGAAAAGCTCAAACTTGTGTGGAAGCATCCTGGGATAGTGTAGTTTCAAGTTTGTTCAAAATATGGTCCCCAGAGGTAGGATGGAGCCACAATGGAGGATGGAGTTTTACATTGGAATAAAGAACAAGGGATGTTTTGGGCCGTATTTGGCCGTAATTAAAATTTACGATATTTTCAACGTCTTAATTTTGTTTATTGATATGGTACATTATACTAACTTCGATACTGACTAAATTCTACAAGTACCAAAATGACGTCATTTTTTATTATGACGTCACTAATGTACAGTAAACATGGAACGATCACCAAAAATCGTTGTAATATATAGAAATATGAATGATCTTTGCTGAAATTAGAACCTTTTACATGCATTAACCACTTTTATATTTAACATACTTATTTACTGCATCATAACAAATTCATATACTTAAAATGGTGATGGTTAATAACTGTGAACAATGTGAATTTTAGCAAAAACGATTACGGAATCGCACATTTTAATAATAACGTAATTCAAACAACGCGATCCAACGCGGGCAGTTACTCGGCGTAACACGCGGTTTTTATATACAAGTGAAAGAGGGTTTATAAAAATCTAAGATATTTATTTGTATATGAAAGAGAAGCCAAAGAAAAAGAAATAGAAATTGCAACCGAAAAATAAATAAATAGTTAAATGAATTAATAGAAAATTACAACACACACAATACTTAGATGTAAACGATTGTTATGGTGGATTTCTGTTGATATAAGAACATAAAATAATCACTCTAATTATTTCCTCTTTAAGTTAACAGTTAATGTTTAAGTCCATTTGTTCCGTAATATGTGATCGAAGTAGTTTGATCAATCGGAAAAACAGAACTGACGGTAGACATATGGTCTTCGTCTTCCGTGATCTTTTCTGACTTTCGACTAGTAAGTCACATTTAAAGCTGAACACCGCTCGTAAATAGGCATTGTCCGCCATATTTCTCTTTCAATACTGCTGTCCCTAGAACCCCTATATAAGGCGAAGACCTCTAAACAGTTCAAAGTACTTTGCTGTAGAGGTCTCACCTGTGTGGACGTACATCTTACCTCGCCGTGTTACTCGGTCGCGATGAAATTGTCAAGTTTTACGCACCTTTTTCAAGCAATGAGAATACTAACATCAAATAAATTGGTCAAAGCATTATTTACAAACAGAATATGCACATAGAATGAGAAATAAATGCATAAAATCCAAAGAACACGAAAGGAATACTACACGTCGGCCACGAGTTTCAGGTGTGCAATCGGGTGTAACGAAATCGAAGGGTTTATATACCAGGTATCTGTGTGACGGGGCCTATTTACGAGCGGTGTTCAGCTTTAAGCCAATGGACGGCCGATTACATAGACAAGTTCGCAATTGCTGAATATTCATCTGCAACTTCGCGGGCATTGCTTCAATTTATCGAGAAAAAAAATTCCGCGCCTGACCGCAGCTTATATCAACCGATAGACGGTAAATGTTAAACGTAATCTATATATACAGTCGGTCGTCAGTGCATCAACCGATTTGTAAAAATCGCCCCAGAGACCAGTCTACCCACGGTCAATTTTCGATCGTCAGTCGGCCGACATTTTAAAAAAATACCGAAATGTCGATCGCCCGAGCGATGACAGACAAAAACTGCCGAAGGTCGGAAGATGATCGAGGATTGTTCGACGGACTACTAGTATTGAACGACTGAATCGGCCACCGACGCAGAAAAAAAATTGTAACTTGGCCCGACGGACACAAAATTGGTCGGCCGACGAAAAAAGAATACGATATCGTCTAAAACAACGACTGATGAACTG
This sequence comes from Magallana ariakensis, assembly GCA_020458035.1. Taxonomy (NCBI): domain Eukaryota; kingdom Metazoa; phylum Mollusca; class Bivalvia; order Ostreida; family Ostreidae; genus Magallana; species Magallana ariakensis. The sequence goes on along the minus strand of CM035818.1, from coordinate 45,373,605 downwards.
TTGTTTGTCACCCGAATAATCGCATTTTTACCCCCCCCCCTTCCCCCCAAAAAAAGAAAGTCGGCTGTTGGTCGTTTTTGGAAATGTGTCTAGGTTTTACTCTATTCAGCGATATCAAATCTAAAATATTCATGAAAACAATTGTACCTTCTCGATACTTTCCCGATAAAAATTATTTATGCAGTTATAAAATTTCAAATTTATATTTTTTTTTCTATAAAACGTCTTTATAGTTATTGTATTTTAAATCTATTTTTTTTCTATTAAACATGCACATGTATTCATTTTTATAGCTGATAGAATCAGTGAACCAGTAGATAAAGTGTCGTTCGTGATCTTGTCTAAAATTTTAACCTTCATCTTTATCAAGCCACTTAAAAACCTTTTGTTTATACATCACTTGTCCCAAGAAAATATTATTTCCAGAGAGAGAGAGAGAGAGAGAGAGAGAGAGAGAGAGAGAGAGTGTGTGTGTCTTATACTAAACTTTCGTATATTTAATTTTTATTCACAAATATAAGATATTTATTTAATCTAGATGCCATGTAGTAAATCCTTTAATCGTTAAAATAATGCACAATAACATTAAATTGTGATGAAATTCAACCATGTAGTATTAGATTCCACGTGCTCTATATATATTCAGCCCGTTAGCTGCACGACGTGCTCCTTCCACGAGTCGACAAGAAAAACGTGTCGTTGCAATAATTTACTCTTAAATCGTTTGTTATGGTTGATATGTTTCTTACACTGCGTGTGTGAACTTTTTAAAGTTAAAAATTAAAATTAAAATTTGTATATATACGTTACGTTTAAACAGAAACACACACACTCTCTCTCTCTCTCTCTCTCTCTCTCTCTCTCTCTCTCTCTCTCTCTCTCTCTCCGAATGTATGTTTGCGCTAACAATACTATAACAGTGACTGAACTACTAACTTCTTATTTGAATAAATTGTATTTATTCTAGACTCACGGTTTTTACAACGATCTCCACACAATGACTAAAAGTTTGTAGACGATCTATGACCAGGTTTATAGGTTCTATCTATTCAAAGCACACGTAATTAGATTAAAAAGGAAGTGCATTGCCCTGTTTCGATCACTACTTGCTAGAAGTTAAAACATATTGTTCACCTGTTTAATTAATCAGTTTTCCTGTATATAAATGTACCGGTTGGTTCATGATTTTTTTAACGCAAGTTAATACTTCGTGAAATTCCCGCATTTATAAAGTTGCTGAATTGTTCTATCCACGCGCATCGATTGTCTTAAATTACATGTAGTTGTTAACGTTTGTGTAGTTAAAAAAATATATAAAACTAAGGTATTTAAACAAAAAATGCTTTCTTTGGTGATTTATGCGGGATATGAAGGTGGCTACATTGGAGAAAAAAAATATATATAACTCGCGTTATGATCGCTAATTATTTGTTTATCTTTAAATCTTTCTATCAACAATTCAATAAATTGATCGGATCAGAAAAAATAACAAAACTAGTAGACTAATTGTTCTCGAACAATTAGAGGTCTTTCCACCTTAGTATTTTTAATAAATTGCTAGATTGCCCGATAGGATATACAAAAAAATATTAAAATTGTGATATATATTGTACTAGAATTTTTTCCCACTTACTCTGAACAAAACTGATGTGTTCGCCAAGTGAATATTCTTTACACATTGTCAAGCATATAAAGAGAGAACCTAACAATAGAAGAGCGTGTTCTAGAGGCTAGCTATCGTTGTACAATATGAATGGGTTCACTGTAAAAACAATTTCCACTTGAGTAACCACAGGACTTGATGTGATACCTGGCTGACCTAATTGAATACCTTATTGCGCAATCCAGCAAGCTATTGAAACCCTTACTATAATTCTGTATTTCAAAACATATGAAAATTTATTAATTAACAGATTTCCAAATGACCTTTACCTTTGACCTTTATATCGTTTTGTTCGGCCAAGGTAGACGCTTCCATCCCAAGTGGTTTGAAGTCTCTATGATAGATAGGAAAAGAGTTGGAAGCGATTTTATCGAAATTTCAATACTTTCAGGGGCAATAACTGCTAGAAGGGGGCCTCAGATCCTTTCGGTATGAATAGATTGAAGAACCCTCTAAGTGTACTGAAGGCATTGGTAAAATTTCCAAGTCTCTCTCTCTTATTGTTTCAGAGGAGTAGCGATAACAAGCATTTCATACAATAGGGGCAATAACTCTGTAATTATTCAAAGGTATGAGCCAAGGGGCTATATTTTAAAATGTCTTAAGATGTCCTACTACATCCATGAAAAAGTTTTTCTCTACCACCCTTAACAAAAGAGACATAAAAACTCATTAATTAACAGCTTCTCAAATGACCTTGACCTTTGACCTTTATGTCATTTTGTTCGGCCAAGGTAGATGTTTCCATCCCAAGTGGTCCGAAGTCTGTATGATAAATAATAAAAAAGTTGGAAGTGATTTTATGGAAATTTAAATACTTTCAGGGGCAATAACTGCTAGAAGGGGGCCTCGGATCCTTTTGGTATGAATAGATTGAAGAACCCTCTAAGTGTACTGAAGACATTGGTAAAAGTTCCAGGTCTCTATCTCTTATTGTTTCAGAGGAGTAGCGATAACAAGCATTTCGTAAAAAAGGGGCAATAACTCTCTAATAATTCAAAGGAATTAACCAAGGGGCTATATTTTAAAATGTCTAAAGATGTCCTACTACATCCATGAAAAAGTTTTTCTCTACCACCCTAAACAAAAGAGTTATAAAAACTCATTAATTAACATATATCCAAATGACCTTGACCTTTGACCTTTATGTCATTTTGTTCGACCAAGGTAGACGCTTCCATCCCAAGTGGTCCGAAGTCTCTATGATAAATAATAAAAAAGTTGGAAGTGATTTTATGAAAATTTAAATACTTTCAAGGGCAATAACTACTAGAAGGGGGCCTCAGATCCTTTCGGTATTATAGAGTGAAGAACCATCTAAGTGTACTGAAGACATTGGTAAAAGTTCCAAGTCTCTATCTCTTATGGTTTCAGAGGAGTAGCGATAACAAGCGTTTCTTACACAAGGGCGATAACTTTGTAAGTTCTGGGAGTTACTAAGCAAAGGGTCATTTGGTACCATAACTTTTTATGGTCAATAACATAAAGGAAAAATTGTTTCGATATCTCTTGAAATAAAAAAGTTTTCCCAAGGAAAATAGAAAAGAAAAATTAGAAGAACTAGTAGACTAATTGTTCATAGAACAATTAGAAGGTCTTTACACCATTAATATTGGTCCTGTTGTTTTGTTCAAATCAATTGCAGGAAATCGGTAAAATTTAAATAAAAAAAAAAAAAAAAAAAAAAAAAAAAAAAAAAAAAATTTTCTCCAATAACGGGAATCGAACCAAGAATCGTTAGGTTCGTACGACAGATCGTTACCTCTACGCTACATTGCTTGTTAGTTGAGATGGGATAAAAAATGTTGAGTTGTGTAGTGAATTTGGATGAGGATGGAAAGAAGAGATCCAGCGTTCTTCTATCCATCTCAAATTGATACCCAAAGTTGTGGAACCTTTAGAATAGATAGGCGATTAGCGATTGGTTGAGGTGACGGTATTTATTAATAAAAAATCAGTGCTGCTTGTAAACATTGTGGCCGAATAGCGTTGGCTAAGAAATGAACATGCCAGGTCAAACTCTGGTCGCGAGCGGCTATTTGAAGGTGTGGGAATGTCACGCTGGATTAAGTGTTGCGCATTCTCCTGTTGATTTGAAATGCACGTGCTTAGAAATCTATTAACTGACATGCATTTGTGGATTACAAGTACGGAAAATCTGAAATGAATCAAGGCCAGTCATGTATTTGAGCCAAGTCGGGAAATAAACAAACTGAGAGAAAATGTAAACAAAATTCATATAAAATCGGGGTCTGGGAAGGAAGAGTTATCTTTCGTTGAACTTCAACCAATATCGTCACAGGTTGCTGATAAAAATGTAAACACAGATTTTCAGTGAAATTTGAGCATGAATTTATTGGAAACAAATATGGAAGCGTTGAAATTTCGTTTCTCGGGAGGATGGTTTGATGCCGCTGGAGTGGATAACTTTCTTCAGTATGGTTCATTTCGTTTCAAATTTGGCAGGCAATTAGATTCAGGTGTAAGGAAAAATCCCATGAATTTTCGCCAAGTTCTACAGAGTTTTACTGGAGCTGGAATTTTTATTCAGAGGCGTAGTCTAAAACGCCGTCTTGAGTAAAATGGCACTCAGAGTTTCAGACTTTTAAAAAAAACTCTGACAAACGGTTTTAGCACTTTGCTAGGTGTTTTTTTTTTTTTTTTTTTTTTTTTTTTTTTTTTAAAGAAATATTGAATTTCAAGTCCAAATATCGAGGGTCAAGTTCATATAAGAATTCAATCCTTGCACAAAAGAAGGGGGGGGGGGGCTCGGCTCTAATTGTGAATCTGATATATGTTGCATATTCTTATAGCACATCAGTTCTCAGAGGTCAAAGGTCAAGGTCAAAGGTCAAGGTCAAGGTCATTGCAAGTTGTTTCGTGTCTCTACGGCTTATCGTTTTCATGTTTTTGATTTTTCGCGAAATTAAAAAAAAAAAGCGAGGAACAGTAGTTCTCGCCGCTGATTGCGAAACTGTTTGTCATTCGATAAAGCCAAAATCTGGGTACGCATGCTAAACCGAACATTTTGGCACAATTTTTTTTTAGGTCGAAGGTCCAGGTCATTCGTTATCCCAAAGAGCGGAAAAGGGGGTTTACGGACTAGTCGCACAAGACAGAATCTTGGAATTCGTGTCAAATGGTTCTTGGTCTCCAGGGGTCAAGGTCAAAGGTCAAGGTCAACTTTCAGGGGATACGTCTGTGCCGAAAGGTCACACTATTAAGCAAAATGGCAGGTTTACGAATCCTAGTTGACCTTGACCTTTGACCTTGACCTTTGTTGCAGCCAAAAAGGTCTCAGAAGCCATAGCAAGTGGTTTCGTGGCTCTACCTTAAGTCGTTTCATTTTTTAAAATTTTTCGTAAAAATTTAAAAATTTAAAAGAGCGTCGTTCTAAGAGAGGAGACTGCGAAACCTTTTGTCTTTCGGAGATTCCCAACTACCCTTCAGACCGACATCATCCGCGAAGGTTTGCAACTTGCAAGTGTCACGGCTTCCGAGGAGTAGCGATAACAAACTTTTAGGCGCACGCGTCAACAGTAACGAAACGTGAGGTGTTTTTAAGACGCAGGGTCAAATGCCCTCAAAATTTTCCGAAAGCAGTACGACGTGAATGAAAGTGTTTCGATAAGTCGCGAAACAAAAATTCATTTTTGCTTACGGAAGAAAAAGAAAAATAAAAATAAACAGAACAATATCAATAGGCCTTTACACTGTGGTGTAAAGACCTAATAATAATAATAATAAAAAACATAAGAAATACAAAAGGTCTTTCACCTGAAAGGTGGAAAGACCTAATAAAAAACATAAGAAATACAAAAGGTCTTTCACCTGAAAGGTGGAAAGACCTAATTATTGTTACGTACATCTGTACTCTAGACAATCGTTTCCTATTGGAATTCGATTCTGACATCATCATGATTATTTCGTGCAGTTCGTGATTTTTCTTAGGTTGCTAAACTTTTCGACCGATCGATAAACTAGTAAGTACAGGATTGTGTAGATTTCAGTTCTGTCAGTTTTCACAGTTATGAACTTATATATGTACAATCCATTTTCGTAAAAAAAAAAAAAAAAGAATAAAAAAAATAGAGGGAATCATACTTGGTGGATGTTAATGATATATTCATTTACTTCTACCGGCTTTCGAGTATTTCGCTGCAGTACGGATTTCCTATTACTATGTCGTGTTAGTTAATACGAAAATTCTTATTCTAAACAAACGGAATGGAAAGTTTGGAAATTAAGGACGACGGACCCAATTCAAGATTTCGCACCTTTGCGCAGAAACCGCGCATATGCTATAAATAAGACTGTCGTAATTAGGTACATCAGAATAAGAGAAAAAAATAAAATTTTCATTATTTGTGATGCCAAAATATTTTTAGTGGAGAAAAATTACGGACTAAAAAAAATTAATCCGAATTTCCTCTCTTTGCGACAACTCCGTTATATTTCCACGGTTTATAAATCATACAACGCCGAAAGGAAGTTTATAGTCTTATATTCTGGTATATATTGAATTTATACATTAACTTAACAATATTTATATATACAGCAGTTAATGTAACGTCAGGCAATAAATAATTATGTCCTTTTTTCAATGATATTTCTGAAGAAAAATGAACCATGCAGTGAACTTTGACACATCCCCTCAAAAAATTTAGGTCGATGACCTACATTTTTGTTCTGTTCATCGGTAAGGTAATTGAATTCTTCATATTACAATTCAATTAGAGTAAAAAATGTATTGCAGAATTTGTAAAATATCAGTTTTTATACCACGCCCTAGAAAATTCCCATTACTTTCTATTATATCTGCCGATTTTCGTACCCAAATATTGTAACGCTCCTAGTAAAAAAGGGAAGTCGATGATCATGTAATTTTTTTATTGATTTTAACTCACCATTAACTGATTAACATTATATAAAAATTTGAATAAAAAATCTATTGTAGAAATGAATTGGGTCCGCCGTCCTTAAATACTAATACCCCCCTCCCCCCAAAAGAGAAATGTTTGGTTGTGTTAAAATCCCGTTAAGCCTACCCGCCCTGATTATTACGTCGCGTTAAAGGCTTTGTAAAATTTTGACGTTTCATTTAAAAAAGGCGCCATGTTTGACGTAAAATTTATTATACTTACATTAAAGTTATATAAATAAATCATATACCATTGAGTTTTGTTTATTCTTGGCTTTTGAAAATGGTAAGTATCATTAGATTTTAAAACACGGCATTTTTCGGCCAATAACGTCCCTTGTTCTTAAGAAAATCTATTATATAATAACATGTTTAACAATCTTTATCTCATTAACCATTTGGCCTAAAAAGCTCTAACTTGTATGGAAGCATCCTGGGGTAGTGTACATTCAAGTTTGTACAAATCATGATCCCCGGGGGTAGGGTGAGGCCACAATTGGGGTCAAATTTTTAAAAGGAAGATATTGAGAAAATTCTTTAAAAATCTTCTCCTAATGAAGTGTAGATTTAAGTTTAATCAAATTATGATCCCCAGGGGCAGGGTTTAACTACAATGGGGGGGGGGTCGACTTTTTACATAGGAATATATAAAGAAAATCTTTAAAAATCTTCTGGAAAAGCATTCAGCCAAAAAACCTGAAACTTGTGTGAAAGCACATGCTATGCAGACTTAAGTTTGATCAAATCATGATTCCCTTGAGAAAAGTGGGGCCACAAAGGGGGGGGGGAGTGGAGGTTAAAAATTTCAGAGAAAAATTTTCTGATACTGAAACAACAAAAGGGGCTTGATATTTACCATCGAAATATGTGGATAAATATCGGAAGATTTTTTAACTTTTTGTGCAAGGTCTACTGTACTAATTTGTTAAGATATTTTGAATTTGATACTGTAATGCTAATTTGATTGACTATTGTTGCCCAGGTGAGCGATGTGGCCCCTGGGCCTCTTGTTTAATTTTTTTCGAGAACGTAAAGATGATGGAATGCTATTATTGAAAGTCAATATTTTTACCTGAATTATCTTTTAATTGAGTTATTGATGCTGATCAGTTAAAGAAATGTGAAAGAAAAACATGCAAACGTTTATTATCCGTGGCAGCCTATAAGTTCTAACTTATGTAAATCCGTGTTCCTCGCGTTTAATTAAAAATCTACTATAAATTGTGATTTATCTATCTGTCACAGATTTTCGAGCGGAATACTAATATATTTGGTTAAAATTTATATTTACTTTATGACAAAGAATACGAAGATATTTTTACATTGTTTTTACATATTTATTATAGTTTGAATTGATACATAGTCTTTAAAGTAGTTGTCCTAATACGTGGACTGGTAAGGTCATGTAGTCTACTGCCTCTTGGCCTAAACAAGAATATACTGGTAAGGTCCTCCAATGAGACAATGTTCTCCACTGGCCACTTAGCCTACACAAGATTTCACCAATATTCGGTAATGAGCACTACCATCGATGAAAGTGGTTTACACACTGGCTGGAAAAAGGGACCTGCGCCAACATAGTACACAAACACATTAAGTACATGACAAAAGCAACTGTGGCTTTTACACCAATACGCACCATACTTTACTTACAGGCTATGCGGTCATGAATGACACAGCTAGCATAGACGCTTATTACACACAAAATACTGATATACAGTCTTAAAGAAGACTTACTATAAAGCATGTTAGCTTTTACACTCACAAAATACTAACTCATAATTACTTAAATGCAGTGTTGCATAATACTACTCATTACTACAAAAGGATATGACCATAATAGTACGCCATACTTATAATAGATTCAAACACGTGTATCTAAACATAGACATTTAAATTCAAACGTAACAAATAATCATAAAAACGATTGGAATACCATGACTGGGTGTTTTAGAACAGTAATGAACGAAATGAAGATAAAATTGTCAATTAATAAACCTCACCTCAGAAAAGCCGGTACCAGGTTCACCCCAGAGTCAGCACACAGCTATTTAAATTGATAACATGCATAGGTACTGGATGGTTTGTCACGAGAGAAGTATTAGTACGTCCTTCCCTCTGGACTGCCGCGTCCAAACTGACATTGCACGGACTGGCGGGTTTAAGGCCCACTGAACGGAGGTTCAATAAGGGTATTTACAAATACGTAAAACTAAAACACGAAGGGGCTCACCACGGGATATGTGGTTAAATTAAAATACGAAACTAAATATACACAATGATGAATTTTAATGTGACACTATCTCTACTGAGTATTTTCTCCCTCACTTTAAAGACTGCGATTGTGTTTATATAGTGACTGACAAAGCAGAATCACTTTATAACCAGATTAAATCCTTTTGTACACGTTACTAAATACGAAAATAAACTTTCATTGACTTTTAAAACAAGGGATTAGTTTCACATAACATATACATATGTAATATTTATTTTTATATATTGTGTAAACCTTTGACTATAATGACAAGCATAATATATATATATATATATATATATATATATATATATATATATATATATATATATATATATATATATATATATACACACATGTATCGTTGTTTCAAAGAACTATCGCAGCTTGGATTTACCTTAAAATAATCTTATAACACTGCTAGCAAGTTTAATTAGACCTTGTTTGTTTATTTGAGTTTGAGTCGTGGAAAGAAAATGATATTTCTTGAAATAATCAAATTATTTATAACAACACTCATTTATTATGAGTTGATTAAAAAAAATAAAACTGTTTCGAAACCTGTTGGAAATATAAAGAACAGTCATCGGAAGAGTAATGCTTTTGGCAGTGCCATGCGAATTATTAAACACTTTAAAAACCTCAAATGAAATTGTACATTCCCTTTTTTATTTGCCTGTAAATTTACGTAAAATGTATATTGTATCTGTTTATTTAAAATCATTGAACATAATTTTTCCCAATACTTCATATGCACGATGTAAAGTTAAAGGAAGCTTTCTCTAAATTCCAACTGGTATAAAATAAATACTTGACTTCAGATTTTGAGCTTTGTAAAAATATTTTTTAAAACACAACCCCGGAGTAAAGATAATCTCCAAACAGAGCTTTGTCATTAAAATGCTTGTTAACAGGACCATATGTCTTCGAATGCATTATTAATTAAGTAGTGTTCAGTTCATATACTGACAGTGTTTGATTAGATGTCAATGAATAATGATGTCTATATTTCTTAAAGGTGTCGTATACTATTAGAAGTTAACTATGGCTGGACAATTTAGCTAAAAATAGAACACAGACTGCCAGACGTCAGACACCAAATAGTAAACCCGACTTTGGCTGATTTCGTCGCTTACATGGTTGGATGAGGCACGAATCAGTCAAGCTGTGTCGTGAAAAGCCTTCCATATCTAAAAAATTGGCTGTTCTTTCTTTGCAAATTAAATTGATACAAAATCAAAGTTTTGATCTACAATACTTTTCTCCAAAAAAAATTTCAAGTGGCATTATTTAATTATTATTTAAAAAGATAAAGGGGATCGATGCGATTCATGTTTAATTCATACATTTAACAATATTGAAATGCAATAGAAAAAAGTGTTCCCAAAATTAAACAGAAAGCATTTAATATTAGCTACTAGGTAGCTACCGTATCTAAGTTCAATGGGTTAAATTCTTTCTTTTCTTTTTTTATATTCATGTAAAAGACATCCAACGTCATTAGGTAATATTCACAATAACAGCAATGTGATATTCCAATGCATAAAATACAATGTACATATAGTTGTTGAATAATTCTCGCTATACCTTTGTTTGATAGCAAAAGTCAGCGTCATAAATACATGTACACGTATTTATTTTCATAATGAAATGGATATTATTTGAATTTATTAGGGTCTTCCGTCTTCAGCGGAAGACCCTTCTATTATTCTTCGGTTTCTTTTTCCCTATTATTATTATTTTTTTTTCTTCCGATTTTTGTGCACGCGATTTCTCAGAAACGGCTCGGCCGATCTCCATCAAATTTTCAGATATGATATATATTGGTCTGAACCTGATAGCTAATTTTTTGCATTGATGACGTCACATCCGTTTTTGAGATTTTGAGATTTTTCCAATTTTTATATGGGTATTTTGTCTTCAGTCGTTCTCCTAAACTATAAAAGATATTGAGCTCAAATTTCTACGGTTGGTAGAGGAAAGATTGAAGTTTTGCATGGTTGTTGTTTTATATGTCTAGCTCTAAATGCGCCAAAGCTCGGTAGGGCTCGAAAGTTGAGATAACAAAAGCGTCGTGAATTTTCGTGCTTTTCTTTGTTTATCTCTTATCTGGAAAATATTTTGTTAAAACATGTAATGCAAAAAAAGTTTAAATTTACAAGATTTTTCGTTTGATATCAAGAAAAAGGGGCTGACCCCTAAAATTAGGGTTCTAGAGGGCTCTAAAGTATTTCATCTATAGCCCTTAACTGAGAGATATTTTGTAATAGGTTATATAAGCAAATATGTTTATCTTACTGTTATGTTGCTTTACAATATAATGATTTTCTAATGTGTTACATAATTAGGGGTTTTTAGGGGCCAAAAGTACAAAACATTGATCACCTATATCTCAAAAAGGAAAAATATTTTGATAAGCAGTATAGAAGAAAAGATGCTCAAAATGATCTACTAAACAGTATGCAACCATCAAAATTTCGTTTAACGGCCCCCATAAGGAGATAAGGGGTCGGCCCCTATAACCTTCTTTCTCTGATATCTCAAGAACGGTAACGAATTTCTAAACACTTGTTGAACAAAATGTGTTTAGAATTAAATGACCTTTCATTTGATATCAAGAAAAAGGGGCTGGCCCCTAAAATTAGGGTACTAGAGGGCTCTAAATGTTTTTATCTGCAGCCATTTACTGATAGATATTTTGTGAAAGGTTATAGAAGCAAATATGTTTATCTCACAGTTATTTATCCAAGCAATGTAATGATTTTATCATGTGTTACATAATTAGGGGTTTTTAGGGGCCAAAAGTCCAAAATTTTGATCACCTATATCTCAGAAAAGAAAAATATTTTGAAATGCAGTATAGAAGGAAAGATGCTCAAAACGATGTACTTAACAATATGCAACCTTTAAAATGTTGTTAAACGGCCCCTATAAGGAGATAAGCGGTCGGCCCCTAAAATGTTTTTTCCCATATATCTCTAGAACTGTAACGATTTTTTAAACACTTGTTGAACAAAATGTGTTTAGAATTAAATGACCTTTCATTTGATATCAAGAAAAAGGGGCTGGCCCCTAAAATTAGGGGACTAAAGGACTCTAAATGTTTTTTATTTGTACCCCTTCACTGAGAGATATTTTGTGAATGGTTATAGAAGCAAATATGTTTATCTCACAGTGATTTATTCTAGCAATGTGATGATTTTATCATGTGTTACGTAATTAGGGGTTTTTAGGGGTCAACAGTCTTAAGTTTTGATCACCTATATCTCAGAAAGAAAAATTATTTTGAAATGCAGTATAGAAGGAAAGATGCTATGAATGATGTACTTAACAATATGCAACCTTCAAAATTTCGTTAAACGTAAGAGAACTTATAAAAAGCGATGCAAAAAGCATAAGTACTCCACTCCTTTTTACAGATCACGATCTTCTCGAAAATCAAAGTAGATGGTGTCATATCACCTTCTTAAAATCGGACGGAAGACCTCCTCGTTGCTCGCAACGAGATCGTGTCTAGTATTCTTTTTATTTTTCGGAAGGAAGTTATCATTTATTTAATAAATGCAATCAAATTTTTTTTAATAAAGGTTAAATTAATTGTCCTTGATTAATAATGTTTAGAATTTCGTTTGTTCGAATTAAGTATCGCTGATACTAGTGAATGAATTCTCAAAGTAGACTACTTGCCTCATGATTTGTTCTTCATGTGATCTGACGTTTTGGGCGGAGTCTAGAAAAGTGTTGAGTATGTACAGAAAATATCCATCCTTTAACAAAACAAAGTACGCCTATATTTTACCACCTCATAAAAGCTACTCGCAGTCTGACTGTGCTAGTATTAAAATACGCGTCGATTGACCTTTCAGTTGTAGAGGATATACCTATCCAAAATTAGTTTAATCAATTTAATTGAATGTTAAGTACATGCACTAAACATTCTCTTCAATGTAAGATTATCCCGGCAGTCAAGACACTTTCCTAAATTATTTAGTTCCTAATATATTTAAGTTTGAGATTGATTTTCAACGATAGACATTTGTTCCATCATTTCGGACAACCTTAAATAAACTCAAACTTCGTAGATAGTTAATTTGGAATACACGAAAGCACTGATGAAGACATAATTATAGTTAGTTTAGTTTAGTTTAAACATATTTTATTGTATATATAATATACAAAGGGTTAGAACACAAGTTCTTGCAACTTACTAGGTTCTCACCCTAATACAAATAATTTACAATTGTTATAAAACATGATGTATGTATATATAAAATTGGCAAAGAACAATCATATCAAAACAAAATATTATATTTATGTAAATCTTTGAGAATTGGTTATAAAGTTCTGCACAGCAGTGAAAATTCTAACATTGGTTTTATAATCTAAGTTTTCATTACCCCATAATAAAGTATGCGAATCTATAATACCTAAATCGTGTATTTGGAAAAGTTCACTAAATAAAGTATTTCTTGCATTCGAAAAACATTTGCAAACAAATAGAAAGTGATATACATCTTCTTTCTTTTCACATATGCAATTTGGAGAATCAATAATATTTCTTCTGTGTAAATCATAATTTAGTAAATAATTGTGCCTTAATTTTGTATGAATGATATTAGTTGCTCTTTTACCATGAAGAAAATATTTAGGAACTTTTGAATCACTAGTACATTTAGAAATGCTTCTTTGAAACTGGCGGATGGATGTTGATTTCTTGGTATCCGAATTTAGTGAGTTCCATTTGCTTATAGCATCTGGAATAAATGATTTTTATATGTATCATACTTAACTCTAGGAGGTATATAATTGTCTTCATAACGAGTACTGTAGCGAGAAGTATCTTTCCTATAAATGTTAGCAATATCACTAAGATATTGTGGTACAAGATTGTAATGAATTTTATACATAATCGTTAGTTTAGCTATTTCCCTTCTTCTAGCCAATGATTCCCACCCTGTTTCAAAGTACAATGATTCCCTGGAGGCCAAAATTGGAAGTTCCGTGACAATTCTTGCAGCATGTAGTTGTACTTTTTCTAACTTTTCAATTTCTGCGGAAGAACATCTATCCCATACAACAGAAGCATATTCTAATATTAATTATAATGCAATCCTACTTATAAATTGTATCGTTATCTACAAACACCGGTTACGTTTTACGTGATCCAAATATATATAAATATATATAAAAAGACTTTTGTTCAGAATATAAAGAGGTAAAATATGTTCCTCAATTTTTAAAGATAAATGCATTGTCTAATAATACAGTAGTTTATGCTTGTCAATAAAGACTTAACATGGATCAATTGTTGAGTATGAGTAGTTGTATGGTATCACAAAGTCACGTTTTACCTACTATCAATCCAGTTTTTATAAAATATGTAATTCATTTTTGATTCATTTATCTGTGCAAACCTTGAATCAATTTGGTTATTCTTTTATCATAAGCAAAGCACATTATGTACAAGTTTTTTTTTAAAGTTTTTTTTTCACAAACAAACACGCTCTCTGTAAATTTTGTAAATACATGTACGTGTTTTTTGTGGTTTTTCCATTGATATGCAGGCATTCCTTTATTTTTTATGTTATAAAGTATTTCATATGAATTGTGGTATTTTTGTATCACATACTTGTATATTTAAACAATAAAATGCTTTCTTTGGTGATTTATGCTAGATTTGAAGGTGGCGACATTGCAGAAAAATACATAACCCGCGTTAGCGGATTATGTAAATATTTACTGCAATGATCGCTACCTTCATAACCCGCATGAATCATCAAATAAAGCATTTTATTGTTTATATTTAGTTATTTACATCTTTCTATAAAAAATAATAAACTGATAGTCAAAAAGTAAGTAAAAATTAACTAATTTACTGTTATTGTATATCAGTACATTAGATAAAAGAAACAGTCAAATCGTTTTCCATGGAAACTTGATATCTGACATCATCATGATTATTTCGTGCTGGCCGTGATTTTTCTTAGGTTGATGAAGGTTTCGACCAATCGATAAACGGGCGTGTAGACTATCGTTAGGAATTACAATCAATTTCCGTAAGAAATAGAGTGAATCATACTTGGTGAATGTAAATATAAAATGATTAATGAAAACAGAATTATGTGTTGTTTGAATGGCTGGATGGTCGTGGCCATTTATATACTATAAAGATCTCCTTAAATAGATGAGCTCTATAAAAAGTTATAGGAAAACATTCATATTTTAAAGTAAAAATTAATTAAATTTGTCTTCACTAATTAATAGTTTATAGCTAAGCAAACCATTTTTATAAAGATGAGGTGGGTCTAATGGCTAATTTGTTGACCACTAAGCCTCCTTAATTGACTTCTATAAATGACGATATATCAGTTAAAATTTACCATATATAGATAGACAATTGTCTAAAATCTGTTGATATGCTTCTTAAGATCTCTCACGGTCTGTGATTTTTTCCCCACCAAACTGCTCCCGAGCATCCGTTGGATAAAATCATACACCAACACAAGTCATGAGATTTGTTGTAACTACCGTTATGCATCTATTAATCCATTATTAATAATTAATAAACGTAAGACCATTTCAGAAGTAATTCGTTACGTCATGGTGTTTCAATATTTGGATGATATCTATAGCATGCTTATGTAAACGTGGTCAGATGGTTAAATGGTTGATTTAATTCTTTGAACATGCACTCATATTTTTCCAACATATCAGGATTTCTAGTTGATAGTTTTTGCGAAATATACCAGCAGTTGAACGTAGTCATTTTTTTGCATGATATTGCATATAGCTAGGGTACCCCTGTTGAACGAATTACTCCTCCTACAGTGTCAAGATAGGAAGTTTTTTGTTTTGCAGATCAATTGATATATATACATATACATATATCAGAAATGTGCATATCACTTGATTTTTTGGGGATTTTTGGTAATTTTTGCAAAAAGACAAGCTGTTAAACTTAATAATTTTTGCATGATATTGCATAAAGGGTACCCTATTTCTCTAGATAGGTTGTGTTTATCAATTTAGGGTAGACAAATTGATTATTGATACTCTTCACACAATAGAAAAAGCCATTTTTATGTTGTAAATTCGTTACCCACAAACAATCTATTACATGTTCTTCTTGCAAGCTACACATGTATTATATTAATATTTGTTTGTTAAATGTAAAAAATGTCGATTCTTATTAATTTTTGCGAAAAATACCAGCTGTTGAACATTTTGCATGCTATTGCAATTAGGGTACCCTTATTGTACGGATAACTCCTCCTACAGTTTTCAGGATAAGAATTTGGTCTTTCTTCTATATGTGAATAGAAACTTTGGAACTGTGCATTTTCTTTTTCTTAAATATATATATATATATATATATATATATATATATATATATATATATATATATATATATATATATATATATATATATATATATATATATATATATATATACCGGTATATATATATATATAATGATATTAATATAAAATATTTAAGATATACTAGTAATTATATAATTTTACAAGGCCGAGTACAGTTCGAGTACGCACGCTTTCGCGCAGCGTTTCATTTGCATTGTGACGTCATCTTTTTGCTTGGTTGACGCCATGGCGTTATGGTTTCAACTGCAGATATTCAGCAAAATTTGTCGAAAATAGCTCATTTGAGGCATAAAATTGATATTATATTGTAGAATAAACATAAATGGCTTGAAGTATAAGCTATATTTGGGCTCGGGTCGAAAACGTAGGGGGTGCGTACTCGAACTTCAGCAAGCCTAGCCCTCTGCTACGTTTTCTTACCCCACCTAAATATAGCTTAATACATGTATTTCAAGACAGATACCAAGTATTTTATATTTATGACCCTTAATATGTGATGTTATATATATTTTTATTACTTAAATATGTCTGAATGTTTAAATAATACTATAAAGATCATCATTTCCTCCTTTGTCAAATAAAAAATAGCCATTATCTGACAAATCTAGGTTAGGCAAAAAAAAAAATGATTCAACCCTTGGAACAAACCAGGAGGTAAAAGGGTTTTTTTTATTTGATAATTTGACGCCTTTTAGCAAAAACTTTCATATGTGGGACAGAAAAAAAATCCCTAGGGCAGAAGTTTAAAAAAATGTAAAAAATGTAAAAAAAAAAAATGATACATTTCAAGCGAACTTTGAGATGACCTCCTAAAAAAACGATGTGGTTAATGTCTGATTTCTTTTCATCTTAAAATAATAATTTAAACAGTAGAAATTCATGTAAAAAAAATTCAAAATTAAATTAATTAAATTTTAATTAATTAAATTAAAAAATCAAGGGCAGAACAAATTAGACCGGTCTCGTTAATATGTATTACACAGTATAGCGGAAACCAGTCTACAAAATGTTTAAATGATAAAAATTGTCTCAAATGTTTTGTAAACATTGCAGTAACAAATTGTAAAGCTCAATAATAGAATTTTTGTCAGCAGTCTCCTTCAATAGAATTACATGTATTCTAATTTAGAATTTTCTTTATAATGAATAATGATTTATTTTCTTGTAAGATTTTCTGCATAAAACAAGGAACAGCATTGCTACAAATAAATAATGCAGATGAAAATAAATGGCTTACTGGGAATTTTCCAAATGGTAAGTGCGTTCCGTGAGCAAATTCAATTTTCTCTATTTCTCCAAACGTATGACTAGGTATGGATGCTGAACAATATTATAATGGAGTGTCGCTAAATTAACTTTATGCCCATCTTCCAAAATATGAATCGCACTAAAGGTTGCTCTGTTTGATGTGACATTATAAATTACTAAATTAGCTTTAAGATCCATGTACATCTGTGGTATAATATTTGATTATTTGTTAAACTTTGCCCCTTTCCTAAATTGTCCTTTTGTAAGATCACTCAATGAAGTCAGGATTTTAATTAATATGAGTCTAAAGATTAAACCTTTTGGAGCAAATACATTTCTAGAAACCTATGCGGCATTTGAAAGCAAACTTGCAGGAATGATGCCTTTGAAGAGATGTCCCGTTTCCTGTATACATACCGGTATATTTCATGTATATTACTGAAGAATTAACGAATTCAAGCAAAAGGTACTTCAGAATACCCAATCTTGACCAGGCAACATTATTAAAATTTATGCTTATAAACAAATATATGGTGAATACCTGGTATATAGTCATTGAGACTACGTTGAATACTTTATTTTTTATTGTAAAGAGAGAGAGAGAGAGAGAGAGAGAGAGAGAGAGAGAGAGAGAGAGAGAGAGAGAGAGAAACGAGCGATGCAAGCTTTGTATTCTAGTATTCTATTTTTACTTTAGCGTTTTTTGTACGAAAATTTTCAGGCATTTATTTGATCATGTAAAAGTACTTTGGTAAATTTAATTACATGCAACTTTCAACTTTCAAAATAATTGAAATACATGCATTACTTCAAACAGTTCCATACTGGATTGATTTCACTGACAATGGTACGGAGGAGAAATGGGTGACATTGTCTACTGGGAAAAGTGAGTACACGAGTTGGGACAGTTGACAACCCGATAATTACTTTGGGAATCAAAACTGTGCATACAACAATTTCGCAAAACGCGCCGGGGGTTGGGACGATGGGGGATGTAAAGCTCCATTGCAAGTCATGTGTGAAGCATCAGGTATATTCAATTCTTAATGTCCTTTCAAAATTGTTTTGCTCATAATATGAAGTCGCGCCTTTTAAGGGCTTTAAGAAATATGTAAAACCGATCTATTTACTTATATACACAGTAAGGGGGTTTTCCTTACCAACATTTGCTTCGACACAGAACCTTGGGTTTTATAGTCTGAAACTACACCAGGAAGTTTACCTATATAAGCAAGTACTGTGCAGCATAATTAGCGTGTTATAGTATTGGTATGTATTCTTGTCTGAAGTTTACAGAAGTTAGTTTGATAAAACGTGTATAAAATTTTGTAAAGAAAAATGCTTATTAAAAAATCTTAATTTAGAAAATTATTTTAAGACTACTTTCTTATCCTTTCAGGTTCTGAATTCTGACCATGGAAGATGGAACATATGCACGCATTTTAAGTGAACGGAATCAAGTTAATTTATTTAATTATAAATATAAAAAACAAATTTGAGCATTATTTTTATAATTTTTCTTCTTAATAAATTGCCATGTTTAAAAGTCGATATGTTTCTTTATCTCAATAATTATTTGCTTGAGATTTTGATGCTGATCAGTTAAAAGAAACGTGAAAGAAAAAATATACCACCATTTATTAAGCGTCGCAACCTATAATGAAAATTCGTTCTGTCTTATGTAAATCTGCATTCCTCGCGTTGAATTAAAAATTAATCTATATATTGTGATATATCTATCTCTATTGAGTATTTTCTCCCTCATTTGGTAAAACATCGGATTTTATTTTACCTCAATATAATAATTCTTTATAACGCGTGGTCTGATTGATTTTGTCACGTGACAGGGCGAAAAAACTTCGTGTCTACCGGGGAATAAATATCATATTCCACCTCTTCGGAAATCTCCGGATTTTTTTATTTCAAAGGATGAAAAAACCGATATGAGCATACGCTCGAAACTCCTGCCTTGGGTTGAGAACAAAACGATGTAAAGTTTTATAATTTATTTAACCATTAGTAACATAACACAAATAACAACGTCGTTTAAACGAAAATAAGACAACTCTCAACCCTTGGGACGATGGCAAAATCTGTACAATTAAGGACACAACATGAACTGGTACTTATATCCAGTAAATATACATTACATGTAAAATCCCCCACCAAAATAAAAATTAAAGTCTCTCGATAAAATATCTACGAATAGATATCTCCGCTACTATTTACTACTACTTATATACAGCAAAAATATTCCCTAACTTTCAGAAATCAAAATAACTAGTATTGAACTAGTATTTATGAAATAAACTAGCACTATAACTAGTAATATAACTAGACTCTTGTTGCTATAGCAACAAAAAGGTCTTCCGTTCTTCATTTATTAATCTGTAAAAGAAATGCATTTCATTAATAAAAATAAAAAAGGATATAAAAGATACTGTGATGGAATTTTCCAGTAACTATTTCAATGTAAAACAAAACAAAAAAGATAAATAGTCATTTTTGAGTACTTGCTCTGACGACCGGAAGTTACGCTGGATCAAACAGAACATGGTAAACATATCTTCATACATTGTCTGTCTTTTCCTAAAGTTTGGATGTTCATGTTTTTGTCAGTAATGAGATCTCGTTGAGAAAAGATTTTTTGTCTCGGGACCGGAAACGGACAAACAGAAGTGATTAAAGAAATTAAAATTAATTATTTTTAGTTCATTTACTTACAATACATAACAGTTTATTGAGTGAATAAAATAATCAAAGAAAAAAGTATAAAGTTATTAAAAACTTCATTTGCTTGTACGCTTCCGGAGAGAAGTGACGAAAGAGAAAATGAAACCCTTTAAACACATCTTCAATAAAATGTCTATCATCATTGTTAGTTTTGTATCTTGATCTCTTACAGTTTCTGAGATCTCACGGGTACAAAATTTGTATAAAAGAAAGCTACCTGAGATAATTGAGATATCTCACCGGAAGTTGAATTTTTATATTTATTTAACCATTTGTAGATGACCAAATGTATTTATAAATGAGAAGTTATTTCTATGCTAAACAACAAGAAAGTTTTAAAAAATCAAATTTTGGAGTACTTCCTGTGACGACCGGAAGTTACGCCGGATAAAAAAAATAGTTGTAAACACATGTACATACATAGGTCTATCATTCAACAAAGTTTGGTTGTTCAAGTCCTGACCGCTTTTGTGATCTAATTAAAACAAGGTTTTTTGTTTTGGGACAGGAAACGGACAAACGGAAGTGCTCAATGAAAAAAAAGTCAGTTATTTTTTAAAATATTTTCCTGTCGCACATTATTGTTCATCAAATTAACTGAAACTGTCAAAGAAAAACAGTTAAACTTATAAACAACTTGATTTGTTTGAACCCTTCCGGTAAGGACCGGAAGTGACGGTTGACAAAATAAAACCGGTTAAACACATCTTCATTCAAATGTCTATCATGCATAAAAGTTTTGTGTCTTTATCACTGATAGTTTTTGAGATCTCATGGGAACAAAATTTGTTTTAAAAAAGATACCTGAGATAATTGAGATATCTCACCGGAAGTAAAATATTCTTGTTTAATTAACATCGCATAGATGACACAAGTAGGGATTTATACTATCAGATTCATTCTATGTAAAATAAGTTAAATACATAAATATAATAATTTTAAAGTACTTCCGGTGACGACCGGAAGTTACAACGAACAAAACAAAATAGTTTAAACACATCTACAAATATAGGTCTATCATCCCACAAAGTCTGGACGTTCAAATGTTAGCCGATTCTGAGATCTCGAGGGAACAAGGTTTTTGGACGCGGGACAGGAAACGGACGACCGGAAATTTTTGAAAAAATGAAAAAAAAGGCTGGAGATATTATCATTCTCTATCATCTCTGGAAATTTCAGGAAAATCTATCCAGCCATCTCTGAGAAATTCTGCCGACAAAAAAGGAGAGAGAAAAAATAAGAAAGAAAGAAACAAAAAACACTACAATCACTATAAGGTCTTCCGTTGGAAACGGAAGACCTTAATTAAACCCTATTAATATAAATGTACTTCAGTTCTGGGAACCATACTTTTTTTTGCAAAAAAAACGTCATTTTTTGTTGCCGCCTGACCCCTTAATAAATTATAAAATTCTGAAACCTGATCTTACTTTAAATTGACACCCCAATCATATTCAAGATCATTTGTCTACTGCAAAAAATGTTTTTGAAACCAGATTTAAAAAAAAAAAACCACAAAAAACACAATTTTTTCAACCACCAGGACAAAATTAAAATTTCCGAAACCCTATTGCGCATCTGAAGGACACCCTAAAACATATTCCAAAAATGATTTGTCTATTGTTGGAGGAGTTCGAGGAAGAATGTTTTTTGTGTGAAAAAACGTCATTTTTTACCAATTATTTTACCCCAAAGACCACCAGAGAATTTTCGAAATCTTTTTACAAAACAACATGACACCCCAAATCAAACTTCAAGAGTTCAGTTTGCTGATTTAAAAGATGTAAGAGCAGTTTGAGAAAGTAAAACGTGACAGACAGACGGAGAGACGGACGGACGAAACAGGGTAACAACACTTTCTTTAGAAAAATGATTTCAAAAAGGATTCGTATGCATAATGAATATTCTAATGTAGATTAATATATGCATTTTACATTAATCTGACTGTATAATCTTTATCAGATTTTCTGCAGAAACCAAGGGACGACATTGCTTCAAATTAATAATGCAAATGAAAATCAAAATAAACATTTCAAGCCTAATATGACAAATATACAAATTACCAGTTCACAATGCATGCAAAGGTTTCGAAATTAAAAGAAATAACAAATTTTCTTGGAAATGTTAGGATTTGAATCTAGCAGCAAATATATTTTTTTTCATAGCAACTTAGTTATACTTTAAATTATTGTCTATTATTGGAAGCACACAGTAGTGTTCCTAGCTGATAAGTCAACATTTGACAATTCAGTACTTGATGTTAAGTCTTGGGCAACATTTGCATCATTGTGCCCAAAACGTATACAGTGGAATCGCATTGTGAACATTAGAATATTTGGAAATTTGATTGCATCATTTGCATGTTTAGAAATGTGTAAAAACTATTTAAATCTATTTAAATCTATGCTGATGATTAATATTCTTCATTGTAGGCCTCTGTTTTGTGGACAGTCGGAAATTGATCAGTTAACAAAGATATTTGGGTAAGTTTGCTAACACTATAAGCATAAAAAGATTTGATCGTACGTATACATGTATATGTATCATAACATACATGTAAGTTAAGCATTTCATATAAATTATTTCAGTAGTATTCCAAGAAGCTTAAAAATAATTTTTGTTGTAGTGCCTTGGGTCTTCCTCTCAAACAAGACTGGCCAGAGAACGTGACACTGCCCTACCATTCATTCAAAGCAAAACCTCCACAGCCAATCAATCACCTCATTCCAGAGATCGACTCTGATGCCAGGGATCTACTGGAGGCAGGCTTGTTTTAATACATAACAAAGAATTATGAGCTCTGTATTTCACTTGTAACTTAACAACTGACATTCAGGTTGTGGTTATTCTCATTCGAAATTTTTTAAAAAAGGGGGGGGGGGTTCAGCTCAAATTGTGACTATGCTCATTAATATTGTTGCATTTTTAACTGCTCAGAGTTATTCTTGAAATTTAGAATATCTTTGTTTTTAATAATTTTTTTTTTCCAGAAACTATTGATATTCAACCCACACAATCGCATCACTGCCCACGATTCCTTGCAGCAAGTTATTGTTAATTTAGATAATTATATGTTTTTAATAATATGAAAGTATTTGATTGAATCATGTGAACAAATTTAGTAACAATGGTTACGATGCAGTTTTCGAAAGTATATATTTGATTATAATTTGTTCTTTATGTAACATATTTTAAAAGGAAAATGATGCAGCATTTTTTTTCTTGTTGGAATTTACGAAATTTCTGATGGGCATGTAGATATAACCATTAATAGGTTGTAAGATTATGGAATGGCCCGCCAATATAATTTTATGTTTAACTTTTATAATGGCGATATGAACGATTAGGCAATTATCACTTTTTAGCTCACCTGAACCGAAGGTTCAAGTGAGCTTTTCTGATCACTTTTTGTCCGTCGTCCGTCTGTCCGTCTGTAAACTTTTCACAGTTTTGACTTCTTCTCTAAAACCACTGGGCCAAATTTAACCAAACTTGGTACAGAGCATCCTTATGGGAAGGGGATTGTAAATTGTTAAAATAAAGGGCTAAACCCTTTCTAAAGGGGAGATAATAGCGAAACAGTGAGTATAGGGGGTGTGTCTTTAAAAATCTTCTTCTCAAGAACCACGGCACCAGAAATGATAATATTTATAAAAAATACAAGTATATATAGTGAAGATTCTAAATTGTAAAAATCATGACCCCTGGATCAAACTGTGGCCCCAGGCGGGGTTCAAAGTTTAACATAGAAATACGTAGGAAAAATGTTTAAAAATCTTCTTCTCAAGAACCACTGCACCAGAAAAGCCAATATTTACAAAAAAGCTTGTATATATTGTGAAGATTCTAAATTGTAAAAATCATGACCCCCGGATCACAACTGGGGCCCCAGGCGGGGTTCAAAGTTTAACATAGAAATTCATAGGAAAAATGTTTTAAAATCTTCTTCTCAAGAACCACTGCATCAGAAATGCCAATATTTACACGAAAGCTTGTATATATAGTGAAGATTCTAAATTGTAAAAATTGTGACCCCCGGACAAAAAGTGGGACCCCAGGCAGGGTTCAAAGTTTAACATATAAAGGAAAATGTTTAAAGCATTTCTCAAGAACTATAATGCAACAGTTTGGGATATTACTATGCATACATCCTTAAATAAAGTAGATTCTAATTTGTAAAAATCGTAACTCACGGACTAATACTGGGGCACCAAGAGGGATTCAACATTTAACATTTTAAAAAATATATAGGAAACGTTTAAAAATGATCTTTTCGAGAACTAAGATGTTACAGTTTGTGGAATTACTATGCATGCATCCCTGGCTTATGTTGATTCTTAATTTTAGATATATGTACATATGATGGTCTCAGTCTCAAATCAATTCAAGTTTTGTAAAATTGTATGTGTTCTTGCTAAGCCATTTTTACTTTAAATTCATTTGTAATTTTCAGATTTAAAAACATTCAAGATTGGTAACTCCAACTATTGAGATTTTCAGACATGTTTATTCAATAATAAAACAAGAATATTCTGTTAATATTAAATAACAACAGGAGTATTCATATTCAATGATCTCAAAAGAAAATCAATTACTTACAATGGAATCTCAAAAATAGGAACTTGTATAAATATTATAATTTCACATGCACTGCACTGACTCTTAGTAAATATACATGGAATGTCTTGAATAAATCAATCTCTATGTTTTAAACTTTCTCAGGCGAACAAAAAACTCCAATATTCTTTCTTTTTTTCTAAAAACAAATAACTTAATTGCAAGCAATTGGCACATGCAATTAGTACATGTATATGCAGTTAGTACATGAAGTGCAAGACTATATGGCATTCAAATCTCACTCCCTGGTTCAAAGGTAGTAACTGTTTCTGGGTTTTATAAGTATTTCTCAGACCTTAATGTATGGATGCTTTTTTCTGACAACTATTATGGGTAAATGGCTTATAATTAGTTTAAATATTTAAACTGATGCTAATCTATTGATAAAGTGATTCATACTGTTGAATTAGCTATTTAGGACACACATAGTTTTGGCCAGGTAAACAGAGAAGTATAATATTTCATTCCTGAAATATTCTTGCTTAAAAAAATAGATTTATTTGCAAACCTGCATTTGATTATGAATTAACGTAAGTTTTAATGTTGTGGGTTTTTTTCTTTTAGATCATAGGTACTTTTTTGTTAAGTTACAATTTTTTTATGTAATTTTTAGATATATACTACTTAAGTAGTTTTTATACAAGTATGCAATTTCAGCGTTTTAGTCATATGGTTAGTAAAGATTTATTTAGTAGGCTTTTTCATGATTGGTCATTCCAGTGATGTCTCATGGAAAACAAATCAAGTCCTAAACATACCATCACCAAGTCATGTCTCAAAAGACCTCCTGTTGTAATATTAGTATTTTTGTATGAAAAATCGGTAGAATAATATATATTTATTTTACATTAGTTTAGAGAGAGAAAGAGAAATAAAAGGCCAGCAAGACAAATCAGATCTCGTTTTACAAGTTTATCATCACAGGCATTCAACAGTCTCTCTCCATTCACAAATAATCGCATACATATATATAAAAGTTAATAAAACTATCAAAAGATTGAATGTATATGAAATGTTATATTTGTTAACCCATTCTTAGACCATAGAACAAGTAACAAATCTTTTCTACATTCATTAATCTAAACATTGTAGAATTTTTTTTTTTTACAACGGATCTTATTCTCTATCAAAATTGATGTAAAAAGACTTGTGCATGATATAAATAAAAGTAAAATATGTCAATCCTTTTTTAAAAAATAAATGTATTGTCTAATGATACAGTGGTATATATGTTTCACTATATACATGGTTGTCATTAAAGATTTAAAATGGCTACAATTTAATGAATTTTAGATATATGGTAACACAAACTCGTATATGACCTACTATCAGTTCCTTTTTTTGTGGGAAGAAATTGGTTTTCAAAATCAAAGAAGGATTATATGTATTCATTATGTGGGCAAGCCTAGAATCAATGTGGTTAAAATTTTGATTATAAGTAAAGCTCATTGTGTACAAATTAATATTTTTTTTTAAAAGTTGTTTCACGAACACGCACACACCCTCTGTAAAACTTTATAAATACATGTACGTTTTGGGTGTTTTTCCATTGATATGCAAACATACCTTTATTTTTATGTTATAAGGTATTTCATATGAATTGTGGCATTTTTGTATCACATAATTGTATATAAAAATGATTAATGAAAACGAAATTCTGTGTTCTTTGAAAGTAACAACAGAGATTAATTGACTTCCTTAAATGACGGAATGTCAGAATTACTATTTGGGTAATATTCAAATAAAAATTAGCCATATTTAGATAGACAATGGTCTAAAATCTGTTCATATGCAATTGGCATCTTAGGATCCCTCACGGTTTGTGATTTTTATACAACAAACTTGAATTTTCTTCTACCCTCGAGCATCCGTTGGATAAAATCATACTCAAGTCATAAAAAATTCTTTTTATTACATGTTTTAACATCTATCAAGGATGGCAATCTTTAACCGGTTAACCGATTACTGGGTAGGAACAATGGTAACTGGTTACAAAATCAGTAATCGGTTAGTCGTATAAAATAAAAAAGTGTACATTTTAACGCAATTTAAAAAAAACAAAATTTCCGATACAATTATCGAATTTAGTTGAAAATGAGACCGTCAAGACCCCAAGGATGAGCTCTTGAATGAAAAATGGTCACTAGATGTTATTGATAATAATTGTTAAAACAACATGTCACAGCATTGTCTGTTCGCCTTATCATAAATTATTAATGAAGGATACCAATATCTCTGTTGAATACCGTTAGAATGAACATTTTTGTATATACACTTTCCATGTGTTATTTTTATTTTTACCTTTTATTGACGACATCAATTTATTACATAAAAAATGCAACACTTATTGTAAAGCGGGTACATACACGTTACTCCTACCCGAATGGATAATTATTTCAAATGGAGATCTATAACTTGTAATGGGCAGACTTTGTTTTGAGAAGTCGAACTGACTGTGAAATCACGACATTATGACCAGTAAAACCATTTTATGATTTTTGCTCGTCGTTTAAAATTTCTATTTGAATAATTATTATGAGGTATTATTTTTATACTACATGTAGTATACACATTAAACAGAATATTCATAGTGTTCTTTCTGTTTCATTTATAACAATTATTAAAAAAAATATGTCAAAAATATGCGTATTTTGATACAGTAACCGGTTAATCGGTGATAATCCGATTAGCAATACTGCAATCGATTGCAATCCCTACTATCTATTAATTTCTTTTTATGCCAAAAAAATTGCCATTTCAGAAGTAATGCTTTTCCTATTGCGTTTTAATATTGAAATTTCTTACTTGGATGATGTCCATAGCATATTAGTTCAAACGTTATGAAACGTGATTTCATGATTAATTTAATTCCTGAAATAGAACTTTTGTAACATGCACTTTTATTTCTTTCCAACGTATTAGGATTTTAAGTAACGAGTAAGAGGCTGTTGTCTAATTAAAGTTTCCAACTTCATAAGTTTTTCCAAAAAATAAAATAAAATAGAAATATATTATTTCCTAATATGCCACATAACTGCATATAATTGCATGACATCCTAACGACAATCCTTTTATAAACTCCGGCTATTATGGAATACACGGAGATACTATCGAAATGCTATTATAACGCAACTCTATCTCTTTATAAGTATTAATGAATTTTAAATTCGTTACCCACACACAATCTGTTACTACTTACATGCTATACATCCTTTAAAAATACACACTTCTCTTTACATGTAGACTTATTCTACCCGATAGCATCTTACCATGCGTTTTTTGGAGTTCTGTATTTTTTGTGCATTATTTGCACTCGTCTTCTATTTAATGGCATCTGATGCAGCACCGAATGAAGACGATTTTTTGATGAAAAATATTTCTGACCTACATTTTCAACTGTTTTCTTCCATTCAAAAGAAAACAAAAATGATAAAGGTTAAAAAATTCTGACGAAACCCTACTCAGTGTCTTGTTTTAGTTTGAACATGGAATTAATTTATTTTCATGACATCTTATTTCTAATTTCGACAGACAGCTGTCTTTGAGACTCAGTGCAGTGGGACAGGCTGTACGTTCAATGGTTGCGAGTCTAGTGGATCCGAAACCTGTGATGGACAGATGTTCACTAAGTTGAATACGATCCAATCAAGTATTAACAACATTTGGAAAAAGAAGACAAAAGCTGATAGTTAGTGTTGTATTTGTGTATTATACTGCTTTAATGCATTGTCACTATGTGTTATGTTTTAAACCAATCTAATTTTATTTGTTGACAAATAATTCATCAAATTATTAGGATATAATGATGATATATTTATTTTATAATCAAACAGTTTGTAAACAAGGATGGAAACGTTACGACAGTCACTGTTACCACTTATTCAGTGCAAGCATGAACTGGTTTCAAGCACAGGTAAGCTTTTCTTTGTTGTGTCATCTTTCAGTTTTCAAAAGTGGCATAGTTTTATATTGCACGAAAAACACCCAGACTCAATAGGATTCTATCTTCGTTATGAGTTATTTTAAAAATACTAATATCATTTTTGCATTGTCGTTAATGTACACGTGTTTTATTAACGTTTTCATTTTTGCGTGTTTAATGACTTACAAGTGCACTTAAAAATGTAAACTTGGAAGTTTTAACTTACTGAAAGTTAACTAAAGAAGATGATTGTTATTTAATTTGAAGAGATGTAGGAAATACAATATTGAGTACTTGTATCCGTAATCGAAGTTTTTACATAGATTGAATTATCCATACGCATTTCCTTCTAGATTTTCTGCAGAAACCAAGGAACAACTTTGCTTCAAATTAATAATGCAAACGAACAGAAATGGCTTTTGAAGACTTTTCCTAAAGGTAAATATATTTTCCTTAAACATGTTTCGAAGGTTTCGCCTTTTAAAATTAAATGTACTGTTTAAAAGGAGATGTTCGTTTGTAGACTATATTATTCTCTTATCACAGTTTGTGCCATTGGGCAAAAGCTGACGAATAATCACGAACTACTCCAATTTAGTGCATGGTTTTCATGCATGTGAAATAATTTTAGAAAGACAAATATTCTATAGTTTTTATTCACTTCCATACAAAATATTCAAACTATCAAATAGGCATACGTAAGCATTCCGTAATATTTGTAATAAAACGGAAATATTAATTCATTAATTAAAGAATAAAATACAATATTTTGAAGATTCAAGTTTTGATTTGAATTGATTTGAACATATTTTTATTGTACAAAAATACTATTGGGATTGGGCACAAGTTCCATAACTTAGACCGCCCTCTCCCAATACAAAGATATAATACAATATATGTGTACACAACATAAATTAAGGTCAGTGGATAGAATGACAGTATACATATATGCAATTGACATGTATATAATTAACAACGGTGTACAAGAGTTTTAAGATCAGTTAAATCTTTCAGTATTTTTATATAATTATATACTAATGTAAATAAATGCTTGTTTTCATTGTCACTTATTGCACTGTCACCCCAAAGTAAAACATGAGTGTTAACAATGCTTTGATTTACAATTTGAAAAATGTAATTAAATATAACAATTCTAGCATCTTTATATTTATTACATGTTGTAAAAATTTTCACATACATGTAAATGCATATTCTCAAACAGCTGTAT
Source organism: Magallana ariakensis (assembly GCA_020458035.1). Lineage (NCBI taxonomy): Eukaryota > Metazoa > Mollusca > Bivalvia > Ostreida > Ostreidae > Magallana > Magallana ariakensis. The sequence goes on along the minus strand of CM035818.1, from coordinate 45,343,637 downwards.
ACTGGATTGATTTTACTGATATTGGCACGGAGGGAAAATGGGTAGCATTCTCAACTGGTAAAAGTGAGTACACGAATTGGATCAGTGGACAACCCGATAACGGCGGTGGAAAAGAGAACTGTGCAGTCGGCAATTACCATAAAACACTTTGGAACGATGTAACATGTAACTCGAAATTTAAAGTCATGTGTGAGGCATCAGGTAATTTTAAAGTTTCGTTTTTCTTTCTCAAATTACATTGATAGACTGTGCCGTAAACATGCTACGAACTGATATGAATTAAAAAATATTCAGAGTCGTAAATGTTTAAAATCATTTTTTTAATCGATATTTTTTTCTCTTATGATATCCTACATGTGGATTATATTTTTAGAAAATGTCTTTTAAATAATAGCTTTATGCAGAGTTACATGAAAATTGTTACGGGTGCAGATGATTCTTTAATTGAAATTTCTCTAAAATAATTAATAAGGAGTTTTGAAAACGTGTTTTTAATACGTTATCTGAAGCAATACATCAGACAGTGCCAGTAAAAGTGGCCGTCTTATTTGTCTAATAGCGTACAGGTAAAAATCTACAATCACCTTGCTTAACGGTAGGTCAACCACCGCGATTTAAACATGGCTGCAGCGAGCACCGCGATGAATTAACCGCGATGGTGTAACGCGGTAAGGATTGACTAACCGCGGGGTTTAATACGGGATACGCGTTGACGGTATTGTAAATAGAATATTTACTTATAATTCATTTATCTGTTTAGAAAATCATATTGTAATTTCTTTACTTTTAGGTTCAGAATTTTGACCATTGAAAGATTTAAGATGGAAAATCAATTGAGTTGAAATAAAATGTTTAAAATCAGAATATTTATTGTTGTTCTTCTTCATGTTTTTGTGTAGATGTGTACAAATATAAATGATACAACAATTATAAATTTTCTATTGTCAGTCCCAAGTTATTGTTTTAGTCATATTTAGACATTTTTTTATATAAAAAAAAAATACACATACATGTGAAAGAAATAAAATTGATATCGATGAAAGGGAAACTATTTTTTTATTGATTCATTATTAATTTGCACTTAGAAAATTTCATAGGAACGAAACGGATTTCTTACGGAGATTCATAATCGGAAAATCGGACTTCTTTATCTATCTTAATGAAATAGAGTATCACTTGAATATATGCTATACATTTTAATTTTTGAATGCATGCTATACAATTTAATTTTCAAAACGAAAAATCATATATTCCGTTTTTTAAATGACGATGTTCATCAAAATACCAATGAATATTCATGTCAACATTTTAAAAAGGTGTCATATATTTAAGGAATAAGGAATCATTCTTTGAGTATAATAAATATGAGGTGATAATTTCGGTCGGGGCGTGGTCAAATCCAATATAAAAGCCCGAAGGGCTTTATGATAGATTTGACCACGCTCCGACCGAAATTATCACCTCATGATATTCAAAGAATGATTCTGTATTACTTATATTTTATATTATTTCCAATTTGTACACTTTAAAACAACATTATTTTAAAACCACTATTTTTTCATGTAGCACATGCTATGTATTACTGCGCGGCGCAGCCAATACCGTTTCTCGGTTATGCTATAAGACACGCCCATTTTGTGTCACTCATGATTCGTGAAGTTATTGGGTTTTAGGGTTCAAAATTGATTCGTAATGTTATCACAGACAAAGACAGTTGAACATGTAAAAATTAGATGTTCACTACGGTATGGCTAGAATATTTAGCTACATAAAGAGCGTGGATTGCACGACTGAATTCCACGGACTACTAAATAAATTAGTAAACCCAAATTTGGCTGATTTCGTCTCTTACATGGTTAGAGTTAGTTGTTCTTTCTATGCAAAGGATCTATTGCGAATAACAATTGAATTGACCTTTAGGGGAGATGGATTTCCCGGAAAAAAATTACTTTTGAAAATCAAAGTTTTTTTTGTTATTTTCTATCGTAAACATTTCTAAATTTTTCGAATTTGCATTTTGAACCTATCATATTGCTCTTGCAATTTTATTATTAATCTTCAAAGCTGACGAAAACAGCATTTTATAGAAACCTGTAAGGGCGGTGCTCAGTTTGACACATGTGAGCTCATAAGTATAACATTGGGCACATATAAGGATAAAGAGATGTCATGTATTGATTAAAGGTATGATGACACATGTGTCTATCGAACAAGTGTTTTTGTTTATTTATATTTATACCGGAAACCAAATTTGATTGGTTTCTACAATAAGTATTTCACCTGTTATACAGGTATTTAAATTAGAGAAGCGCGACTTCTCGTGTTAAGTGAATAAAGAATTTAGCGCCATTCGGAGGCTCTCTCTTCGTGCAGTAAGACGTGACCCCCTCCCACCCATTCTTGTTTTCATGAATCATTTTATTGTTATTAATAACTTTTCTCATTATTATAGAGAACTGAGGATTTACCGGAAGATATTTGTATATTACTTTTACATGTAATAAACTGCACTCTTGAGAGCGCTTCTGTACCTACATACTGTGTTTATTTATTTTATAAATTTTTTTATGTTCGGTTGATTGTAACGAATTAGAACAATTTCACAAAAACATTTTTCAATTCAATTTTCAATGTAAGTTTATCCTCTGGTAATCTCACTTCGCATTTAACAGTGTCATTTTCTATCCCTAAAAAGGTCAAGACCGTGGTTGGAGACGGTTTTTCTTCTTTTATTGGAAGGTTGATGTCCTGAGCTAATGTTCGAAAAGATTGCAGGGCTTGGGCGCATTCAGGGGAATAAGGCGGACCCAGAAATAAAAAATCATCTAGGATATGGACGAAATATTGAACATTAAACTTGTTTTCCAAAATCCACTAGAGGGAGGAGCTAAATTTTTGAAACAGGTTACAAGGGTAGGTAAGTCCGAAAGGCAATGTTTTATCAAAGTAGAATTTATTGTTTATCTGGAAACCTAAAAACTCAAAGTCATCTGGGTGAATAGGAACTTGCTTGTAGGCATTTTCCAGGTCGGATTTCGTTAGAAGGGCACCAACACTCACTTTTTTAATAGCTAATATAGCGTCATGAATGGGCTTGTACTGCACTGTACAGAGTTCGTGTGGTATACCATCATAAATTGATGATCCATCTGGGTAGGATAAATGGTGGATAAGTCTGAATTCACCAAGTTTCTTCTTAGGAACCAGTCCCAGAGGTGAAACTTGAATATTTTCGAAAAGTGGATACTGAAACGGTCCCATCACCATGCCCGATAAAATTTCTTCATTAACCTTTCCAAAAGAATGTGTTGTTTATCTTTAAGAGACGAAAGGTTTTTTGAAAAACGAAACTGACGTTGACCACGAAAAGGAATTCGAAAGACTTCAGAGAAACTAGAAACTTAAATTGGACTAGGTTGTTGTCGTAGCCAGTAAGTTAATCCTAAATTAAATTAATCCTAGATACCCGAAAAGGTGTAACTATGGAATTAATTAACTACTTGGGGGAATTAGTTGGTCTCTTGGCTCCGTCATGACTGTTTGGTTTGGAATTGATGATGTGAGGGCTCTGCTTTTGTCTGCACACTAGTCTGCTGTGTTTTCCTGAGCAGTACTGGCAGACGTGAGGGAAGAGACAGGAATTCCCTTTTCCACAAGTGCCTTTGTTGTGAAACGAGAAACAGTACTTTGGCTTTTGTTGAGGGGAACAAAAGGGCTGAATTTTTGTTTGTTTTCTATGCCCTTCGCCAGAGCATCTTAAAAAAATTCTGCGTTCTTTTGGTTCCATGGGCACATGTCGGGAGCATATTGGCGCCACTGTCGGAATTTCTCATCATAGTCTAGCGCTGCATCGTCCCCACAAGTCTTGGCAATTCCTTGGATTATCTAGGCGTCGGTCATCAGATGGCCCACTTAAGAAGGATGTTTCAAGCAATATATTGCAACGAACACATGGAATGCCTGAAGCCAAGCTGTTATGCTCTTTATTTGTACAGCCTCATTTGTTTTCACAAAAATTAGTTGACCGTTTTTCTTAATAGATTTGAATATCTCATCCACCTCAAAGGGTGATTTCGACAGGAGGGTAGCGAATATGACAAATTCGTTTGCCAAAATGTTCGCCTTAATCTTTGGCTCCACTCCTAGACCAACTGGTCTTACAAAGCCGGGCTCATGTGATTGAGGTGAGGTAAAATTACCTGCGTCAGTGGAAGTCCCAGTGATAACTTGGAAAGTTGACGAGTTGAACTCCGGATTCTCCTGGGAAGATTGTGGCTGTGAAGTAAATGATGACTGTCCGGAGATAACGTCCCAGATAGTTTCCCTAATGGTCGGGACAATGTCAGCCACACATTTTTCCACCATGTCTGTGTAGTCGTGTTATTTCCGCTGGACGGAGTTCCAGTGTTATTAGCTGCCTTCCTTTTCATTGGACGAGAAGCAATCCTAAATAAAAAATCTGATATAAATGAATCAGGATAAAAGCACCAATAACAAGTCCATATAATTTAGACAGCCAGTATTGAATTAATTAAATATAGGATGACATCCAGAGCTGTATTGATATTATTTGACAGCCAGAGCTGTACACTTAATAATATTGTTGACAGCCAGTGCTGCCATATTATTGTTTGTTAGCCAGTGCTGTATTTTTATGCATGTTTCAGTTTGACAGCTAGTGCTGTGTTAAGTTTGTTTGACAGCCAGTGCTGTGTTAAAATTTATTGACAGCCAGAGCTGTATTAATAATGATATTGTTTGACAGTCAGTGCTATAATATTATACATGTTAAAGTTTAACAGCCAGTGCTGTATTAATATTGTGTTAATATTGTTTTACAGCCAGTGCCATATTAAAATGATCTACTTAGTTTATACCAGAAAGCTAGTACTACATGGACTAGGATCAACAAAACTCCAGTAGTATGTATAACTGAAAACCTAAAAGATTCATAGGGATAAACATACATTATACCAGTATGTAATGCCAAAGCGACCAAAACAGTGGGGTTAGCATGACATATACAATATAGTAAAGTACGTACCTCCAGCGATGTCCCAGCCCGGGCCTCGGTCCAGAAAGGATCAGGGTAGGTAACTCTATTATACAGGATGGATAGTCATTCATCTAAATACAGAAAGTTGTGTACATAAAACAATTGCTACCCATTTGCTCTTAACAGTTATTAATTTCATTTTCTTAATACCTATCTATATATCGATTTATCTTATAAACACTAAATGCTTTCACCTTATTTTCTCTTCTTTTTATCAGCCTTTTTTTCTTTCAAACTTTTTCATGTTTGTACAGTACGCTAATAAGTTCTTTATAGTGCTTGTATTATCTACATTAGTTGATTTTCTCTTGCAAATTGCCACCCCCCCCCCCCCCAAGAAAAAAATGTACATGCATTTGAATCTTAATTCAGATACACAATATTCTGTCTTATAATCAAAGTTAATTCATTTATCAAAGGAGGAATTCTGATTAATTAAGTGGGATGCACAAAATCAGGAAGTCAGTTGCATAATTACATCAGCATTAAATCAAGCTTGATTTCATTCATACGGAATAAAATTCCAATATATTGTGGAGGTGTGGATCTGAACAAGTCACGCCTCAATGGACAATAAATGAGATCAGACACATATCTGACAGTGCTCAGATGAAGACAAGAAGTCCAACATGAATATTTAAATGTCATTGACATGCAGCTGTATATAAAACTTTGCCATAATCTTAAAGTAGGAGGTGTAGGTTTTCTCTATAGGTGCATGGCAAGGTGAATTCCGTTCGTACCAAGGTGTAATGTGTTTATCTGTTAATCAGGCGCTCCCAATGGCTGATATTTATTCCCATTTTACATATTGCTATTGCTTTGTGGTGAAAATATCTCTTTAGGATATGTGTTAACCTTTCTTAACTAAATGGAATCAGTATCCAGTCAACCAGTCTCTATGAAGAAAGAAAATGCTTAGATGTAAATTTAGAAGCCTCTTAGCAAGTACCTGTATTTGATCATTCACTGAAAATGTGAAATGTACTCCAAGATTATTTGAACACATGCATAATCACTAGACATAAAAGTCTTTGATATGATATTAAAAACATTTCAATATTTGTTAATAATAATGTAAATGTACTTGTCAACTGTATTTGGAAATTACCATACGAGTGCAATTTGTGAACAATGCAGTATAACAGCAAATCTTTGAAAGAGGCATTCTCTTTTATGTGATGCAAAGCAATACGTATAACCCATCTTTAATTGGATATAAGAAACTTTCGATAGGTTCTTGACAATCTTCTTGTAGAATATACATACCATTCTTTTCATGCTTTTTGTATATATGTTAAAGTTTATCAAGCTCAATCATGAAAGTTTAATAAGCACTGGTAAATTGTGAAATAATGTTGTTACAAATAAACGATGGTTTACAGGGTTTTAACTTTATTTTGAGATTGGTTTTTGTCCCTTTTCAAAAATACAATATAATTTCTTAATTTTGTAGGACCTTATGCTACAACTTCTTAATGGAGTGGATTTTCTGCATGCTCACCGAATTGTACATCGAAATTTGAAACACAGAATATTCTTGTCACCAGCCAAGGACAGCTCAAACTTGCAGACTTTGGGCTCGCTAGAGTCTATGCATTTCAAATGGCATTGACATCTGTTGTAAGTCTTGCACTGCTCGTGAATGTTGCTTCTAATTTATGTTAGTTAAAGGTGCAAGTATTTAATGGTCAAGAATTTTACAGAGTTAAAAGTATTGTTTCGTTTTGGGTGATTTTAATAAAAGAAAAGTGAAAAATGTTTTATAGAAACAGAGCCAAATTGTGTGTGTGTTTGCATGTTGATAATCTTGGATTTTTCATTCAAATGTTCCATACAGGCAAAAATTTCTCCGAGTACAGTTTGTCTGTATGTGAATGATAATTTTTCTGGGCTGAGTTACTGACTTTTTGCTTTGTCCTGCGGTTACAGGTCGTTACTCTATGGTATCGGGCCCCAGAAGTCATTCTACAGGACACCTATGCCACACCCGTAGATATGTGGAGCTGTGGATGTATCTTTGCTGAGCTATTTAACATAAGGTGGGACTGACTGATTTAATGGAATAACTGTTCACTACAAAATACTGAATCAGATAGAATTCGAAGTAGCGTGATAATCAGTCATTTATAGCTTACTAATGGAAGGATGATTTTCAGCTAAATGATACAGAAAAGTTATTTGTGAAAACAGTTAAATAATGGAGCATTAAAAAATAAACATTTCAAGCCTAAAATGATAAATATACAAACTACCAGTTCACAATGCATGCAAAGGATTAGAAATTAAAAGAAATAACACATTTTCTTGGAAATGTTAGGATTTGAATCTAGCAGCAAATATATATTTTTTTCATAGCAACTTAGTTATACTTAAATTATTGTAAATTATTGGAAGCACACAGTACTGTTTCTAGCTGATAAGTCATCATTTGACAATTCAGTACTTGATGTTTAGTCTTGGGCAACATTTGCATCATTGTGTCCAAAAAGTATACAGTGGAATCGCATTGTGAACATTAGAATATTTGGAAATTTGATTGCATCATTTGCATGTTTAGAAATGTGTAAAAAACTATTTAAATCTATGCTGATGATTAATATTCTTCATTGTAGGCCTCTGTTTTGTGGACAGTCGGAAATTGATCAGTTAACAAAGATATTTGAGTAAGTTTGCTAACACTAGCATAAAAAGATTTGATCGTACGTATACATGTATCTGTATCATAACATACATGTAAGTTAAGCATTTCAAATCAATTATTTCAGTAGTATTCCAAGTAGCTTATAAATAATTTTTTGTTATAGTGCCTTGGGTCTTCCTATCGAACAAGACTGGCCAGAGAACGTGACAATGCCCTACCATTCATTCAAAGCAAAACCTCCACAGCCAATCAATCACCTCATTCCAGAGATCGACTCTGATGCCAGGGATCTACTGGAGGTAGGCTTGTTTTAATACATAACAAAGAATTATGAGCTCTGTATCTCACTTGTAACTTAACAACTGACATTCAGGTCGTGGTTATTCTCATTCGAAATTTAAAAAAAAAAAAAAAAAGGAGAAAATTTTCAGCTCAATTTGTGACTATGCTCATTAATATTGTTGCATTTTTAACTGCTCAGAGTTATTCTTGAAATTTAAAATATCTATGTTTTAAATAATTTTTTGTTTCAGAAATTATTGATATTTAACCCACACAATCGCATCACTGCGCACGATTCCTTGCAACACCCATACTTCAAAGACGAATTAGAAAGTATCCGAACGTCAAGTTCCCTCTCTGAGAGCGAGTCATTAGATACGTTGGACTGTCGCTCCGATACGCCTGTCAGCAACTGATGTTTTAAACTGGTTTTCTGTTAAGCTAGTGTTTGTATATTTATCAGAGCTTCCAGATTCCAGTCGTTTCTATCTGTATTTGTTAAACAGGTGTCTGAAATCACTGCTTTCTTTGCAGATCTTGAAAATGATTTTCATATAATTATGTATTTTATGATTATTGTGGTTTGTTTGGAGTTCCAATAGCAATATGATCTGTGATATAGTTGACATACTTTTGTTTGAGCAAAAATGAGCAGACAGGGGTTGTACAGTTATGAATCTTCCTAAGATTGGGGTTAACTCATATTCACACTCGATCTCTTTAATCACAGGTAATTGGGGATCCTTTAAGACATGGCAGTTCTAAATATTCATTGTTCTTAAAGTCGTATACATACACTATACACTTTTTTTTTACAGTTTTTTTATGAATTGTTTGAAGTGAGGTAATTAAACATAAACACAAGTTATTGTTAATTTAGATAATTATATGTTTTTAATAATATGAAAGTATTTGATTTAATCATGTTAACAAATTTAGTAACAATGGTTACGATGCAGTTTTCGAAAGTATATATTTGATTATAATTTGTTCTTTATGTAACATAGTTTAAAAGGAAAATGATGCAGCAATTTTTTTCTTGTTGGAATTTACGAAAATTCTGATGGGCATGTAGATATAACCATTTATAGGTTGTAAGATTATGGAATGGCCCGCCAATTTAATTTTATGTTTAATTTATATACTGGCGATATACACGATTAGGCAATTATCACTTTTTAGCTCACCTGAACCGAAGGTTCAAGTGAGCTTTTCTGATCACTTTTTGTCCGTCGTCCGTCCGTCCGTCTGTCCGTCTGTTAACTTTTCACATTTTTGACTTCTTCTCTAAAACCACTGGGCCAAATTTAACCAAACATGGTAAAGAGCATCCTTATAGGAAGGGGATTGTAAATTGTTAAAATAAAGGGCTAAATCCTTTCTGAAGAAGAGATAATTGCGAAACAATGAGTATAGGGGGTGTGTCTTTAAAAATCTTCTTCTCAAGAACCACTGCACCAGAAATGCCAATATTTATAAAAAAGCAACTATATATAGTGAAGATTCTAAATTGTAAAAATCGTGATCCCCGGATCAAAACTGAGGCCCCAGGCGGGGTTCAAATTTTAACAAAGAAATACGTAGGAAAAATGTTTAAAAATCTTCTCAAAAACCACTGCACCAGAAATGCCAATATTTACAAAAAAACTTGTATATATTGTGAAGATTCTAAATTGTTAAAATCATTACCCCCGGATCACAACTGGGGCACCAGGCGGGGTTCAAAGTTTAACATAAAAATTCATAGGAAAAATGTTTAAAAATCTTCCTCTTAAGAATCACTGCATTAGAAATGCCAATGTTTACACGAAAGCTTATATATATATTGAAGATTCATTGAAGATGGTAAAAATTGTGACCCCCGGACAAAAAGTGGGGCCCCAGGCAGGGTTCAAAGTTTAACATATAAAGGAAAATGTTTACAAATCTTCTCAAAAACTTTAATGCAACAGTTTGGGATATTACTATGCATACATCCTTAAATAAAGTAGCTTCTAATTTGTAAAAATCTTGGCTCACGGACTAATACTGGGGCACCAAGAGGGGTTCAAAATTTAACATTTTAAAAAATATATAGGAAAAGTTTAAAAATGTTTAAAAATGCTAAGTTTGTGAGATTACTAGGCATACAACCTTGGATAATGTAGATTCGATAGTTTTAAAATAGTGACCCCTGGACTAATACTGGGGAACCAAGATGGGTGAAAAGTTTAATGTAGACGTATATATGGAAAATGTTTAAAAATCTTGTCGAGAACCACAATGCTTCAATTTGTCGGATTTGTGTAGATTCTAAATGATAAAAGCTGTGACCCTCGATCTAATACTGGGGCCCCAAGAGGGGTTCAAAGTTTAACATAGAAATATAGAGTGAAAATGTTTAAAATTCTTTTTCTAGAGAACTACAATGCTTCAACTTGTGAGATTACTATGCAAGTATCCTTAAATAATGTAGATTCTAAATTAATAAAGCTGTGACCACTGACTAATACTGTGGCCCCAAGAGGGGTTCAAAGTTTAAAGAAGAAATCTATACGGAAAATGTTTTTAAACAGTTTTTCTCGCGAAATATAATGCTACAGTTTGTGAGATTACTATGCAAGGATCCTCAAATAATATAAAGTCTAAATTGGTAAAGCCATCCATAAATCTCCGACCAATCCTGGGGCCCCAGAAAGGGGCTCAAATTTAAAATCGAAATAGCATACGCTACGAAATAGAATGTTACAAGGAACTGCTGTTCAGGTGAGCGATGTGTCCCATGGGCCTCTTGTAGTATTCATATTAACTTTTTTACATATGCTTTAGTTTAAGTCGATACTTTGAATTTTTCATTTTTTTTTTATACAATACAGTAAAACTTGTCTAATCCGGCGGAGGGTGACACTGAAAATTTTGGCCGGATTAGGCAACATCGGGTTTGGAGGACATTGATGCAAATTAATTTTATTATTTAATGCAGTAGGTCTTGATTGTCTATTCTTACAATATTTTCAATTGCTCTGGAAAAAAATAGACCTCCACGATCGTGATTACGGTGTCGATTTTTATTTTCATTTTTTATTTGGAAAATAATAGTTGTATAACGGAATTAGTACAATGGAAATACTTTTTTCAATCAAATCATCGTAATTGATAAACTTTCCAACACCCAAATAACATGAGAAGTCTGACACGAGACAAGTTCATGATTCACGGAAATTGTTAAACAAACATTGGCGAGATCTGTTTTGATTCAGGTATTCAAATACACGGGAGTTAAATAAAGAATTAAGCATTTTGAGAGAATAAAGTGTAATTTACTCACATCTATTAAGAATGGCAATCTTTAACCGGTTAACCGATTACTCGGTCGGAACAATGGTAACTGGTTACAAAATCAGTAATCAGTCGTATAAAATAAAAATAGTATACATTTTAACGCAATTTCAAAATAATTTTTTTCGATACATTCAATTATCGAATTTAGTTGAATTTGAGACCGTCAAGACCCCAAGGATGACCCTTGAATGAAAAATGGTCAGTAGATGTTTTTGATAATTGTTAAAACAACATGTCACTGCATTGTCTGTTCGCCTTTTCATAAATTATTAAAAAATGATACCAACATCTCTGTTGAATACCGTTAGAAGTATCATTTTTGTGTATATATACTTTCAATGTGTTTATTGTACTTTTTCCTTTAATTGACGACATCAATTTATTACATAAAAAATGCAACACTTATTGTAAAGCGGGTACATACACGTTACTCCTACCCGAATGGATAATTATTTCCAACGGAGATCTATAACTTGTAATGGGCAGACTTTGTTTTGAGAAGTCGAACTGACTGTGAAATCACGACATTGTGACCAATAAAACTATTTCATGAATTTTGCTTGTCGTTTAAAATTTCTTTTTGAATAATGATTATGAGGTATTTTTTTATACTAGTATACACATAAAGAGAATATTCATAGTGTTCTCTCTGTGTCATTTATAAAAATTATTGAAAATAATAAAACAGTAACCGGTTAATCGGCGATTAGCAATTCTGCAATCGATTGCCATCCCTACTATCTATTAATTTATTTTTATGCAAAAAATTGCCATTTCAGAAGTAATGCTTTACCTATTGCGTTTTAATATTGAAATTTCTTACTTGGATGATGTCCATAGCATATTAGTTCAAACGTGATGAAACGTGATTTCATGATTTAATTAAATTCCTGAAATAGAACTTTTGTAACATGCACTTTTATTTCTTTCCAACGTATTAGGATTTCAAGTAACGAGTAAGAGACTGTAGACTAAAGGTGCGGTCAGACGATACGATTTTCCATCAGATTTTCTATCCGATTTTCTCATCCGATTCGCTTTCGATTCTATCGTACCGTGTGACCACCTAAGTCGAAAGTCGAAAGCAAAGTCTGAAGTCGATTGAAAATCTGAAGTGCGTCCGATTTTCAATAGACTCTCTGGTGAGAATCGTGACGTCACAATGACTTTTTCCCGTACAACATAAATATTGAATAGGTTTTATTAATCGAAAATCGATTGTAAAATCGTATCGTGTGACCACCTCAACAATCGACTCCAATCGACTTACCTGAGCACGTCGATTGAAAATCTGAAGGAAAATCGCATCGTGTGACCGCACCTTAATTAAAGTTATCAATTTCATAAGTTTTTTAAAAATAAAATAAAATAAAAATAAATTATTTCCTAATAAGCCACATAACTGCATATAATTGCATGACATCCTAACGACAATCCTTTTATAAACTCCGACTATTATGGAATACACGGAAATACTATCGAAATGTTATTATAATGCAACTCTATCTCTTTATACGTATAAATGAATTTTAAATTCGTTCCCCACAAACAATCTCTTACTACTTACACGCTCAACATCATGTATAAATACATACTTCTCTTTACATGTAGACTATTCTGCCCGATAGCATCTTACCATGCGTTTTTGGGGGTTTTGTATTTTTTGTGCATTATTTGCAAAATGTATACACCAAGGCACCTGTAGTGGGCGAAAGTACACGTACATGTAAACCTTTTAATTGTGTTTACAAAAGATTTATCCAATATACATGTATATATAATAGCTGAATTAACCATTCTGAAAGCAATAAAGCATACAACGTTCTATATATTATTAGAAAATATTTAAGAAGTTTATTTCAAATATAAGCATTTTCTGTTCATTAAAGTGGCATGGTCACGATTTTGGTCAAATTCTTTTTTTTTTTTATTATTTACAATGCTTTAGAAATGCATTTCTAATGATCAAATGAAATTTGAGAGTCAGTCGTTGAGTTATAAGCAAGATACAAGGCTCACAATTCTTTGTCATGTAAACAAGGCTGGTGCTCTGTTTTTGTTTACGTAAGTTCAATATAACAGTAAACATCTTTTTTAAGCTGATTAGTCTATCTTATTATTCATTTTAAGCATAAATAAACAGTTCCTAACGTTAAACACAATAATTTTAGGTCTTAAACTGGAATTTTCACTTCAACATTCAAAATGCAAACAAAAGCTTTGTTTACATAGCAAAGAATAAGCAAAATATAAGCTCTGTAACTCGCTTATAATTCAACGAATGACACTCAGACTTTGGTTGCCTATTTAAAATGCCTTACTGAAGCATTGTAAACATTAGAAACGAAAAAATAATTTTTGAATAAAATCATGACCATGCCCCTTTTACATATTAACTTATTTAACTTATTATCATATCGTTGATAATTGCTGAAAGTGAAAATAAATGCAGTTGTTCTTACTGGAGTATTACAGAATACATTTACTGATTTTATAATGCATATCAATTACTCAGAAAAAAACTGCAATATGTTTGTAAAATTTCAATTTAAAACAAATTCTGATCAGGATCAGTATTTTTCAACCGGGATCGGTTCAAATTTGATAAATTGCAATTTTTCAAAACCCTGCATTTTCTTTTAAATTTCTTTGTTAAATACCATTGTTTGATTAGGGCTTTATGTGACTGTTTTTGTTTTTTTTTTCAGATTTGATCTGAATATCAAAAGATATGAATATTTTTTTTTATTTAAAAAATTAATAGCTTGACCAGACCATCTATGGCAAGTATTTATTCATAATTATATTACACATCAATTGAGACAAAGTATTTAGCTCTAAAATACCCTGTTTGCATTAACAACAATTTTTCCAATTTCACTGGAAAAAAAATCATATAAAATAATTTAAAGCCGGTATTGGCCTCTGTGTTGTGAAATCATATTGTAAAAAAGATCCTTATTGATCCATCAAATAAAATTTTGGTGTGTCGAGGAACCTTAAAGGGGCATGTTCACGATTTTGCTCAAATTAAATTTCTCAATTTTAAATGTTTACAATGCTTTAATAATGCATTTCTAATGATCAACCAAAACTTGAGAGTCCAACTCAATTCAATTCAATTCTTTATTTCTTTAAGCTTTACAGCTTATTAGTTAAGTATAACATGTGTAAAATGTATAACATGAGGTGGTAGTGTATTCACAAGAGAACAGTCGTAGAGTTATCAACAAGATACAGAGCTTACACTTCTTTGTTTTGTAAGCAAGGCTCGTGCCAATACAGAGCTTACAATCCTTTGTTATGTAAACAATGCTCCTGCCAGGGTTTTGTTTACATGATTTCAATATACTGGTAACAGTTCTTTTTCAAGCTGATTTGTTTTCTATGTGCTAATTCGTTTTGAACATAAATAAGCAGTTTCTAGCGTGTCACATTCATTTTAAGTTTAAACCTGGACTTTTATTTCAACATTCAAAATGTAAAAAAAAAACATGACGAGGTTTGTTTACATTGCAAAGAATTGTGAGCTCTGTATGTCGCTTATGACTCTACAACTGACATTCAAATTTTGGTTGACTATTAGAATCCTTACTGAAGCATTATAAACATTAAAAACGAAAAAATAAATTTTGACAAAAATCGTGACCATGCTCCTTTAAATGATATTATATTAAATTTTATTGCAATAACAAATTGTGACGCTCAAATATAGAAAAAAAATTCGTAAGCTGCATTCTTCAATAGAATACATGCACATGTATTTGTATCTTTATAACGAATAATTAATAGTCTACCTATTTTTTTTTTACAAGATCTTCTGCAGAAAACAAGGAACTACATTACTGCAAAAAAATAATGCAAATGAAAATAAATGGGTAACAAAGAATTTTCCAAATGGTAAGTGTCTTCCGAAAACATATTTAATGTTCTCTATTTGGATATGGCAATATTACAGAGTGTCGCTAAATCAACTTCTAGATCTATTTACATGTTAAGTGTTATATGTTGTTCATTGTCTTCGTAAATGTTTTTTTTTAGTATGCTGACCTATCAAGTCAGGATTTTCGTGTGTGTGTGTGTGTGTGTGTGTGTGTGTGTGTGTGTGTGTGTGTGTGTGTGAGAGAGAGAGAGAGAGAGAGAGAGAGAGCGAGAGAGAGAGAGAGAGAGAGCATTAATTGCGAAATATGACCGAGGCGAACTTTATACTTTATCTTGTTTATTCGGAATTGTTCATTTATTTGATGTAAAACTACTTAAATTGGTTAATTTAGTTCTGTGCCATTTTTTTTTAATTTTCATTATAATTGAAATGTAAATGCATAACTTCAAACAGTTCTATACTGGATTGATTTTACCGACATTGGTATGGAGGGAAAGTGGGTGACATTATCTACCGGAAAAAGTGCGTACACGAGTTGGGATCGTGGACAACCCGATAACGCCGGTGGGAAACAACACTGTGCCTACAACAATTACGAAAAACGCGCTGGACGTTGGGACGATAAACAATGTACATACATGTATTCAATTCAAGTCATGTGTGAAGCATCAGGTAAATTCAGTTCTTAAAAAAGAAATAAGGAATTATTCTTTGAGTATTATGAGGTGATAATTTTGATCGGGGCGTGGTCAAATCCATTAAAGCCCAATTGGCTTTAAGATTAACTTGACCGAAATAATCACCTCATAATCCCCAAGGAATAATTTTTTACTTATTTTTATATTCGTTTCAGCAATATCACTATTAAATATTAGGATATTGACGTATTTATATGATTTTCATTTCTGTTAATTATGCAAACCCTGCGTGCGCCTAAACAATACGTTATTTGAATTTATGGGACCATACATTATAAAATCGTTTAGTGTTATCATAGACAATGACACTGAAAAATGTAGATATTGTCCTTTTCAAGATTGTTTTACTCATATAATGAAGTAGAGTCTATTATGGGCTTCAAGATCAAACCGATCTATTTACTTATGTATTCAGTAAGAGAGTTTTGCTTCGGCACAGAACTTTGGGGTTTATAGTTGAAAAGAATAATTAATGTCTGACTCTATTCCTGGAAGTTCATGTATATATAGAAATGTGCATCCATAGGCATCTGTCGCTATATATTCTTCTCATAATAAAAAATGTATACCCTCAACCTAATAACGCCAGATCCCTCTGTGTGCAGCATTTATTCTTGTCTAGAGTTTACAGAAGTTAGTTTATATGAAATGTGTATAAAAGTAAGGACAAAAAGCTTATGAGAAAATTTTACATAAACAATTATTTTTAGACTTCTTTTTCCATTCAGATTCTGGATTCTGAGCATGGAAGATGAAACATATGCACGCATTTTAAGTAAAAGGAATCAAATTCATTTATTAAAATAAAAAAATGAGCATCATTTTTATTGTTTTTTCGTTCTTTTTGTGTAGACGTTTAGTTGATATCATATTACGATTAAAAGTCATTATATAAGGCACAAGTAATCAGTCTTTGAGTATTATGAGTGATCATTTTGGTCGGATCTTTATAATAGATTTGACCATGATTCGACCGAAATTATCACCTCATAGTCATAGGCTCTCCCCACTAATTTTGTAAATGACAAACGATATATATTTTTATATTTCTACCCTCTATACTATAAAATCAACAATGCTTGCAACTGTCTGCCATTTTGAATCTCGTCTGCAATCTATTTTTAAGGGGGAACAGGATGTTGCAGTGTAAAATTTTTTGTCAATAATTTTTTTGCTTTCCTTAGCACGTTTACATTTAGATGTCTACTACAACATGCATTATTTTCATGACTACTTTCTTACCTTGCAAGGGAGATGTTTTGATAATAATTATCTCCATTTTCTGTCATTATGATTTTTTTTAACAATTTCAATTTTCTGCAATAATTATTTTATTTGATGGAATTTATTTGCAAATTATATTCATTAATTTTAAGAATGGAAACAAATTTAAAAATCATTTACAACATTGGCTTTTTTACATAGCAATATCATAATTTTATCAAAATTGCTCAAATCAGCACTTCAAATTTTGAAGTTTTTTATTCTAAATTTGAACAAAATGAGATGGCACAAAAAAACTGTCAATGAATTTTTGAACAAAATTTCATATATCAACCTTAGCATGCGCTTTATTACTTATAACATTTTCATGGCCACTTTCTTGCCATTCAAGAGAGATACTACAATAGGAATCACCCATACCCCTTATTCTGGAATTATGACCTTTTGTGACAATTTCTGTTTTAAACTATCAAAAAAGTAATGCATGATTCAGATTTATCAATTAACATGAACGGATCATTATCAAAATATATATCTGATTATACTAACCACTTATGATTTTATACATTTACATTTCTAAAATGTTAAATTTCCCCAACTCTTGTTGTAAAATTGACTACTTTAGAGCCGTTGAGTACGGGAAAAAGATCTATCAAATCCTGTATGACGTCATAATGGATAAATTACATCATAGCATCATACAATCAAATCAATTATGACGTCATAATAGAGTTAGCACATCAAAGTATCATTGCAATGATAGTCACGTGATACGTGTCCTGTTCCCCATTAACTTACTAGTAATTGAAGGGTTTCCGGGGTAGGGTGGGCTGGTCATAAACATCGGGCACTATGACTCATATTAATAAAATAATCCGGAGAAAAAGGTTTGTTTGATTTTTTTTTATTATGTACATTTTTTTTAAATTTAAGTGGGTTTTCAAGGGGTAGGGGATCAAGTGTTCACAAATCCCTCTTCTTTCCAAATATAAAGAAATCTTTCTCATATCTGTTTTTAACCAGAAAATTGAAATATTGTTTATATATTTAAAGAATCCGTAACCAAAAAGAATAACAGTGATCTCACTGATCTGTCTCAGAATGTTACAGCAATATTTAGTCTGAAATAACCATAGATTTTCACCATCTTGATCAGTGTTTTTAAAAATCAGCAAACCAATAAAATAAAATATAGCTTCTATGTACATGTATATAGTATATTTATACATTTTATTAAACACTGAATTAGATAAGGAGAGTCTTAAAGTACAAATTGTTGGATTTTTTAAGACAACAGTATATCTGTCATTGTTGTTTCATTTCAGTTTATATAATAAGTTACAGATAATATATTTTGGAGGGTTTTTTATGATCATATGACATGCTGAGTAAATACTTTGACATAACTGTACACATGGGTATAAAATGTAGACTTACCTAAAAATCATCTAAAGATTGAAGCAAGTGAAATAAAATTGATAATATCTTATTAACAAATGTTCATGAAACATTAAAGTGTAGTCATCCTGTTTGATCCCAGCCACATTTAAAGAGTCGTTACATACTATCCAATGTCCATTTGCTCAAGATGTGCTAAATAGTTTGATTATCTACCTTAAACCATGGTTTGTAGACATTCCTTATGATACTGAAAAATAAATACAAAAAGTATTAACTAAATTTTCATTGCAAGTGAAATTAAAGGATTAAAGGATAATGAAAAATTTAAACCTAATAGATTTTGCCAAAAGATTCTATATATATATATATATATATATATATCTATATAGATATATATATATATATATATATATATATATATATATATATATATATATATATATATATACATTTTAAATTCATTAAAGGTTACTTGAAAATGTTAAAGAATCCAAAAAAATGCAATTACTTCATCTGAAGACATAAAAAAACATGGGAATGAAAAGTCTAAATTGTGAGTTTTTTTTAAGAACAGTCAAGATTTAAAATAAAAAAACGGTGAAGCGAACAAGATCCACATACAGATGATATAATTACCATGGGTTACATGATGAAAGTATCAATAAATGAAAATCCTATTTTGGTGGAAATCATGTTTTCTTCAAACATAACGTGGAACCATTGTAATTTTGGCTAAAAAGTACACTTAGATTACTTACGTCTTCCCACCAACACCTATGTTCTAACCAAACAATCAGTGGTTTATTTCTATGATTCAGTAAAATCTTTGTACAGCATTGGACAGTGTAATTACAGATTCCAATTGTCCACCACAAATAATAATACTTTTGGTTGACCAGCAGAGAAATATAAAAGAGAAAAAACATGACAGACGATGGAGCAAGAGTATAATTCGCATTTGTCTAACAATGTGATGCCGCTCATACAGAGCCTAGGGTGACTTGCGGAGCAGTGAGTTTCTTGTTCTTCTTGTTTGCAGCATCTTCTGCAAATCTTTAATAATAAAATCCATCAAAAAGGTGATATTGATAAAGAGATCCCCAATTGGAAGAAATGGAGCCATAAACAGAACCATCCCAACAGAGGCGTACGAGGTTGGATTATTTTGGATGAGATGTCTGTCCAAGCAGACCTGCAGTTCTACTCCAGAGAGAACAAGACCTACCTTATTGGCTTCAATGACATGGATAGTGAGTCACCATTTGTTGAAAATATCAAAACAAAGAAATCAGAAGTTCAACTAGCAATGAATTCCTCGGCTTCAGTGGTTTCCGATTTTCTATTTCCCTACCACACAAGCATCTACTTCAGATTTGTACATTTTAACCTGGGAAAAAAATACACATGCTACAGCTCTTTAGTTTTTCATCAGAACCGATGGTGCCCAGACAAACAGGGACTTTGGGAGGATTCTCTTAGGCGACTTTAAATCTGAAACAGTATCAAAAATGAGAATACCTAACATATATTCTCGAACGTCTCCCCCTGTAGTCTTCATCATCGATTTTTCTCATGTGATTAAACAATTAAAAACTATATTTTAAAAAGTACTTCATCAAGCAGAGGTAAAAGAGACTGTATGTGGGTGGCCACTATATTTTATTGAATCACTTCTACAATGCACACAAACCTCTTCCAGTTCATCATAAACTTACACTTGAACACTTTGAACTTACTAGTGAGACCAAAATGAGAAACAAGTTTGCAGAAGACGTCCTCGGGAAGGAAATGCTTCACCTCATGCAGTGCTATGGTAACACTTTACAAGATTCGTCATATCTTCAAAGCACCATACAGCTCATAAACAAAGCAAGTCAACTCATTGATATTTTCAGAGACACCGTCTCATCATTAAAACATCAGATGACAGACTAACAACCTTACAAGATACATTTAACTGGTTCAAAAATTGGGAGGATGTATATAAATTTGATGACTCATTGAAACCGAAAGAAACATTTTTGATTTCTCATCAGGCTAGAGTCGATATTTGCCCTCTCATTATAGGATTCAGAGAACTGTGCATAGACAAATTATACTATTAAGCAGGACCAATAGTTCCATGTTGAGTAAATTATGATATTATTGAAAATATTTTTTCTCAACAAAGAGGACTCTAAAATGGAAACAACACTAACCCCACCTATCTTACCTACTGCAGGACCATGAACTCAATAATTATAGGTCAACCTTCAGTCTCAAGGAAATCAAACACCGGCAGCAGTAGTACAATGGCAGATCCTTTTAACATATGATTTGCGATACTGTAGGTTAAACATATATAATAAATTTAAATATAATGCTTATATTGTATATTTAATGCAATTTACAATGTGAGTCAATTGAATGAAATTATAAACATATCATGTGAAATCTGTCCAGAGATAAATTGGTAATCAAACTCACCTTATTCACAGAGAGTGCATGTAAAAGGTTTGTCTTCAATATTTCCCATAATTCATCGTGTATATTTCTATATTTAACTTTGAATCCCTCTCTTGGCCCCAGTATAAGTCTGGGGGGAATGATTATAACAATTTAGAATCCACAATAGTTACAGATGCTTGCATAGTAATCCCACAATTTGTAGCACTATAGTTCTTGAGAACAAGATTTTAAAAAAAATTTCCCTATATATTTTTGTTAAACTTTAAAACCCTCTTGGGGACCAAGTATCAGTCCGGAGTTCACGAAGTTAATCAGAAAGCATTTGATATTAGCTTCTAGGTAGCTATCGTATCTAAGTTTAATGGTTTAATTTTTTTCTTTTCTGTTCTTTACATTCATGTCAAAGACATTCAACTTCATTAGGTAATATTCACAATAACAGCAATGTGATTTACCAATGCATAAAATACAGAGAGTTGTTGAATAATTTTCGCTGTACCTTTGTATGATAGCGAAATTCAGCGTCATAAATACAAGTAATGAAATAGATATAATTCAAACTTATATTCTTTTTATTTTTCGGAAGGAAGTTTACAGATAGCAGCACATCGTTGGCCCAATCTCACAATATGGTTGTATTATCGCCGTTGGGTTA